>OX578142.1:21987732-22550856 GCA_951213105.1 Amaurobius ferox | reverse complement strand
ATATATATATATATATATAATATATATATATATATATATATATATATATATAATATAATATATATATATATATAATATATATATATATATATATAATATATATATATATATATATAATATATATATATATATATAATATATATATATATATATATAATATATATATATATATATATATATAATATATATATATATATATATATATATATATATATATATATATAATATATATATATATATATATAATATATATATATATATATATATATATATATATATATATATATATATATATATATATATATATATATATATATATATATATATATATATATATATATATATATATATATATATAATATATATATATATATATATATATATATATATATATATATAAATGAAATATAATGAAAGAAAAGAGCAGCAATGTATCAAAAGTAGTCGGGGGGATTTGTGACACCCCACTTCCCGGTTAAGCCAGCTTTATGTCATGACGACATCCCCGGAAGCTGATACACTGCCGAAAACCAAATAGCAATATGCCAACACAAAACAAATAGCAAAAAAGTCAAAAACCCATGCAGACAATACCAAATATGCAGAAATTACAAAATTCCTTTTACAACAAAAAATGCAACACATATATCAGTATATCAAACATCTAACAGATAATATCACAAACTAACCCCGTACATACATCACAACCTAAACGTAAGCAGCAACTAAGTGTCTTCTCTTACCATTTACCATTTTGTATAAAAACACCAGGCCACCTCATATCCAATACGTCCATGACAATGCTATATTTCTATCTGTTCAAACTTCATGTATGCTTATATATAAATACAAACTGTAACATTCCGTTACGGTTATATTGTAAAATTTGCTTATGACGTGACAACAAAACGTTTTGAGTAGCCTTTTGCAATTGCCTCATTCAGGGAACTTTGATATCGCATTCATATCGATTTATTTCACAGCTGTTCAATCTTTTACTTCTTATCAAGTAGTTTAATACTATATTTCGGAATACACTACGATGTAAACATGTATTCCAATGTATAATGTAATTGATTTTAAAGGTAAAGTCTTTACTTTTATCATATATATTATATATGATACATATATATATCATATATATATATTATATATATATATATATATATATATATATATATATATATATATATATATATATATATTTATATATATATATATATATATATATATATATATATATATATATATATATATATATATATTTGAAATGTAATAATAAGAATTATGTAATATCTGCGGTTTCTACTGGAGAAAAAATATATATGCCCGATTCTATTACGGCCTTTGAAATATGAATCGCGCCATTATTTATGCCTCAAGGAGTTTAATATGTCGGATAAACTGTCTTTAAATACAGTGATCGTAAAGTGGTGCACATCAAATTTTGAAATCATACAATTAAAGCCCGGAAGTTAAGGCAGTGAAAAATACTGAAATATAAACAGGCAAAATAACGGACCTAAATAGGCAGCAAAAATAGGCATTTATAAAGTGAATAGTGTCTGCAAAAATCAAGTTACATAGATATTTAGTTAATTTTACAAAATTATTTAACTATTTTTGAGGTCACACATAATTACAAAAAAATTTATTTTAAATTGCAGAAAGTAAAACTTTGACATTTCTCAGTTAGAATATGAGTTAGAATCGAAAATGATCTTAGGTAGCCTTGACATCTAAATGAGTGATGGGAGCTGAGCATATTTAGAACTTATGACATTTGGAAAATCCATTTCAATAAAAGCTGAATTATCAATATGACATTCGAGTATTTTAACACTTGAATCTTAATAGTTACATTTTGAACAAATTCAATTTCACCCAGGTATATCATTTATTAACTTGACGGCATTCACTAAGGTTTTTTTTTAGGACACAACAGAATTGAAAAGAAGTTAAATATTTACCGATAACACCAAACACTGAAAAATAACTAAGAGCAACGTGCCTGCTCCATGGTGTCTTTATGATCTTTTTAATATTTGGTGTAAAATTTGAAATGCTTGTTAAAAATTCTTTTAAGTTGTTGTAGAGAACCCAACCTGGAATCGAACCCTGGATCTTCTTCCTGGCCAGCTGACGCTCTACCGTTGAGATACTGGGACGAAATGATAAGCTCTTATTGTCGAAGTGAACTCTGTATATGTTCATCAGCTAACTTTGAGTAATGGGTCGTACTTTGGAGACCCCTGCCTTAGACAATATCTACTTCATCCCGCATTGTAAGAACGCAATATCCCCTATAGACGATTTCTGGCTTTTGCCCATAAAAAAAATCTTTCTGTCGTAAAAAGGGATGAGATTCTTTGAAAACTCCAAATGTCAGAACCCAAGTATATGTTTCATTGTTAAACTGGAGTAGCAAATAATAAGCCAAGACAGAACACACTGTGAAGACGTCATAACAAGGATTTTTTTTTCTTTGCAAAACTCGCTATCTTGAAAATAAATTATTTGTCCAAAATGTATGGTTTTATCTGTGGATAAGTGCTTAAGTTGATGAAAAAACATAGCCAACTGCTAATGGAAAACAGTTGTGTATGCTTTGAAGTAGAAGTTGATTTCAGACATCCCTATATGACGTTAATTGTTATCTTCTCTAGGCAGTTCATAAAATTTTCCTAGAGAAAGCAGATTTTGCACACATGACTCGAAAGTGCTGTTTATATATGTAATAGCAAATTAAATTGTTAAGGATGTTTCATTTTTGGATACACAGGTCCAGGATAGCCTCGTGATTATGGCGAGAGGATAAGCACGAGAAAAACCCGAATTTGATCCTCACTGCCATCCTAAACTATCCCCGTGTTTACGCGGAGTATGGGTACGATAAATCTGTTGGTCCAAAAGTTTTTTGAGAGGTGATGGGCATCGAGGTGCGAGAAAGTTAACCTATATTCCAAGTCGAATATGATGGGTTGGGGAAGGAGCATACGGTTCTTGTGGTTGCCTCTCCCATTGAATTCGGTCAAAAGTGAGTGACTAAAAGGCCCAATGTGACCTTCCCCTCTGGTACGACAGGACAGACAATGTGGTATAGCGGTAAAAGGGTCCACACTTTCGTCTCTATGTAAGCAAATGATTTAATTCGGTCACTGGTGGGAAATATATATGTGGATACACGGAGTGTCTAGAAAAGTATTTAAGTACCTCAATATCTTTGTAAGTAAAAGTCCATAAAGCATGGGTGTAAACCTTTTCCTAGGGTATACGTATAGTAAAAAGATCCTGTCCGATCGAATAGAAGTGATTATATCAACCCTAGCGGAGAATTAAAAAGTTAGGATAACGAACTTAGCAACAATGTGAAATAAACGAGAAATTCAGTTACAAAATTGAAGAGCATGGTTTAATTAATTGGAATCGACACTAGCAACAGACGAAACAAGTATATGGAGGTAATAAATATCTGTTTACAAATCGAATCATTAGAGCCTGTAAGACGGCGATACCTGCAATGCTTGTGAAAATACGTGGTCATATTCTTTCTCGAATTCAAATGTGCGTTGTTATTGATGGAGGGCAGTTTGAACAAGCTGTACATTAGATTCTAGTGCATACAAGTGCATTCTCGAATACAATAACAACTTGCCAATAACCATGCTGTGTTACATAATTCTGTAACAGCTTTATTGCCGATGTCTACTCTTTAGATAATGTTCTATAACTTTGTAATTAGCTTTATTTGTCTATCTCGCTTTGTTTCCGAGTTCGTTATCCCAACTTTTGAATTCTCCGCTAGGGTGCTGCAATCAGTATTATTCGATTGGCCATGATCACCTTACTATATATCTAAGATGTACATTCATGGATCTTTCCTTACAAAGTTATTGGGGTACTTAAGGACTTTCCTGTATACAGTCGTGCCCAAGTAGCCGCTGATTCAGTATCTGCGGTTTCGGCTATCCGCGGTTTACCGCAGCTAGTAAAAAAATTGCAAAATTAAGGAAATAAACAGTTTGTTAGTTTCAAAAACTGGGTCTCATTCTTTGAGTAGTATTACTTTTTCATTGCTCAATCGTCCCTTGAGGTGGGCATATTTTTAAAATAATATTTTTTTTTACACGTTATGTCCAAATACGTACGTAGGAATCTATCGTGAAATGCGTAATAAAAACATGTTCTTTCGTTGCACATGCATACGCGTTGATAGAAAAGAATAATTTTTATTGGTTTGTCATTCCCTTTAAACTACATATGATACAAGTATAAAAGTGCACTGAATTTTGTCATTGCTTTACTCTCTCGTCTCTTGAGAATTTAGCTGAAACGTCAAAATCCCTTACTCTCATATACGCATGGGAGAGAAAGAAAATACACAATGTATTTATTATTTCTTTATTTAATGTTGGTAATGAGTTCGGTTCAACTTTACTGTATGTTAAAAGACGGAACCGCGGTAGATAACCATACAGAAAAATTGGTACTGCTGTATTCCAATTCTTCTGTTACATTTTAAGTACAGTTGCAAACATTCTTGTGTAAGGCATTTTGGAAAATATTTTTTTAATAATACTCCTTTTCCCTCTATACTTTCTGTAAATAGTTTCCCAATTCAATGTCACGCACTAAACCCACGATGCAATTTTGCGATGAATCAGCCAAGTATTTATCATGATGGGATACACTGGGGACCAGGTCTAAAACTGAATTATGACTGAACATGCTCACGCCTGATTCTGTTTATACATTTACAACATCATTTGTCATGCACTGGCAATGTATTTCACGCGTTATATGGACTCGAATTCTTCCATAATAATTTGCGTCATCCACGTGAACTCAACATTTTTTCCCATTGGGACATCAAATACAGTAAAGAGAGCGATGCTCTCTCTGTCTCATAGAATATTTCGTACTGCCATTTAACATATTGCAATGTCACCGACCTCTAAGTAAAGAGTGAATACACGATGAACAGAAGAAATCTAGACAACATCTACACATATTTTCGATATATTACAAAATTGTAAGCATATTTTACAACATGTCGAATTATTGTCTGCTTTATGGCAATTGTTTTGTAGCAATTGTTTAGGAATAAAAAACAACAATTGCTTTATAGCAATTGTTTAGGAATATTTTGTGACATTTTATGGCATGTGTTGCATTTAATTTCCTGTGTTTCCAAGTCACAATTTTTGAATAAATATCATAAATTTAACTATCTAGCTTTTACAATACAAAACAAGTTTAATCCCGGCCGTACAATTAGGTGCTCGAAACCTTATGGTGAGCTGTACGGACTGGGCAGTGGAGACAAGTTTAACCTTTCAAATTCTTTGATTTTTCATGAATAATTTATGAGATGAAATGCAATACTTGCTTCTTATCTTTTAAATATTTGTATTAAATCATAAGCTCTCCGCTGCATCAAAATTGTGTTTAAATATAACCCAATTGCTTTATACATGCATAGTTTTATTTTCAGCTGTAATACTTAATATTTTGGTGCTGTGCAATCTTCATTTTTTTATGTATTTTTTCTATTAAAATCAACGCTGTTGAATAGTGGTTTCACAATCCTTCTATTAAACATCGGTTTCTTCTCGGAACCTTCAACATTGTCAGATCAAAACATAGCCTTACATCAATTTATTAATGTTGCCAAAAAAACTTTGAATGCACAAAGAAATGTATCTAAAGTTACTTCAGTTTACGAACTTCCAATTTTGCAAAAATGAGATATTAAAATCAACTCTGTAGAATATTCGTTTCAAAATTCATGTGATAAACATCGGTTTCTTCTCGGAGCCTTCAACATTGTCAGGTCGAAACATAGCCTTACCTTAATTTATTAACGTTGCCAAAAAACTTATGAATGAACAAATAAATGTATCCAAAGTTACTTCAGTTTACGAACTTCCAATTCTGCGAAAATTAGGTATTAAAATCAACTCTGTAGAATATTCGTTTCAAAATCCATGTAATGAACATCGGTTTCTTCTCTTAACCTTCAACATTGTCGAGTCTAACATAAGCTCACCTGAATTCACTAGCGTTGTCAAAAAGAACTTGTTGCGAACAAAAAAATTGATCCAAAATTAATTCACAAATTTCCAATTTTGCGAAGACTAGATTTAAATCATTTATTGTCTATTAGTGTACCGTTTGGCAGAATCGGAAGCAACTATTAATTGCATTGATGTATTATCTAGTTCTTCACATTTACGTACATCGTTCAAACAGTATTTGATAATGAACAAATAAAATTTCATTGCATATCATTTTATTGTGAATTAAAGTATCATTTAGAAGAAGATAAGTGTTAATTGCATGAATAAAACTATTTTATTTCGATAGTAAACTGTGGATAAATAGGTTGTTTAAAAAAAATTACATGACTAAATATGTCTTGAACGATTGTTGGCAGGTCTATGGTTCCACTTTAAGAAATCCTTCAAATAAGATAGACAAACTACGAGAGCTTTAGTCATGCGACGCGTTTTAATAAAAACAGAAAATGTAACTTTTTATACGGTCTCTTTATAAAGGACGTTCTAATTAGCAAATTGTTCCTTATTCATTTTAAGATCTTTTGAAACAAATTGCTTCTCTATGCAAAATTGACCATGAAAATGTTTCAAAATTACAGGACTTAAACCATTTTGATCCGATCAAAAGAAAAGAAATTAACATAGATTTCAGAGTCGTACAAAAATTGCATTTCTTTAGATAATATTTCCATTCGAAAACTAACATGCACATTAATCTTTAGCAAAAGATTTATACGGTTCCCAACTGTCAGTCAAAAACTTTAATTAAATATTTCGAATGATAGTTGAGATTGAAAATTGGTATATGATACCTCCAGGAACTTTTATCGTATGACAATGGAACTTCTTTTGACGAATGGAAAATATGAAAAATATTTTCATAACTCAATATGACTATTAAAAATATTTTTATAACTCAATTTTCTTTTCTATGAGGGGGTGTATAAAAGCTATATCTTACACTTTCTTATTAAGTAGTATGACAGGGTCAAAATTTGCTCACGGTGATAGTCTATCTTAATTAAAACTTTTCTTAAATTGGAACTATGGGTCTATGACCAATCGTTCAAAAAATTAGTCACTCGAGCAATCTTTTTGAAACGCTCTGTATATCTGTTTTTAGAATTAGTGTATTTCCGAGTTTTTATCCCTATCCGTCTTCGACGGCCAGTTCGGTCGCTTTTCGAAAAATTTCTTTAACTTATAATAGCTTTAAAATACAGTGGTGTAGCATCCGGTCTCACAGAGCTTGCAGAGGTGTGAAGTCAGTCCCTAAATTTAATCTAACAGGTTATCCCGACCTTAATTCGTTATGACACTGCTCAAATACCTTGAATGATTCTTTATGAAGGAAAGTTTTGCAGCTATACATTGTTGGTACACTTGTTGCGCGGACTCAGGTTACTGAACCCCAGTACATATCTAGTACTCACCTACTACAACGGAAAATTACGACTAGCGATAGGCATTAAGATTTCTGAAATCAGACTGATAGAATCGAAAATAGAGAAAACCCTGTCTATCCGCCAGTTGTATCTCAGCTAGGAGGGCAAGAGACAAGACCTAATAAGTATATCCTTTGATAAATCATTGGCAAATTAATGAAAATATAATGGATCATTCAAAGTCCCATATAAATTTTATTTTTATTTATTATTTTTTATTATTATTTATGGCGAGATTTTGAATGGTGAGCAGCGTTCCATACAATAGAAAGTTTCATTTAGCACCAACTACAATTTTGGGGATAACGAAAGTAGCTGATAAAAAATACATACACAGATATAGTCGCATGCGTTTTAATAGTGTAGATGGATAGAGAAATTAATAAAAAAAAATAGTAGTAGGTCATCAATGACCCAAATTCACCCTTTTCCTCTCACGATAATACTCGTCACGATGAAGGCATTTACACAATGGAAAATAAAAGTTTACAATAGATTATTTATTGCTTGGCGTTATCTGTCTATAATAAAATTTGCAGCAAAGTTTCCACTGGAAAAAGTTGGTTCTTTTGTCAGAAGGGACATAGGTAGGTATTGCCAAGAGGGTTATTTTCCTGCAGGTTTGTGTGAAGAAAACTTATCTTTATTCACGTTACATGCTAAAAAACAAGGAAAACATCTTAAAATTTCCAATGAAAAAATTCCCCTTGATGACAAAACTAATTAGAAAAATTTAATCGATATATTTTTAGAAGTAAATGCATCCATGGGTACACTGGATAATTTTCTTGAATTTTTTATTAGACGGAAAAAGTTATTTGTTTACATTACGAGACATAAAGCTTTCCAATCCAAGAAACCTCTCGATAACAGATTTTCTACAGTCATAAACACAGGCATTCTACGCATCTTGGGTTTTCAAAGCAAGCTGACTCATCTGTAACCACTGAACCTTTCGCGTTCTATATTTTAGATCTCTAAATGAGGTCGTGGGTACGAGTTGGGAGCCCTGAGTATGCTCTTAAGAGGAGAGGAACCTAAGTGTGTTTCGATTTAAGAATAGAGATATATGCCTATTTATAGCCCTTACCAAGGATATTTCTAATGTACAAGCTTATTTTTTAAATGGACCTCGTGAAAGGAGTTAGAAGCCTCCTTTCATAGGACCCATTAGCTACATCCAATGATCCTACATTCGCAGGACCATTGTCTGTACCATAAACAATGCGACATTAATAAATATTGTCGTGTACAGCTGATGTGAATAACAGCACGTAACCCTTCACTAATAAACGTTTAATAACTATTTATTAATTACATGCAAAAATCCAATCAACCAGATCGTAAAACTGAATACATCACAATAATATAACTGAACTTGTATTTATCTTTATATAGATGAGGTGTTTCCTCGCGAAGCTTTTTAGAAGTTTCTAGTCTAGAACATCCCGAAACTTGCAGGGAAAATCAAAGCAACGAAACACAAACAGCTGTCATAACGAGAAGCACTTTTATTATACAGCAATACTGAAACTTTTAAGTGCTCCTAGCTTCCTTAACAAAGTCCATTTAAAAAAGTTACTTGCATATTCGAAATACCCTTTATAAGGGCTACAAATAGGCATAGGTTTCGATTCATAAATCAAGAAAACATCTAAGTCCTTCTCTTCGTTAGTGGTTCCGAATCCACTTCAAAATGGAGTTCTTAGTCAAAGTAGCCTTCGTGTGTATAAAAAACAAGAAAGATCAATCATGCATAAAACATTGATTATGAAACACTTTCCAACTTCAATGCAATTTTATTTAAACATCTCTAAAATGCGATGTATTCCTCGGTAATATTTTTTAAATTATCACAATACTACATTCATTTATTATATTTGAAAACTTAAAACTTGATCGAAAAAAATGAATTTCATTCAAATGACGGCATTGAAATATAAATTGCCTGGTTTAAGCATCTCTAAAATGCGATACATTCCTCGAAAATATTTTTAAAATTGTCATAATACTACAATAATTTATTATATTTGAAAACTTCATCGAAAACAACTGATATTTAGACAACAACAACTGACATTTCAACTGACAACTGACATTTCAACTGACAACTGACATTTGCTGAAAGTTTTTTTATATATTTTATAGGATAATTTGAATATTTCCTATAATTTTCGAAGTAATTTGTGAATTTTAAATCCGCTTAAGAAATGTGTAAAAAATTAGATCCCATAGGGTTCAATATATTTCATTTTTTCAATCCGGGTTCAATCCAAAACTAATTGGGTGATGTTATTCATTTATATTCCCATAGGTCCCACAGACCGTCTGAACAGCATACTAAAATTTCATTTTGATAAAGTCATTTTTACGGCAGTTATCGTGCTAACGGACAGACAGACAGACAGAATGAACAAAGTCATAAACACTTTTCAACTTTGTTGTAAAGTGTGAATAAAACAGTAGTACGCAACGCAAAAAGGGCCCAATCCAGAACAATCAGACAAGGAAAGTTTTCTTGTTAAAATTATAGGGCCCACATCCAACTGGCTAACGAAGACAACAGAGGTGTCACTGCCTTGCAATTAATGTATAATAGAAACTTAAAAGTAAGATGATTCCAATTATATTCTTTCTTTCATAAAAGAAATGCTGCATATTTAATATGCAGAATGATAAAAACATCCAGCTGATGTACAAAACTATAACAGTGAACCTCGAAATGATCTAATTAAATATTTGATATGCTTCCAAACTAAAAGACGTGGAAGCTAATTGCAGATGGATGAGGGAAGCATGGAAGCGTGGGTTTTGAAGCAACAGACTGAAATATAAAAATAGACAGAAATATGAAAGGAAGTTCAAAATCAAAGCATTTCTGCACGAGCATTGTTTCATATGTTTTATAAAAGTATCCTAGTTGCGTTCTTTTATTTTACCAAATTTCTTACTTCAGTTTGGATTATAATTATTTTATCCCTATTAGTTAGCTTTCTGAATGAATTTTCTAAGCTGGAACTTATTCTTGAAATATTAGTTCTTTGATAAAAATAGAACTTTACTCGTCGCAGGTATATTATAATTAAGTTGAATGTCTCAAAATGTATTAAATGTAACTAATATAACTACAAAATATATCTAGGTTAAACAATATAAGAGAGAGAAAATCCAAAATTGTCATTTAGATTATAGTTCTATAGTGTTATTACAATCGTTTTACAGAGCCGATAAGAGCTTGCAATTCGTCCCAGTAGCTCAACGGTAGAGCATCTGCTGGCCAGTTCGGTGATCCAGGGTTCGATTTCCGGTTGGGGCAACAAGGCTTTTTACAATAACGACCGAACAAATCAACTAACCTTGTAGGTTAGTGCAAAGATGTCGGAGGTCTGAAAGGGACCCTAGTACGACTAGTACGGATCAAGTGAACCCTGAAAAATTGAGCGCCGATTTCAAATTGAGAGGATAACGACCACGCAGGATATTAGCCTGGATAAAAATAGTAGTAGCAGAAGGCTAGTCTGAGTTAAAATAGCAATAGGTGGTCAATCAGATTGCCAGTTGCCCGCCAAGCTGACATTAGAGGGTGGAGAATGCAGAGTCCACTTTGACGATTAGAGCTTACAATTTCGTTCCAGTAGCTCAACGGTAGAGCGTCGGCTGGACCGTTGGGAGATCCAGGGTTCGATTCCCGATTGGGGCAGAAAGGCTTTTTACAATTTTTTCAATGTTTTAAAAAAAGTTTTATACAATTTAGTCTTTGTGTGACAAAAATATTTAATAGATCTAAACATAACAAATCATCATCGTTATTAAAGGCATCATTTTTAATATCGTTTTTAAAATTAATTACTAATTTTGTGTGTTTATGCAAATAAGGCAATCAATCATTTGCTTATATTAGATTTGTCATGTTACTTTTTAAATTTAGTTGAAAATGTGTAATATAACCGAAATTGATATTATCCTTATTCTTTGATAAGAAAATAACTCAGTTTATTTTCATGTGTATGTGTTTAAATCAAAAGTTTATTTTACTGCTAATCAAACATGAAGAAAAAATAATGGTAATACAACTATTGAATTTTAAGCATATTTATAAAATATTAGCAACGCTTGTGTCTTCCCTGCCTACTGTTTTACAATTAAGTTTGTCTATAAATTTGACTGAGAACAATAGAAAATAACAATGCGGAAATAAGACTTTAAATTTATTTTCTTTGCCAAGGCGAAGGTTAAAAGGTGAACTGCAGAAACTAACTGCATTTGAGTTTCTCTCACGTAGGAGTGATTTGTTCTTTCTTCTCAGGAAGAGCTATTTTAAAAGTCAGCATTTAATTGTTCAATATACTCGCAAATTTCACCCAGAAGAACTAATTAATATATCTTCCTTTGTAATTATGAGCCAGCATTATTGTTTCTAAAAGTTTTCCGTGGATTTAATATCTCAATCTCGCGATATTAATATAGAACGCACATGGACAACCCGCCTTCCACGATCCAATTGTGGCCCGTGGCGGAAATAGTCGTCTTAATCAAAAACTGACTTTTAGGTTTGGTTCCGCTATTGATATTAAGTGTGCAAAGTTTAAGCCTCTAAGCTCACGGATGGGGAGGGAGGGGGGACATTTGAAGGGTCTGGAAAGACTTTCTGATCGGGGGAGGAAGGGGTCTTTCTTTCGTTTGATATCAACCGTCCTACCTACCCGAAGGTGTAAGGTATTTGCTTGAACAGTGCCCCATAATTTGAACCGGAACCCAGTGGGGGTGACATCCATAGTGACAGCGGTGAGGATCGAATTCCCGTCCACCGAGTGCAATCCGTGTGCTTTAACCACTGTTTTATCGACGCCCGTGAATCCCCCCCCCCCCGTCTTTGCCCGCTTCTAAACTACAATAATATCCGTTTCCATTAGATTCTGCCCCGAGATCAATACTATTATTATGCTAAAATTCTATCTTCTAAGTCACCGTGGGGAAGAGAAGACTGGAAAGACTTCGTTTTTAAGAATAATATTTTTCTGTGGTGTCGAAATTTCAGCTGTATTAGGTTCTATCTCGTGATTTACACTATAAGTGAACAAATATTTAGCCGTCTAGGTCACCGGGAAACGCCACGGGAGTGTCAGGGAAGACTTTTCGAAATTCTCAATATTTCCCACCTCGAGAATGAGAATCGGAAATATGGTTCTATCCCATGATTAATACTAAAAGTGTGCACATATTTAGTTTTATAGGTCATCGAGGGGGGCCTTCTGGAAGGTCAGAAACATAAAAAGACATTATAGATGGCTTAATCTATCATAAAAAAATAATACAGACTGACTCCGATTATACGAACAAGGTTGCAAATTTTATTCGTTAAACTGAGAGTCCTTGTATTGGCTAATCATATGATATGTGTGCAAGAAATATTTCCGTATGTTCGATACGAAATGAAATTAAAATGTATATTGAATTTTATACATTTTGTGGCTAAATCAACATTAAAAATAAACCGTGCGTGAACGTGGCTACAGACTGACGAAGTGAGTGAGAATATGACGTATCAAAATTATCCAGCACTTCCACCATAGCTAAGATTTTTTATCGGTGTTATTCGATCCGCCTTAGCTTCGAGAATAAGGGGGAAATATAAAATTTCAAAAATTTGAATTAGAGGTGACGTTGCAAAGTAATAAAAAAAAATCAACACCACTTTGCCTAATTATCTAGCACTTCCATTCTAGATAGAAAATTGGTTTTGATGCCATTAGATCAGTCTCAGCTTCCAGATCAATGAAAAAAATTGAAAATTTTGAAAATATTACCTAGGGGTGACGTTACAAAGGAATTTTTAAAAAATGTACACTACTTTGCCTCTTAAAAGCAATAAATACATAATTTGATATCCTTTCGCTGCCAATAATTACAACTGGTTATCAATAACTTTTATTAAATGTGTAGGTGCCAAATGAAGCCATTAGCCATTAGCCATTGAAAACGTGAGAAACACGGATGAAATGGCTAGTTTTAATGTACTTGGAAAAGATTGATATATTGTTCAGATGTCGTTCGAGCAACTAAATACGCTGTCATGGTCTAATAGCTATTAAGTCATTAAAAAACTCCTATCTATCATCTGTATATAACATGCAATAAAATGCATTATCTTATAAATTATTCATTTTTACTTTTGTGACATTATTTTAGGTTAGTTCCACTGTAACTGGCTTAACAATCAATACAAAATTTATGGCTTCTTTATACCAGGAAACATTTATTAAAAATGACAAAGTAAAACTTTATGCTTTAAAATATTTATTATCTGTGTCTATCAGATAGCAACTTTGAAAAAAAGTTCTTGCTATGAATATACATCTATAGTTTTATTTAAAAATTGGGTAACAGACGTAATGCAATTGGACAAGATGTAATTGCTGATTCACTGAAAAGTTAAATAATATCAAAATGTTAAAGCTAGAATGGTGTATTTGGCTTCTAAACAATACCAAATAACTAATGGACAAAATGCATACCTATTTATATTTTATTTATCAACCATAATTTCAAAAATTACAATATATCTTTTGTAACTGACGTAATATGCTTCTGTAATTGATGTAACAGTATCAATTTCTTATGATGTCAGTTATATTTGTAGCGCAATTTTATTCCTCGATATTGTTATATGAAATCTAAAGTTTTTTACTAACCCACATGGGCAATCTAAACATTTAAAATCCTCTGAAATAGGCAATAATCTGAATATTTAATTTGGGGCAAAAATGAGACTTCTATGTGGAATTGACCTCTATGTGTACACCTTGTAATATCATTTAAGTAATAATAAGATTCGAGTTGATTAAAATGTGTTCTTAGATATCAAAATGTATATCCTTAGCATAATTCTATCCAAATTTAGTAGATTTAAAGGTTAAAGAAGCATTTGTATCTCGATGATAGCTATTACCTGTGACAAGTAATAAACACTCCTCCAAATTAAAAAAAAACCCCGCTGGCTTTGCATAAGACTGAATGTTTTCACTACAATTTCGATTCAAATTTTGGCACTCATTCCTGTCCCTAGTTGCCTCAAAATAGCCCAAGGAGCGACTCATTTTGTGGAGGACGAATTTCCTCCTCCGCATATAGGAGCACCCCCTGTTTCTACTCATCACCGTTACGTGTGTTTTCTGTTTGCCACTTCGCTGATTGCAACTTACAATCACTTGGAGTTATCCTTCTGTCTAACCGTTTCTAAGCATTAACTGTCTCTTATTTTCTGTGTCAACAAACGGCGTGACAATCCTTTATTTACCAAGGGAATACGTTGTTTATTGACAACATTGAAAATCTCTGAAAGCCAAGTAGGTTATTTACTCTATCAGATAACTATCTTCATTTGTGAAGTTTACTAAGTATTGCGATAAAAGTCCTTCGTCGTTGTTAAAGGTCGGATTTATTACAGACGAATGATCAATATGTCATGGGCATGCTATTCCCTTAATGCAATATATACATACTGCTTGGCATTAAAATTGTTCTAGCAAGAATAAAAGACTGATATACAATTTACGAGTCATTATATGTATACATTGACTAAATGCATGCAAATATTTATCGTTCCATATCAAAGGTGCGTTTGAGCCGTAGTATGTGCTTTTGATACGTTGCAATAGGCCAGTGTATTCAAAAATTGCTTTTGGAATGAGTTATGTTCTCAACAAGAATTTTGAGTCCAGCAGTTGATGGATGTGTGTTATCGTAACTGGATTATAAATTTATTTAACCTATGTAATGGTTGACACAAGAAGAATGTGATGTTAAGGAACATGGCGCTATTCATACCAAGGTATTCTTAGAATTACATATAACCATTAACTAGATCAAGGATGGTCAAACTTATTTAAAGAAGAGCCAAATGAAAAAATAAAAAACAAAAATTTTAGCGGGTCAGAACGTTCTTCATTATTTTGTTCTTCAAAATTATTTTTTTTAATGTCTAAATATTCCGAATACAAAACAATAATAAATACGTACTAAATTATCTTCATGTTCATTCAAAAGATTTAAAATAAAGGGGGGGGGAGAGATGCGTGAAACTGTGGTTGAGCATTTTTTCATAATCTGGGTTAAACAGTGATTCTCAAGAGAGAAAACAGAGGCTCTTCAGTAAGTCGGTTTCGAAGATCATTTTTCCTATTTCATAGTTCAAAACACGTGTTTGAATGAACATAAAGATGCAAACATTGGCATATATTTTTATGCATGATATATCAAATTCGAAAATGTTAATTTTGGCATGGCTTTAGAAAAATCCTATTTTGTTGTGTTTAAAAAAGCCTGCTTCATTTCAGAGTTGCACTGCTGTTGAAATAATTTCAGTTGAAAGGCTCACCTTTTCTCTATCCACATTAAATGGCATTGTAAAAATATCCAGGTTGAGTTCAATATTCTTAAAATGTTGAAAACATTGTTTTGCATTCAGCAAGAAGTTTTCTTACTAAGTTTTCATAATGGAACGAAACACAGCACATTTAAATTATTTATCCCGTGAGCCGTATTTAGCACACTGGCAGGCCGTATTTGGTCCGCGGGCCGTAGTTTGCCTATTCCTGACCTAGATATATGTGTACAATCATTACTTTACATATGTACATCCATTGAATAGACATTAGTCAGTTTGGAGCATAATATTCGTTTTCCACATTTGTGAATTCTCTGAATTATAGTTATAGAATTCTCTGAATTATAATTCTCTATACTTTTTCTTTTAAGAGTTCATAGGACAATTAAAATGTGAAAAGTGAAAACAACTCATCATATTCAACATTTTATACTTTATAAAGTATGCATTTTAGGAACACACTTTTCTTTCTAATGATAAATCTATATTTTCTATCAATATACAATTTTTTTAAACGTAATATAAAGAAATATCTTTATCGAGAGTTGAAAGCTATGAACCGTGCGCAGAATTACTCAAAAAATTTTATAACTAAAACAACATTTGGAGTATCTAATTATACTTCAGGAGTAATTGTTTATTTTGAATCTACATTTCCATTTTATGCAATATCACCCTCAGCTTTTACAGACTTTTCAAAATGTTAACAACATGATCTCTTAAAAAATATTTTTGCAATAAGAACACGTGAAAAATTTAGGTTCACTTTATAGAGACTAACATACCTCATATATTCTAAAAATGTCATGAAAAAAATATTGGCATGTTTCAGAGTTATCTTGCGAATTATGTCAAAAAAATCCCATTGGGAGAAAGACGACTTTAAATATATGTCTTAATAAATTTCCCAATATATTACATGAGGCACTTTGGGCTATAGCTCCAGTAATTATAGGACGTTTTTAGGTCGTTTATTTAAATATATATATATATATATATTTATTTATATATATATGTCTGAATGTTTGAAGGTTTAACAGTCATATGGCCCCTTAACCCCCCCTTGTTCTGTACACGTATTCATATAAAGTCAAACAGAACAGCATCCATTTATCCATACAATTATCCTTAAGGGGACGATGGACGTCGAAATAAGCAAAAATCGACTAAATAAAGTTTTTTTTTTAATATATAACATTATTTTACACATTTAACCTTTTGCTTACGGGTGGCCATCCCAAACGAAGAACCTCCCAAAAAGACAGGTATTTGACATACCCTATCCCAAACAGTTCGATCCTCCTTTGCAGGCACTGGCGTCCATGGAAATTGCCGACAGAAACATTGAACCTGCTGCAGGTGCAATGTTTCTGTCTGGGATAGGCTATGTCAAATACCTGTCTTTTTAGGAGGTTCTTCGTTTGGGATGAACACTGTTCCACCCGCAAGCAAAAGGTTAAATGCATTTTTTCGAAACGGAAATTTCAAAGGTTTTACATCTTTAAAATGCTCCATGCGTCTTAATTTTTGTTTGAAATGCATGCAATTTGGCAAGAAGACACCTTTCATACTTTTTAATAAAACTGAGTATGCATTTTATAATTGGACTTCATTAAGGTAATTAAAAGTTAATAAGAACCTAATTAAATGATGAAAATTAAGTTCCAATGCAGAAAAATATTTTTTAAAAATTGACTTTCTAAGGGATTTAAAAATAAATACCCAAATTAAACTTTATAATAAAACTTTATGAAACCGAGAACTATTTCTAATATTAATAAATATAATCTACATGAATTAGTTTTCACTCTCCCCGTCTTGCAATGTACACTATCGCAGCAATAATGAAAAGTTTAAAAAAAAGTCATTTACTCTTAATAAAAATTAACTTGCAACACTAAAATTCAACTCAGTTTGAATCAGTTCATCACTTAATTAGACTCAGACTAAGAGTAACAAACGATTTTCGATAATAAGGAATTTTAGATTGATTTTCAGAGGTGATGAATTAAATTATTTTCTCCATGCTAAAGAAATAATAATGAAATGTGTGCATGAATTCTTGAAAAACTCCTTGGAAAACTTTTGTTTTACTTGATGCATAATCTTCATATTCTTATAATTGAAACATTACGATACTCTTTACATTTTTTTTCGATTCGAGTTCAGAGATACTTAAATCGTGTCCTTCCGTCGAAAACTGGGATTCGAAAAGTATACCTAGAGGATTTTATTAGAAAACTAATAATTCAGCCTGTTTTAGACAGGGAAACTAAAACTTTTGAAAAATCAAATTACAACTTTTTTAATAAATTTTATTTTGCTTAACAATGAATGGCTTAGAGTAGGAATAAGTCATCTTAATGAAAAAAAATTGCTTAGTTAATTTAGGCCCTGTGGTCATTACAATAAGTGTCGAAAACCCAGAACGACCGACTCGTCCGAAGACTTGAGCAGCAAATTGGGCGTCCGATTACAATAAGTGTTGTTGTTGAAACCCAGACCGTCCGACCTACCAGAAAGGTGTAAGGTAACTGTTTGGACGGTCGGGAAGTGCCACCCAATTTAGACCGGAACCCAGTGGGGGAGGCATCCACAGGGACCGTACCCTCCTTCCCCTACCACCAACCTCTCGGAAGGACTTTCGGACCCACATGTTTAACGTGATCGTACTCCGCATGAACACGGCGGCAGTTTTGGCAGTGGCTGGAATCGAACCCGGGCCTACCGAGTGCAACTCCAGCGCGCTAACCAATGGGCTACCGCGCCCCGATTACAATAAGTGTGTCAAGTTTCAGCCTTCTAGGTGGAAATACTTTTTGGCCGGTCCCTTCATTTTGTTCATCTTCAGAGGAAAAATCAAAAATTCGATTCTGTTAAATTCTGTTCCGTGGATAATATAAGTGTGCAAGGATTCAGACTTCTAAGTCACCAGAGGGTCTGTGGAGTATATGTAAAATATTTTAGAAAACTTCTCATTTTCTCCGCCCCCTATGAGAGTAAATTGAAAAACCGACTACGTTCTGTCCTACGATCTATACTATAAGTGTGCAAGGATTCAGTCTTCTAGGTCACCGCAGGGAGAAGGCTTCTCGGGGACCTGGAAGGACAAAAACACGTTGGGTAATTATTATATCGATAGCACACAAAGATAATTCCAGAAATATTTGACATTGTAATTTAAAATTGTTTTCAAACTTTAGAAAAATAGCCTCCTTCAACTGGATCAAAAGCTTTATTACCTTTACTAATGTGGTTGCTCTGTTTTTCATCTTTTTAAAGACGGAATCTATTTTTTGCCTCCAAAACTGGTAATACTTTTAATATGTTGTTATTAACAAATTATTTAATATGAAAGTTTCAAAATTGTTTAAAGCAAACACCAATGTATATTCTCCACATGGTCCATATTGTAAACGAAATCTATACCCGTTATTCCTTTTTAGAAGACGAGGGCCCGGTCCCAACAAATTGACTCGTAAATATCGTTCTAAGTTTTTCCATACATGAAACTAACATATGTATTAATAATTAATAAAGGCATAATTATACAGCTTATTAGTACATTTATGTATACGATGTGGCACGTTGGCAAATATAAAATTACAGTTAAATAAGTTGTCAATCACTGGACTAATGAAATCGAGTAACATATTGTAATTTGCTCATTACAACAGGGTCATTTCCTCGGGACATTAAATGAATGTGTGCTGATTGTCATTGATATATCTCATTCTTATAACCAAAATTTTATAATAATATTCAGTAAAAAATAGATTATTGTAATGCTAAATTGATTTTACTGATGTTGGTGTAAAATTAAAAACGGTATTGCGAAAGAAAAATATTTATCCGTTAGAATTCACCATAGAAATCAGCTAAACAATATCTTATTCATATTAAAATTGAAATGCAGCTTGGACACTGACATTTGCTACACAGATGTTATTTAGACGGTCTGGTTTTGAACTTTTCGATACATTCACGTATATTAGTCTTAGAATATTTCCACTATGAAATATTTATTCATAAAAAATACTTCGAAAACTGAAACGCCACATTAGACCATCCTCATATAACCGTATCTTTTAGATCGCCAATGTCCATTCTCCGAGATCCTGCCTACGTGTATAAACACATGAATAGAACCAGGCTATGGATTCTTATGGAATAATTGGAGCCTACTGTTAAAAATAACTTCTTTCCCATCTCAAGACCCATTGCTAATTATTTTAGCATCACCTTACAATATTTAGGCACGCACATTTCATTAAACAGGGCGTTTTACAAAGAGTATCCGAAAGGATTACAAAATCGTACAAGTGAAATGTGAAAATAATCAGTAAACAGGGGAGAATTTAGCTACCATAGTTGCACCCCCCCCCCTGGAAACTATAATATCATAAAAATGTAAAATTTAATTTTTATGCAATCCCCAATAAATAATGACAATTAGTAAAATTTTTGCCGCGCTTAATTAGAGTGAAAAACATTTTTCCCGGTCCTTTTTGGTGAAAAATTGGCTTAGCTTCTACCCAATATAATTCGCTTAGTTTCTACCCAATTTTAAATTCCTTCAGGGCACTGTTCATGAAACATCCTGTATAATATGTATATAAAATTATGCTTCAGATGGCCGATGTCAGAAAATATTCCGACTTCCCGTATGTCTTTGTATCTAGGCGATTCTCAATTAACGTTAATTGAATTCGAGCATTGATCTAACAGTTAGAGCAAAAGGGCGTTTACCTTACCAACACCCTTAGAGATTATTAATTGCAAAAATGGGAAGATAACAGGGTGTTTGTATTCAGAATTAGGGCTTTGTTAGATTACTGATGGATTGCTTTTCTAAACTTTAAGTAAAATTATTTTCATCTTTATATTCCGTGAGTTAAAAATTCAAACGACACTCTTTTATACAGAGTTTCCAAGAAAGTCTTTAAGCACCCCAATAAATTTCTAAGGGATGGTCTATGGTAAAGTGGCTATACCCGAACGAATAAAAGTGATTGTAGCGCCTCTAGTGGAGAATTAAAAAAGTAAGGATTACGAATTCGGCATCAAAGCGAGACAGATGTGAAAGGCTAATTACAAAATTGTAGAATAGGAATCAACAATAAAACTGTTACAGAAGACATTTTTTGACATAATAGGGTTATTGACGCAGGATCGCCCATACAAATTGTAGGGGGGAGGGGGGCTCCTATAAATAATCATGGGGAACGCTCGGTATTCGGTTTTCCCTTTTCTCTGAATATTTTATATCTTTCTTCGCCATTAAAAAATAGGTGGCAGTCCCCCCGACGCCCCCGCCACTCGAGTGGTATCCCCCTATGAGAGGTCTTGATTAGCCAATTTTTGTCCCATTAAGGAATGATAAATAACCAGCACTTATATAAACAGAAATCTAGTGCACAACCTGTTTAAAATGCTCTCCATCAGAGACGATGCATATTTTATTTTTAAAAAAAAGTACTTTGACATGCATTGCAGGTGTCACCGTATTAGAGACTTTGATGATACGAATTATCCGTATAAGCGTTTCGTTCTAGTGTTAATTTCTACTTATTAGACAATGCTCTACGACTTTGGCTCATTCTCCGCTAGGGGCGCTGCAATCCTTTTATTCAATCAGACATAGTTATTTTAATAGATAGACCTAACGTGTACACTCATGGACTTTCTTTACTAAGGTATTTCGGTACTTAATGGCTCTATTAGAAATCCTGTACAGTGCGTACTATGTAGTTAGTGGCTGTATAATGAGTTTATAAGTATAAAATTGTTCATGAATGGGCTTCCGAGGAATGTCGGGATGAGCATGGCACTATATTATTTAAAACGTAATATGTATCGCATTCCAGTGCAGTTAAACATCTTGCGTCTTAATTTTGTGGTTCTTATGTGTGGTTTTGCAGTCCATGGATGATTTTCTTTAAGCCGCACTGTTAACGTAAAGCTAAAGATATATTTTGTTATTCTTCAAGTCATCGTTTTCACCCACTAGCATCTACTTATTTGGAGTTTTCATCACCGCAATGTTGACAACCCTATAAATTACGCAATTTTATTCCTGACCCTTTTTGTTCTTCATTTATAGGTACCTTTGCTAATTCAAAATGTCCAGCCCAGCTAAGGAAGATCTCCCCAAGGTTCCCAATGAGTTCAAAAGTGAACTTGAAAAATTTGATGCTGGCAAAATGAAGCACACCGAAACAAAAGAAAAGAACTGTCTTCCATCTAAAGAAGGTTAAGTTTCTTTTAAAATTTATTCATTATTTTCATGCCAAGCATTCCCAAGATGTTTTGAATGTCATTCACATTTCTTTTAAGGTCTTAATAACTAAGCAATAGGATTTTTATTGGTAACACAGCTTAAGTGTGTTATTTTGCGAAGGCTATTCAAAATGTAAATAATGATTTTTAAGCGTATTCCTTAAATAGAACATCTGGCAAAGTGAATCTTTCCTCCTACATGCTTTTAGTTTCCTGGTGTAACTATTTTTAAACTCAATCCTCGGTTTTCCGTCATCTAATTCTTTATATTTATCTAGTGTGTTGAAATGTAATTTTGCAATCTGAAACATAGTTTTCTTGGTTAAGATTAAGATTTATTTAGGTTATCTTACATAAATCGTTGATCAACACTACAGTTGTTTAAATACTTATAATTTACTTCAGAAAGAGATATATGTGATTGTTTAATCGAAAAGAGTCCAGTTGTCAGTAATTTTGCTTCTAAGATAACGACTTTTATAATCATTGTACCCACAACTGAACCTTTTCTAGTTTTCTGTGGATTTAGATATCCTCATGTTTCTCAATGACGGGAAATGTTTACATTATTCTCTGCGTATTGCTCCGAGAAATTATTTTTTCTGTCAACAGAAGTTGGTAAAAGAACTTTAATGCAAAACCCTCGTTATGTCCATGGGTTCAACCAAAAAATGGTTTAACATGAAATAACCATGGTTTAACCAATAGAGTTTAATCCAACTAACTTTGCTACTAACCCAGAAACTTTCAAGCTGTTTTTCTCTGTTTTCATGTTCTAGCTTGATAAATAATGCAAAATTTATGAGTTATTGTTGTAATTACCGTAAAGCCATACAGTTTTATATCTTACAATTAGCCTGAAAATCTGTACTGAAAAAGATTCTAAATTCAAAATTTTGAAATGTCTGACAACTGCACCTCTTTTTCTTGTAAACCATCACATACATTATTTAAATAAATTATTATATTTAATTAACTTACTTACATGAAGTGAAAATAGAATTCTTATGTCTTCTGTGCTACTACTCAACAAATATTTTAAATGATCTGAGAATATTTGTGAATACGAGTGAGTGCAAGCATTTTACTTTAAAAATTAGATGTGTTATTGATGTAGTTTAAAATTTTTGATTTTGTAAGATTTGTACAAATAAATTATTTTATGTGAAATCATATATAACGTGGATGATATATCTAAATGAAACATCCCTCCATATTTAACTTGTATCAAAAAATCAAAACTAAAGCTTCGTTGAAAATATTTAACAGTGAAAAATAACTATGTAAATCTATTCTAATAAAGTGGATAGTTTCACATAAAATATTCTGTGCATGAAACAATGCAAAACTTTTCATTTTATAACTTAAATATTGAAATATTAAGCAGACAATTAAGTTATGTTCGATAAAATACAATCACTTTGAAAACGATGTACAAGTTAATATTTGCAATCTGATTCTGAACTAGGTGCACACTCAAGAATATTTATTTATACTTGTATTTTTTTAAAAACACAACTTGTTTTTGCTTACGATCAAAGTTACTGTATATTATATTATTGAAGGTAATGTATACAATAAGGAGCATATTATGTTATTGTTAGATATAAAACAAGAAAAGCAACATCTTGAGTTCTTAGAAGGAGTAACTAAGTTTAATAAAGGAAAGCTAAAACGAGCTGATACTTTGGAAAAGGATATCTTACCTACGAAAGAAGGTTTGGATTTAGCTGGCATGTTTACATGCTTTGCTAACAAATTTCTATGCTGGTTGACTGAAATTGAATTTGTAACAACTCTTTGATGGTGTTTAATTCTAGAATAAGATTTCAAATATGCTTTTTAAGAATGCCACTTTTCTTCAAAAATACTTCTTCACTTTATGGTAATTTTCTAAGCTGTTATATAACACCTTTATATTTCTTAAAATTTTAATGCTAAATACGTATATTTTGCTTTGCAAGTAAAATTGAAAGAAAGAGCATGGGACATTCTTTGATAATAATACATGAATTTAAAATTAAAGTTAGTTGCTAAATACTAATGCTGTATTGATTTTTTATCATTTTTATCTCTTATTGCTTAATTTTAGGAAATAATTTATAATTAACCTTTTTTCATTTATTTTAAATTGATTTTGAATTAAAATATTTTTAATTTTAAGTAAAATTGCTTTTAAGAATAGATTTGGTGCATTATTTATGATTTTTATTTTTTATTTTTATTTTTTTATAGATATAAAGTACTGTTTTTGGCTAAACCAGAATTAAACTCACTTTTCTAGTTTAACTTAAGATATTATTGCAGATAACATGATATATATGAATATTATATTAACTATACTTATACATAGATTAAAAGCAGCATGATAATAAATACATGTATATTTGTGTATATATTGATGTGTAAGTCTCAATTTATTTGCTTTCCGTTTGGTAACCAATCAGATGTATTAAAAGAGAAGCAACATCATGAACTTCTAACTGGTGTATCGACATTCAACAAAGCAAAATTGAAACGCACCAATACCAAGGAGAAGATAGTTTTACCAACTAAAGAAGGTTTAATTTAAGACATATCTGCTCGAAAATTAGAACACTAATCAATACTCAAATTCAGTTTTTCTGCGCTATATTAGATCTGCTGTTAATAATCTGCTATTTTAAAATATATTCAGTTCATAATACTAACTAATCTGTAGTTACAAGTAACCTTACTTTACTATTAATTTTTTATGTGCTTCTATAATCAGCTGAAAAAATTTTGATACATTTGGAAATACGCACAGTATAAAAGCATCTGCAATGCAATTATACATAACATAAATGTGTATCAAATTTTAATGCTTTTAAATAAATTTGCATATCTGAATGCGCTGTCGCAGATTGAAAGCTTAAAGCAATATTAGAATACTTTTTATAAATGCTTCTGTAGTAGCCTTAATGCTTGTTCTTGTGCTTTTTTTGTAATACAGTAGAGTCTCGAAGTAAACGAAACAGAGAGTATCCTGATAAACAAAAATACGGATAATCCGGAAAATTCAATTATAATCTATAATTTAAATAACTAATAGTTATGCATACTATATATTTACCAAAACGGTTTTAGAATTATTTTATTAACTAACTAAAAGTCAATTTTTAGTGTTCCATTGATAAAAACAAGAATCCTATTAACGAGAGTTTTGTGCATACGAGTATCACCTTTAAAATATGAATCGGTCCGAGATCCTTCAAATTCAGTACGAAGAAGCAGAATACTATCCCACAATTATAAAACAAATTATACTAATCTATCCATTTAAAATTCGGTTAGGGAATCGGTTGGTCAAAAATGTAAATAAAAATATAATAAATGAAGTGGGAGTGGAAGAACGTATTAAAACTGAAAAAAAAAACTTTATTCTCTCTGAGATGCCACCTCCATCAAAGGACAACCTCCCTTTAAGACCACTTTTTTTTTTCAGAACGAATTGTTCCCTCACAGACTCAATGCTAAATTTTTATTTATTTATAAGCAATCGCAAACAATTCCCCCCCCCCAAAAAAAGTGACCACATTTTAGGAGACTGAAGGGGGGGGGGATCTCATTTCTTGTTTATTTAATATCGAATTTAAGTTGTAGAACCCTTCTCTTTTTGCATTTTAGGCTAAAATCTGATTTTGGTGAAAAAAGCCATCATCAGAACTGTCACAGAGGAAACTCCTTACCCACTCGTCTCAAAAAACACTCAAAGGAAGTGAATAGATTAATGGAAACTTTTATTATCTATTAAAGACGATAAAATGCTTCATTTTTTTCTGAATTTCAAATTTGCTTAGAAAAGAATTGCAATAGAGAAAAATTTTAAATATTAATTCTTTTTTTAAATTAAGGATTTATTTAGTTATTCCTTTTTTAATTTATTTTTCATAACTGTTTTAAGTTGTACATTTCATAGCTTGCAATTTAAATGTCAAATTACCAAATCGTACTTTTTTTATATTTTGCACGTTAATGTGATACATATTTTACCAATTTTGTATGTAAGTTCAACTCTTTTCTGTTTGATTTTATCCCCACTCACTATAGACCTCCATTAAGAGACCGTAGGATGATCTACTTAGAGAGGAGGTTTTACTGTATAGGGGAAAACCTTCAACTTAATTAGAAAAAGTGTTGGTAATAAAATATTGAGAGGAAAAGGTCAACACAATTCAAATAGGTTAATAAGAAAAAGACGCAAAGAAAAAAATAACAAATCTTTTAATTTTGCATTAACTGAATGAGAGACGGTAAAAAAGCTTCAAAGTTTTCTTTATACTGATTTGTTGGTTTATGTAGTGCTTCTACGTAGAAGAATTTTTTTATTATTTTAATAATTACTATTAATTTACCTACACGGAACCCATATAATTTACACGGATCCACAGAATCTTATTACCCAAATTATTTTGAAGTATCAAATGAAAAAATATTATTATTTGATTAATTAAAAGGAAGAACGGGACTCTGCTGTGTTTAAGCCTTCTATCTGTATATTCATTTAGTTCACTTTTAAGATCTGATCCGCTGTAGATATGTAACAAAACTATGACCTTTACAAACATTCTGAAAATACGTATTCACCTAGGCATTTTTATACTATAAATAAATGCTATGCATTTGAAATGCATTAAGATTTTACGCAACTCTCATATAAATACAGAGAGTTTCCAAAGCTTGGAATCCTGATTCCAATCGGGGTCGGCGGGATTTCTTCTTCTTATCGGGCCTAGATGCAGGTTTCGTGACGTCACAACTTACATCCCATCCACGGCGTTTACACTTTGCTATAGTTCTTAATTAGCGTCGATTATGGAGTCGATATTTTAGAATGATAGAAGTTGGTTGAAGTAAAAATGTTTTAATTGAATAAATATAACGAAAACAAATTATATATATAAAGAAGGAATATAAATAAGATTGTAAAGTAAAAAAATACTGAATATTTCCGTAGTTACGAGGTTTTTTTTTTTCTTTTCTTCTAAAAGATTCAATGCCAGGTTTCAACCTTTTGAATTTTATTTTTTCATAAAATTCATTTACTTGAGAAATCTGGCTTTTGTTCTTAAATAATCTAATGCACAGAAACACATTATGACCTCTTATATATATATATATATAATAATGCTTTTGGGCAGAGTTAATTAAATTTTTAATTACATAGTTCTCCTAAAACATTTTTGTAATAAGGTCTTTCAAAAGTTTTAACTGTCAGATTTACATAACATATATCCTAATATACATACATACTTAATAATAATATTTAATCATTAATATACTATTAATAATTATTGAATACTATTAATTAATATAATATGAATACTTATTTAATAGTAATATACATACATACTAAATAATATATATATATACTTAATAATAATACATACTTAATAATATATATATACTTAATAATATGCATACATAATAATAATATGCATA
Source organism: Amaurobius ferox (assembly GCA_951213105.1). Taxonomy (NCBI): domain Eukaryota; kingdom Metazoa; phylum Arthropoda; class Arachnida; order Araneae; family Amaurobiidae; genus Amaurobius; species Amaurobius ferox. The sequence goes on along the minus strand of OX578142.1, from coordinate 22,523,224 downwards.
CATACTTAATAATAATATACATACATAATAATACAGACATTAGATTTATATTTTAAGCGTCAATAAGTGATCACGCACATTATGAGCGACTATTTCGGAAGTTACATTTGTAATTGATAGCAGGGTTGTGATATAAACATATTTATTTTTTGTTATTGTGCACTTTCAGTTTAAATGGAAATCCCTGGTTCGGTAAAATGAAATGTAGAGATTGGGGGAAAAGGCAGGAAAAGGCAGTAGTCTCAAATAGTAATAATTTTTAAAAAGCTAAAAAATCGCTTTCGGGTGATACGCTTTTTTACAACAGAAATAATTTAATAAATTGAATAAATCGGTTAAATATCAAATATAATACTGTATTACAGTGACAAACTATTTTACCAAACTTATTTTAATAGCTTAAATCTTACCTTTTTTTTTTCAACGCAAATAATTTTAGACGTTACTTATTGACAGACAATTTTCACCTGTGATGTGAAGTTTTGAAAATTCTACTTTTAACACTTTAAGGTTGCTGAGTGTTGTCATATGCATTTTAATGAAACAATAATAGCTAAATAATCCACGAAAAGTTTTCGTAGCCAATATGAATTTCAGTTTTTCCAAAAAAAAATTTTGAAATTCAGATTTTTTTTTTTTTTTTTGTAATTACAAAAATGCATGTAAAAAAAAAAAAAACACGTGTGATTTGTGTATTTCACATTTTTATATTTAATACACATGTGCATAAAATAAATAAAACCATTGGTTTCCAGTCTCTTTGGAGGTCACATGATTGAAAGAATAAAGTTACATTATTCATTAATTGATAGTACTGTAGCAAATTCTCAATTTTTATCTTGCCTTTTGCTACGACAATATGACAATTGCCCATAGACCATTTACAAATTGCAGATCAATGATTCCTTTTTGACTCACTAATAAAAAATCAAAACACGTACACAAAAAGAACAAGATAAAGTAAAAATGTTATTTACATGAAATTTTCTGCACATTTACTTTTTTAATTACTTACACCAAAAAATTTGAGGGTGTATAATCCATTAATTTTTTTTTTTTTTTGGGGTGGGGGGTTACCAAAAATTTTAGGGGGGTGCAACAACAATCCGCAAAAATTTCTAACTCTACACTTTACATATATAAATCGAACAATTGTTTATATTGACAACAACAAACCTTACTAAGAAAATTTTCATTATGCTAATGCATAAATAAAAAAACATGTATTTGCATTCTACTTATTCCATTAAGGTATGTTTAATTATACCCGATTTCCAGCAGCTTCTTACGTAGCAAAAATACTCGTTCAACGGACGAATTTGACGTTGGATTTGAAAAAAAATACGCTACCTAAAATCTTGACATCCATGAATCTAGTTCTAAACCACTTCTAATCATGTTCTAGATTTTAAAAATACACTTAAAAGAAAACCCCTTTCGGTGATATCTGTATCTTCGTCAATATTTACACGATCATACTTTCAAACACATGATGTAAGTTGCAAATTGTGGGATGTACTTTATGACGTCACGAGCTACAGCAGCGCCGCAGGCATAGGCCCGATAAAGAGCAGAACTAATCCCGCCGGCCCCGTTCCAATGCAGCTGATCGGTGGACAAGGTTCAACGCCGGCTGGCAGTGGCCGATATGAAAACCTATACTGCGCATGCTCATGGAGTTTGGAAGGAAAGAACTTTTGCAGGTTGGAAAACATATTTGGCACAAAATCGCTCATTTGGCAATGTATGTTTTGACTGCTACTTTACTGTAATGTATACACTAAGAAAAATTTTGAACTTTCTATAGTACGTGATTGTTCATCTTTCAGATATTCCAAACAAATATAAAAATGAATGTAATAAAACAAAATTTCGAGAATCAGCCTCTGAAATTTTAATGTCGACTCCACGTTGCTTATTTAGAGATTATATAAATGCTATTTCCCGGATTGTAATGAATTTCTTTAATTAAAGAGTTCGTTCACAGAGTAATTTATAATAGTTGTGTGCAAATGTTTGTGTGTATTGTAGCTTGAAATTTGTAATTTCTGTGTTTTACTTTCAAAATTATATTGCCTTTTATATTTTTAATAAGAATATATTTAATAAAGAATATATTGCATATATTTTTTCTCAGGGATGAAATTGTCCTTATATGAGCATACATGTTTGTCCGTCGAGAAAACATTCTATCACAATAACTGCAAACGATATTATTAACATCTTTCTTGTCGTTTTCTGACATTATAATTTCAATAATTATCAGGAAAAGGAAAATGTAGCAATTTAAAGATGCGATGTGAAAGATTAAAAGTAATATGCACTATATTGGCATAGACAACAAAGCTCCGTTCCAATGCCAATTTACGGCGGTCTAATACCATAAAATATCGCCAAAGCGCTAAGTATTGGGGTTGCTAGAAAATATATGAATTCGAAAGTTCCTTCCACAGCTAGCCGGCGCAAGGAGCAGACGACACTAGTCTTTAGTGCAAAATAGCTTGCAGGATACTGCAGTGCTGTAACAACAGTATATTGCAGTGGCAGCGAAGAAACTTGCTGTGCGCCGCAATTTTGCAAATCTCTGTAGTGACCGATGAAGTCAGTCCTACTGAGCAACCGACTTTACATATAATTAAAATTTCTGAAAATTTAAAGCCAGATGACTGACATCGTCAATTACCATAGATGTGCCAAAATTGTAACACAATGCAAATTATCTTGCTGTTCATGCAGATATCGGCTGCACGGTGTTGAAAACTGGTTCATGGATGCTGGTCATTGCATTGGGAACGCTATTTAAATGATTCTCTGTTATATAACTAGAATCATTGAAACTTTACTCCGTTCAATAATTCTATTTCAATGTCGCGATAGATTCGTATTATTTTGTTCATGCATTTCTGTGAAAAAATTCTATTTCAGTGAAAATCATATTTCGAGATCTTAATTCGCTCGTTAGTACCAAATATTTTCAACAACAGTATTTATCATTTGTGGACGGTTCGTCTATGGCTTGGACTTAGTTTTAGACTATTACCAGATTTTTTTCTCTTAACGTAGAGAAGGGGAGGGGGGATAATGTTGTAAAAGTGTTAGGCAGTCGATCTATATTTAAGAACCATAAGAAGGCATAACTTTTGCTTAAGTTTAAGTTGTAGATGCAGAAATTCATAAATTGATTAGAGAGGAGGTTAATATAGATTGATATATATTTAAATATACAAGGTTTCTAAGAAAGTTCTTAAGTATCTCAATAACTTTGTAAGGAAAGGTTCGTGAGTGCGTACATTAAATCTATCTATAGTAAAGTGACCTTGCCCAATCGAATAAAGATGACTGTAGCATCCTAATTTTGAAAATTTAAAAAGTTAAGATAACAAACGCGGCAACTAAGCGAGATAGACGAAAAAAAGCTAATTACAAAATTGTAGATTATTATCTAATGAGTATTAATTGACCCTAAAATTGTTATGAAAGGCATTTATTTCATACGAGTACAATAGAGCTATTAACAAATAGCTGCTCTATTCAGGAATGCTAAAATAAACAACACGTACATGCACAAACGTATGATGTATAGCCTGTAAAAAATTCCCTCCGTAAGCAACAATGCACATTTGAAGAAAGAATATGACCGCATACTCTAACTACATTGCAGGTTCATCGTATTACAGTTCCTTATGAGACGACTTTTTGGCAGGTATTTATTGTCTTCCATATACGTGTTTCGTTCATTCATGATGTCGATTGCTATTAGATAATCCTCCACAACTTTATATACTTGTTTTTGTACCTTACTTTGTTACCCATTGCGTTATCCTAACTTTTTAAATTCTCCGACTGGAACGCTACAATTCATTTTATTCGATAGGGCATGGCCACTTTACTATAGATAGGCCTGACGTGTCTCACTCATGGACTTTCTCTTGCAAAGTTCCTTGGAACTCTATATATTCTGATAAAATTAAATATTCGATACTATAAAATTGTGATATATTTTCCTTTTGTCATATTTACTTTAAAATGGTTATAGGTCTGGTAATATTGAAGCATTCACTCCCCCTAAGTTGAGTACTTTTCAGTTCAATAGAATTGTTGAAATATACATTTAAATGTATAATAGCAATTGTTTTTAATGCTTCACTTATTTTATTAATGTCTCTAAATATATTTCAAACTTGCTCTTTCTGTATGAAATGTGTGCTATTGTCTGCCAGTTTTGACGCAAGAAAAAGTATATGATCGTAAGCAAGAAGTGCTTAAAAGTGTTACTGGCTTTGACAGAAGCAGACTGAAGAAAACTAAGACTGTTGTGAAAAACTTTGTACCCACAAAAGAAGGTTTGAAAGTCATTCAAAGCATGCTTGCTTGAAACATTGAAAAATCGAATTACTAATTTTCCGGTCATTTTAGTGTGCATGTTAGAAATTATTTGATAAATGGAATACAATACTGGAAATTGCTTTCCTATCAAAAACTTATTTGGCCTAATATGAATGATACCTTGTCACCTTATACCTATTAATAAAGGTTTGGAAATATGCTGTTATGCTTTACACAATACATTAAAACTTAGATTTAGTTTTTTGAACTGCTGTTATGCTTGATAAATGTTTAGCAAATTTCACAGGTATTTAATTGCTTTGAAAGATTTATTATTCAAATAAGTTTTCTATTGATTACATTCCCATTAACACACTTATCATTGATGGTTCATGTTAGTAATTGAAGAATCCTTCATTTTATTCAAAATAAAGGATTCTTCAATTACTGTTTTGTTCTCTATCAAAACTTATTCCATTCAATATGAATGATATGTGTACTGATAATTTGTATTCTGACTTGCACCTTTATACCTATTAATGAAGTTCAAAATATGCTGTTATACTTTACACATTATATTAAAACTAAGATTTTAGTTTCTTGAAGTTTTTATAACTTGCAATTCTATTTATTGATGTGATAAATAATTAACACAAGTTCCACAAGTATTTAATTAATGTGAAAGTTTTATTATTTAAATATACGTTTTCTATTTATTATACTCTCATAAATACATTTGTCATTCTTCGTTCATCTTAGTAATTGAGGAATTCTTCATTTTTTGCAAAATAAAGCAATTTTGCAATTCTTTAATTACTTTTTTTTCCCTATCAAAAACTGATTTGACTCTTAATTGAATAAATTTCATTTGAATATGAATGATACGTTTAATGATATTTTGTGCTCTGGCTTGCATTTTATATCTATTAGTGAAAGTTTGAAAATATGCTGCTATGCTTTATACATTACAGCAATTACTTTACACCATACATTAAGGCTAAAATATTAGTTTCTTGAAGTTTTTGTGAGCTTACAATTATGTTTATTGGTTTGATAAATATTTAACAAGTTTCACAAGTATTTGCCTTGTACATTTTACTATTTAACTATTTTTTATTAATTACAGACCTATTAACACATTTATCATTGTTATTTTATCTTATTAATTGAAAAATCCTTCATTTTATTCAAAATTTGGAATTAGTTTTGCATGTAAAAATATATGCATGGTGTATTTATTTTAAACGAAGTATATTTAAATTTAATTTGATATATTCTTTCAAAATACACATACATAGTTCAGTTGGTAAAACGCTTGTCTCTAGATCAAAAATCTGTAGGTTCCAGTTAGTTCTCATCTGAAAAAAATTTCATTTTAGCATTTGAACATTTAACGAATTTGTTGAATTTGATATGAGAAAAGACAATTGTGTAAATAGAGAAATAACAGGGTACGAGAGGGAATAAAAAAGATTGATTTGTTGGGAGCAAGTACGAGCTTCAGTCTCAAATTAGAAAGAGAAAATTAGGCTCGAATTGAGTGAGCTCAGCTTGAGATTTAAAGATTTTAGGTTTTAGTACTGACCTTCAGAAATGTCGTAGATGATGTGTAAAATTTCAGATATTCAAGATCTCTTATAGGAGATTGTAGCGAACGCTCATGAAACGCCCCTCCTGTACTCTGATTTAAATGCCTTGAGCTGGAGACGTCTTTAGGTGAACGCTATAATGCTCGCATTACCACACTTTAGCCATGGGATCAACTTTCTGTACTGCCAAATTGATGATTCATGGGATCAACTTTTTGTACTGCCAAGTTGATGATTCATAGGATCAACTTTCTGTACTGCCAAGTTGATGATTCACTGTACACAATTTTAAACAGATGTCCAGAATTTATTTGTCCTCGTAACTTAATCGAGAACAAATAAATTCTGGAGTTCTCGAGATGATGACTCATCTCGATGCAGTTAGTTCTATTCGTGACGAGGGAGGGAACATTCTAAAATTGAGAACTTTAAACTTTGTGACTTATGAAAGACTATGAATAAATGACTACTTAATTAATGAATTAAAAAACACGAATGATACGTTAGATGTTTAGTACGATCGTGCCATCACCTCTGTCTTAATGTGGGATAAGGAGGTGAGTATAAGGAATTGATTTGTGTGTTACTGAATTAGAAGAACACTCAGAGATGGAGTGGTAAACGGATTCGTTTTCTGTCTGCAGCTGAAATTAACCAATTCATTTATATAGATTCTTTCAGTAATAACCAAATATGTAGCTTTTCTTAGTAAAACCACAGTATGTTCCCGGCCACTCAAATTGTTGCTCGTGCCCTAGGGCGAGTCGGATGGTCTGGGTTTTCGACGTTCGACAAACCACAGTATGTTCAAACATGAATGCTTTACATATGAATTGTTACAAAATTAAAAATTTGCATTTATCTAGAAAATTGATTTATTTAATCTTAGGTAAATGGATAAAAAACTTTTGAAAAAAAATTAATGAAATACTTTTCAAACAGAGTGTACTTTCTCTACCAAGTTAAATAAAATCGAAATTTATAGAAAATTAGAAGAGGAAGATTCTTATTACTCTGCATATGAAAACACAGCATATTTTTGCCAAATTTAGAAATATGTTGAAATATAAATCTTTGTAATTAATGCAGATAAATAGTAGAATCAAAAGGCGTATTTAAACATTAACTAGTTTAGGAGATCGTTTCTTCAGCGGCATAGTCTATACATTTAATTTGGATTTACTTTGATAAAACAGCTCTAATCCAGGTGAAGGATGCTTATTTTGTATGTTTCCTATACTAGTCAATGACTAGACATATGTTTATATTGATTTCTCAAAGATCACATCAGCTTTTCTGTATTTTCATAGTTCTATACTTTGAGATGTGAAGTATTCAAATCACCAATTTCTAAAGAACCTTTTTAAACTCAGTCCTTTAGATGAAAAAACTGTTTCTGTTATCTAGTTAGACAAGTTCAAAAGTTGGTATTTTATTCGGATTCATATTTAAAAATTAATTTAGTTTTAAATAGAACTGGACAGTGCATATACAGTTATAATTCTGCCTTATTTGTTTTAATAGTTTTATTATAATATATCTTGTATTTATAGTTATTGAGCAAGAAAAAGGAAATCAAGCATATGGTGCTATTCTTCAAGGTATTGAATCTTTTGACCCTGCTAAATTGAAGCCAACAGAAACTCAGGAGAAAAATCCCTTACCTACTAAAGAAGGTTGGTTTAAAATATATTCATAATCTTGTCTTAAATTATAAATAAAACTATCTTTCTATATTTAAAAACAGCAGCTGACCTTGAAATACTCTACTTCGTGCCGCAAAAACCATAACGTACAAAAATGTAAAATTTGGTATACTTGTAGAAAAATGTTTGCGAAATATGCTGATATAAACCGTTTTTCGCTTTAAAAATTTGTCTAAGAAATATTTAATGTCAAAGACAAAATATTTGAGCTGCGAATTTGAGTCCTAGACAGACTAACAGTAGCAGGACCACGCAAGCATGCATAATTGAATTTTTGCTTTTTTTTATTATTTTGATTTAGTTTACGTGTTATTTTACCTTTTATGCACTTTTGAAGCGAAAAATATTCTTCCGTATCCATGTGTCCCTGGAGTTTCTGTGCCTCGTACTACAAAATCTATAGCTTACAAAAATATGAAATCTGGTACATTTGTAGGGAAATAATAAAGGAACATGGTAAAATAAACCGTTTTCGATTAAAACTTTAGTTTGGCTTGAAATAACTCACGAAATGAGGGCCAGCGAGTAGGAGGCGAAGTATCCCGACTCGCAAAGCGAGTTACGGTGGTTGGCGAAGTGTAACGAATAGAGGCCGGAGCCCGCTAGATTATTAAATTTTAAAGATGTAAAAAGTTGTGTCTGAAAATGTTTATTTAAAATTTTGTAATCTCTCTATATTAAGAAAGTGTAGTTGGCGCAGCAGATGTTTGGCAAATTTCTCATTTTTTGAGTTTTTTGCCTCGTACTGAAAAACTAAAACATAGAAACATATAAAATTTGGTACACTTGTAGAGAAATGGTTGGGAAATACGCTGAAATAAACCGTTTTTCGATTTAAACTTTAATTTAAGAAATACTTAATGTCAAACTCAAAGACAAAATATTTGAAGTGCACCGGCGAGTAGGAGGCGAGCAAATTACGGGGTTTGGCGAATCATAGAGAGCAGGGCGTGGAGCCCCCTAGTTAGATTAAAAAAGGCTGAATTTGAAGCGATACCAATTTATTTAATATTTAAAAGGGTCCAATATTAAAGTTTAAACTTATCAGTTTTATTGTTTATAAGTAATTTTATAAGCTTGTATTTTATTATTCTTTAAAATTTAACAATAATAATATAGTAGCTTATATTAATTGCATTTACTGCTTATCACTGTTAATATTTAACATTACTGTTACTTCTAGAATGCGCATCTAAATATTCTATCATATCTCATGTCATGTAACCAATAATTATTGTTCTAACATAAACTTATGGCAACAATTTTCTTTATTACATGCAGTACAGTATTTAATAAGTTATATTCTTGCCATCCATTTCAAAAATCCGTTTGAAAGGTTTCAACAGTATTTATATAACTCGTAAAAACCTTTCTACCCCAGCCATTACTCTAACCATGGTAACCATCGTATTGGTCAGACGACGCTCTCCCTATAAAGCTACTGGAACGAAATTGCAAACTCTTATCATCGAAATGAATTCTGCATTCTCCTCTCTCTAATGTCAGACCGATTTGTGACTTGATAATCGACCTGAGCACCTCTTGCTATTTTTATCTCAGGTTAACCTTCCCACACTATTTTCATCCAGGCTAGTATCTTGCATGGTTGTTGGCTTCCCGATTTAAAATTGGCACCCAATGTGTCAAAGTCTACGAAATCCGTACTAGTTATACTAGGCTCACTTTCAGATCCCAACATTACTGCGCTGATCTGCACCTCTTTGTTAGAAAAATATTTGCACTTCTTGTCTACATGTTCATGTAAAAACTTTGAAGAAACCTGCAAATCTTACACATATTATAAATAACTGTTGAAAACATATCAAAACTTTTGTTAAGTTACAATTTTGTATTTCAATTTTCTTGTCAGTGTTTTTTTTTTTTTTTATCTTTACTAATCTGTTCTTATTGTATTTTTACTAGTCATTGATCAAGAAAAGAGTACTGCTGCCTAAAGTCACTTGCTCATCTAGTAATTGCCATTTGTAGCTCATAAGCTCCACTAAATGTCAATTTTTTAATGTAACAGTATATAATGAAATTGTAATTGTCACTTTTTGTGGAGAGTGGTATAAATCCAATCTCTCTTTTTAATACTTTATCAGATCTGATGTTTTTCTGCTAATGACTTTACTGTTTGTATTGCCAGCTATTGTCATTATAAATGGTGCTTGCGGGTCCTAAGTTTTGTAAAACATATCATTAGCTTTTGTAAAACGTACTGTATTTTTAAAGTGTACATTTTTATAAGCTTTGAATAATTGATTTTTCTGTGTTTCACTAAATTTTTCAAGCTTTGCAGAGCTAAAATCATTGAAATGCCATTTGATTAGCTCATCATATCTGATCTATCTAGCAAACTAATTCAGACAAAATGCATTAATGTAAATTTCATGAATTTAAATATGCCTGCAGTTTTTTTTTTCATAGGAAAAGTTTAATTTATTTATGGGAAAAAAATGCACATTACTCATTTTATGTATTTAAAATTTCAAAATATCAATGTTGCTACAGTTTAATATTTTGACTATTCAAAATCAATTATTGAATTTTGTACTATTGCATTAAAATAATTTATCATTAGTTAGTAAAAACTGTTTTAGAAAATAAAATTTTAAAAGTTGGCATATAAAAAAACCAATAATTATTTTGCGTGTTAATTAAAACGCTTAACTCTTCCAAAGAGGTCTAAATCGTTTTCGCTTATCTATCTCATACAATGTGACTGTTGCGTTGTAGCCCCAAGTGACATTGAGATAGAAAGATGAAGGAGTATCAGCAGCTGCATCGCATAAAATAGAAGGGTGAATGAACGTAATTCAGTTCTTTTTGGAACTAAGCTCTTCAATTATCACACCTCGACTACAATAACGTCACAACTCCAAAAATGGAAATTTTGAGTTGATGCCATATTTGAATTACTCAGGATCACAACTATAACCATTCAGCATGACATTTCCATATTTACAAAGCTATTACAGAGAGCAGTCATCTTAAAATTCGTACGGGAACATTTTAGGTAAAGTTATTCGAGAACAAGGACACAACTCAAATAAAATATTTACAAATCAAAATTTGTTAAATTATTTGGGCAACAAAAGCGACACAATTTAAATTTAAATTTTAACTCACGCAACTCAAAAAAGCCAGAAATTTTTAATTAACAAAAGTAACACAATTAAAAGTGCTTCCTCATTCCAACCACTAGTAGGCCTCTAGAGAAACAGAATGAATGCAAATCGTTTTTGCATCATTTTACAAGATATAAGCAATATTTTTTATTAAGGACAGTTTCCTTCAAATATCAATGCGTTGTTCTCTTAAAGATTTAAAGTTTTTGGTTTTTCACTCATACTGAAAAAGATTTTTTTTTTTAGTTGTGACGTAATTGCAGTCGAAGTGCGCTGTTAAGTTTCATAACGATTTATTATGATTAATCTAGAAATTTAAGCATTTATTCATATAATGTTTCAAAATGTTCAAGTAATGTTTAAGTTATATTATGACATTTTACAACTGACTGATAACTGAAATAATTTGAAGCTTTTTGGTAGATATGATATGAAGCAGAGATCTTGGCTTCTAAATTCTGGTTCATATCTTTATCAGATAAAATGAATAGTTTTATGAGTTCTTTACTTCGTTCAGTCCTTGAATTGAACTCATCATTAATTTTGGCCATTGTAGTTATATCATGTTTTGATGCCTTCATGTAGAATTTGAAATGCCCTCATGTGATGTGATATACTGCTATACATGGATGAGACTCAATAAATTTGTTCATCTTATTTTTTCTTTTCTGTTTCATATTATATTTTAATGCAGAATTATATTTAAATATCTGGCAATAATTATGCAATTTATTTGTGATATTATAACTGCTTGTAAACAAAACTGCAATAACATCTTGAATATATTGTAAATTGTTATTTCAATTCTTGGCTTATATAAATTTTTGTATAAACAATGATCAACCATTTTACACTAACTTTTTATATTGAGTGTTGGTTTTCAAGTTTACAGTACCATTTTTGAAGTTTACAGTAGAAAATAAAACATTTGGTATATTATTTCAATTTTTCATCCCTTGTAAAAATCAAAAATGTGTTTCATCTAGTCCTTGGCCAGGTATTGGTAATTTTTTAAACATTTTCTATAATGTGGTAGTTAATACTTTTCCAGCTAGTAAAATGCCATGTATGTGCAATGTCACATTTAAATCCAGTTTAAAATACTGCTTAAAAGTTATTCAGGTGCATTAATGGCAGAACATTTTTATCAAATTCTTGTGGTGCTTTTTTGTATACAAACATTTTGTTATGAATATATGAAATATGTTCACATTTTCTGAAACATTTTTTTATTTAAGGAATATAGTATAACCTTGAAATAGTACTTCATCAATAAATCTGATTGTATCATAATCTCTGGGTCTTTTTATTTAATAAACTGCTAAATAATGTATTCATATTTAATAAATTTTAAATTTAAAAATATAACTATATTTACTTATAGATGGGATTGTCTGTCATTATAAAATGCTATTGCATTCACAATTGTTATTATACAAGGGAATAGAATGATTCAAAAAGAAATTACTTTATGAAAATTAAAAATTGAATTACTTTATAAGAACTAAAATTTAAATTACTTTACAAGAACTAAGATTTAAATTACTTTATAAGAATTAAGATTTAAATTACCTTATATGCCCACATTTTTCGAAAGCGTATTTGAATTTGAGTGGCTGAAAATCGCTGCGAATGTAGATAGCAGTATGCAAATATCGTATGTTACAGTCAATCACGATTTGCTGTCCGGATATATACTAATTAAGCAGTCGTTGAAGACGCCAGCATTCTGAAGGGTTTGAGGAGGTGCATTTAAATGCTAATACGAAGTGTTTATAACTTTTGTAGGATTATTTACGATGATATTCGTGTTTCTATGGCTGAAAGAAAACGAATGACAGATAGTGAGCAATGTCGTGCTGTCGGACGCATTGAAGCAGGACAGTCAATCAAAAGTGTCGCTATTTTCTTTGGCGTTGATCATTCGGTAATTTCTCGGTTATGGAAACAATTCCAAACAAGTCAAACAGTTATCCGGAGACCTGTGCCCTGGTTACCACCCCCTCTGATGATCGGTATATTGCTATAGTAGTCAAGCGAAATCGACGAGCCACTTCCACAACTGTTACATCCATAGTTGCAGCGGCATTTGGTAATACAATATCTGCCAGTGGGCAAGATTAAAGTGGTGTCGTCAACATGTCAATTGGACTGTCTCAGATTGGTGCAACGTCCTGTTCACGGACGAGTCCAGATTTGCCCTTGAATCAGATGATAAGCGTGTAAGGGTCTGGAGAGAACGAGGCATATGCAATCAGGCCAAAAACATCATCGAACATTATGCATTCAGGTGTGGCAGTGTCATGGTGTGGGCTGGAATTTAATGGGATATCGCACAGAGCTGCACATCTTTAAGGGCATTTCTGTGCGGTATCGGGATGAAGTCTTAGACCCTATTGCAAGACTCTACGCTGCAGCAGTTTTTCCTGACTTCCTCCTTATGGACGATAATGTCATTTCTATCGAGCTAACATCGTTGACGAATACCTGGAAAGTGAGGGCATTTCTCGTATGGAGTGGCCGGCGTATTCTCTCTACCTTAATCCCATTGAAGTTCTTTGGGATCACCTCCGGTGAGCTGTCTCTGCACGTTTACCTCCTCCAGGCAGTCTCAGAGAGTTGGAAACTGCCCTATTGGAGAAATGGCCATTGCTCACATCTGCGATGGTTGATCACCTCATTGAAAGCATGGAAAATCATTATAAAGTTTGTGTGAAGGTCCGGGGTGGTCACATTCCATATTAATGTAAGTTTGGTTTGGTTTGTTTGCCTTTAAAGATCATTTTGTTAATGACCCAAATGTGACGTCATCCTATAACTTACGAAAAGTAAATATTTTTTTCATCTTTGTACATAATTCTTATTTTCTTTAATGCATAAACACATTTGCTACCTTCATGTACAAATATATTTATATATATATATATATATTTGTACATGTACATTCTTATATATATATATATATATACTAGTAAAGTGACCATTCTCGGTCGAATATATATATAAAAGTGATTTCAATAACTTCAGTTAAGAAGTTACGGTAACGAATTCGGTAACAAAGTGAGATAGATGAAAACACCAATTACAAAGTGATAGAGCATTGTCTAATGAGTAGGAATTGGCAATAAAACCAGTACATAAAGAATTTATTGAATGCAATTGGGCTACTTGAGAATTGCTGTCATATTCAGTAATGCTAAAACAAGTAATACTTACATACACAGGAATATAATGCACAGAGAGCGTCGCGGACAGACGTAATTTTGTCCAAAATGCCCTCTGTCAGTGATAATACACATTTTAATTCGAAAAAGAATATGACCGCGTACTTTGACAGGCATTGCAGGTGGGTGTGACTTTTGACAGATAATTATTATCTCCCTTATTTGCATTGCCATTGTTTCTGGTGGCGATTTATACTCATTAGACAATATTCTACTTTATATTTGGATTTTTTTCGCCTATCTCACTTTGTTGTGTGTGTGTGTGTCGAATGCATTCCCTAACTTTACATCGGGCACGATCACTTTGCTATAGATAAATGTAGCATGGATATTTCCTTATAAAGTTATTGGGATGCTTAAGGATTTTCCAAGGAACTCTATATAAACATATAGTATGTGCCAAATTGTACAATGACCCTTAAATTTTTTCATTTCCTTCGATAATATTTTATACATTTCTTCTTGAAAATTGTACGAATTTTCACAACCGAGGGCACTATACTGTTTCTGCTGACACAACAAGAGAAAGCATTCGACTTACAAAATGTATTCTGTGCGTACTGATTTTGCTCTAATTACAGAAATATTTTTTGTTCCGCCATATTGTTCCTTTAAGAAACAATCAAAATTATTAAAATCTGCTCCATCTCGTTATTACATTTTAGACTTTCTTACACTTTAGACTTACTTTATTCACATCCACAAATATTTTTCTTTCAGCATGCACTGAGTGAAATTAAGATTACAACACAGAACTGCTTATTTGATTTCTCTAAAAAAATTTCATACAAGAAAGTCACGGCAGCGTATGCAAATGATTGAAGTTTCGCAGCAATCCTCCAGAAACAGCAGCTGATTCCCTGCGAGTTGTGATCAGGTTCAGGCATTTCATGCATTTGTATCGAACCTTTTGAAATAAAATTAAATAAAAACTTGTTCCTGGAAGACGAATAACAGAATGCCTAAAAGCCGAAAATAATGCCTAAGAGAAATATGACCAGCTAATGGACTTTCAGAGGGATCAGGAAATTGGCCTTAGCGAGGTTGGGTAGTTAACTTAAAATGATTCATGTCGGTCTGTATAACATTTACGGTCCAACGACGTATCCAGAAATCATTGAGGGAAGGTACTCACACCTATAAAGTCGGGACAGAAGTACGTAGGATGACTAGTCATCCAATTAGCCGAAAAGTCCTACCTACTTCTACAGCCACGTCCTTGACCGTGACACCTGCCATCAGTGAACCAACCGATCACCCGCCGAATGATTTCCTATCATCTTGTAGAAGTAGGGTTGCATGCGGGTTATCCATTGCGCTGTTTTCTACTGACCTCTACTCATCGGCGACAGCACTAGGATTGGTGCCATTCTTGAGCGATCTGGGATTCAGTATGGTTTTCCGACAAATCATCTGGAATCGCGGGTGTGTACTCAGGATACAAGAATGAGTCCCAATTTCTAGATAACTAAACACGGTTATTTACAAGCACAAAGTAAACAGGAACAATATACAATCAAACAGCACTTAAATGCTCTACTCATTACACAAAATAAGCGATATTCTCAAAATACTGACGAAAATAATTTCACAAAACAAGTGCTACTATTCTCAAAATATTGACAAAAGTCACAGTTCACAGTAGCTTATATCTTATCAACTCGTCAACTGAACTCTAACGAAGTGATGAGTCCTTTTCATAGTCTCTCCATAGAAACTTCTGGAAATCTCTCCATATCTCCTAGACTAATTGTTATTTTGCGGAATTACTAGAACATTCCGGAAATCGCCAAATAGGCGATAAATTGCCATATCTTCATTGAACTTAGGGAATTATGGAACCCTTAGTTCACATCATACTTACGTCATACTCACGTCATGGATTGTGTTATGGAGTTAGAAGTAAGGAGGAAAATCTCCATGTTGGGAAAACACCAAAACCATTTGAGACAATAATTCAGGTGGCGCTGGGATAAAATAAGTAGTTCGCATTGTATGCATTTCTATGGCGAAAGGCCTAAAATATTTATTTAAACCTCCAATTTTGTAAAAATAAATTATTGGCGCAATCTAAAGTAGAACTAAAACAATAAAGAATATTCCTAAGTATTCAAAATTATTTTGCCTTTCAATTTATTTTTACCTCCATATAATCTGTACTCTACCCTACAACTATGAAAAAATACTGGTTCATTATACTCATAATTAGGGAACCTTTTATTTAAAAATAATCGAAAATACATGTACTAAATTCTACGCCTATCTGTTGTGTCAGCTAGTGCTAGCAACTACTTTACTAACACTAGCGGCACCTAGATATAATTCTCAAAGCATTATGGCATTTTCAAACGCTTCATTCATAGGAGTTTTATCTCCTTCATTCTAACTCCATGGATTGTGTATTCAGTGTCTGGCCTTCGAGACGCGGAGAAAGAAGAAGAGAATATTACGCGTTCGAATCAATGGCATCAAGTTGTCTTCAGTGAGAAATTCTTCTGTTTCTTAAGCTTTTAAAATGGCCGAAAATTCGTATGAAGGCGACGCAGTGAATGAGACAATCCAACCAACTGTATCAAACAGCACACAAAACACTATCTGATCTGGAAACAATCAGCTATAATAGCCGTTCCATTCTGGTATGTATTGAAGGCAATTTAAATACATCACATTATACAATGCTAAAATATTAGAACCTATAGCAATCTCTTTGATAGTTAGTATGAATAACGCCTTATTTCATCAGTGTAACGTCCATTCACATATGGCAAACATATCACGGGAATGTCTACAAGATCATCTTGCTACCATGGCCTACCAGATTCCCAGATTCGTACCTAGTAGAAAATATCTGAGACATCATGGGATGGCATATACAAGATCTGACACAGAAAAGCTTTAACAGGTCGCTTACAAAGAATGAGCCATTTCATACTACGATAACCATGTAAGCCATTCATTGTACAATAAATGTTCTTTAATCTGGAATTTTTATCTTGTCTTATTTACTATTTTATTAGTCTTGTTCATAAATTTCATGTAAATCGCGCTTCCCTGTCTAGATGTTGCTGTATCGATTACACTGGGTGTATCTTTAAAACTAAGTTTAGTTGTATATAAAGAGAAAACCGTATGAGTGATAATTTTTTATCCAGAAAAAAATCCTGCTTTCTTAAGCAAGGAACTAAAGTGGGTTTTGATTAATATATTAAAGGGGAAAATAGAATAAATAAAACAATACGTAAAAATTATTTTATTAGGTCAACTTCCTTGAACTTTTGACCATCAAACCCAATAACAGTGCTTCTTGTGAAAACATGAATCCTTTGTACTTTTTACTTTCCTTATATACATATAATGTATAAGGACAGTATTGTGACGGGGTCGAAAATTCGAATTCGAGTTTTCGACGGAAGCATCCCTGAACACGAATCAGACATTTTTGAGATGGTGTCTGTGTGTATGTGTGTGAAAGTATATGTGTGTGGGAAAATATGTGTGTGTGTGTGTGTCAGTGAGTCTGTGAAGACGATAACTGACGAACAAATTGACCGATTGAAACGAAATTTGGTAGAAAAATTACAATCCATGAATACTAGAAGCCTATTGTTTTTATACGCAATCAAAGGTTCAGAACTCCCTTTAAATTTTCGGTGAAATTTTGAAAAAATCATCAAAAAATTAAAGCATTTAATAAAGTTGCGCAAATAGTCATTTCTTATGTAATTTTTTATTAGAAAACGATTGAGATAAATTTTAGAACGCTAGCATGAACCGTTCTCAAGATATTGCACATTTTTCAAAAAAAATTATCAAAAAATCATATAAAATAAAAAAAATATTACCCATTGTGAAATATGTTCAATTTACATAAGTAATATCATGCGATAAATTTGGTGACATCATTCTCATGGATCTAGCTAGTTCCATTCATGTGAAAAGATACTTTAGGTAATGATTTTGTATTTGGACGCTAATAGTCATTTATCTGCTACAAAAATAATTTATATCTCCATCCATAACGCTTTGGTGACACTTTGGCGGAATGTCTCCAACTTAGCGACTTTTTTAAATGTTGCTAAATTAACGAAAATGTCGCCAAATTAATAAAAAATGACGCTAAATCAATGAAAATGACGACTAGATGATGAAAGTTCAATATCTTGGAAAGACCATAAGCGTAGACTATAAGAATAACACATTTCTCCGTCCGTCCTTAACGTTTGGCGAGAAATTTAGCGGGATGTCACCAACTTGGCGACTATTTTAAATGTTGCTAAAATGACAAAATGTCGCCAAATTGATAAAAATGACGCCAAATGGGAAGTAATACCTCCCAAATTCTGATTTCCGTCATATGACGGGCATACCTTCTAGTATATAAGAAATACTCTTCTCTCCATTTGTCTGTAACACTTGGTGATGCATTTGACAAACTCAGCGAATAATTTAACAAAGTATTTCCAACTTGGCGATAGTTCGTCCCAGATTGACAGGAATATCGTCAAAATTGCAAAAATGACGTTAAATTAATGAAAATTACGCCTAATTCATGACGTAATAATAAGGTGTTTTAATATCTGGACTGTATCGCTTATTGAGGATGCTATCAATATTGATGACTGTTTATTTAGAGTTGCACGAAGTATAAGTTAATTGAGTATTTTGAAATAGTTTTACATGCTGTCATCCGGAAAATCGCCAAATGTACAATTCAACGATAAAAACGCAGGGGTGGTCAAACATCAAACGCCCGAAAGCCGCTTTTAGGGGTGGGAGGAGTCTTGACTTTTTTGACGTCACAACGGGACAAGCAGAGAGAAAGATATGAAGATTCAATGGAAATTGTAGGCTTTATTTTGTCAAATAATTCTGTTTTTTTATAGTATTGCCTTAGTCTAAAAGCTTTGATTGAATATATAACAATAATCTACCTTAATATCTTGGAAAAATTAATTGAGCTACTATTATTTTCAAGTAATTGATTAGTTTTTATAACAGTTATAATATTGATGGAGCAATGATGAATTATGCGGTACTACTGTTATAGCTATACGAAAAAAACAAAATAGTGGATGTAAGCTTGAATAAGTTTTTTAAAGCTCCAAAGTTGCAAAATGAATGGATAATTAAGTGCTGAAAGGAAAAATTACTTTTAATCGTACTACAAGGCAATTCAATGCATTTTCCATTCCATGAATAATTTAGCTTTCAAATATGAAATTCTGGTAGGAAAAAAAGGATGATGTAGTCATCACTCTCCCTATATACATAGTATAATGCATTGGGGAGTATTGTGACGGAGTTAAAAATTCGAATTTGAATTTTCGACGGAAAGGCAAGTTTCAATTATTACTGAATTGAACTCGGATCGAACGTTTTTGAGGTGATGTCTGTATGTGTATATCCTTGAGTCTGTGCAATATCTCCCGAAAGAACGGAGCCTTTCGAATGAAATTTGGTACAAATATTAAAATCAGTGAATACAAGAACCCTATTGATTTTAAACGCAATTGTATGTTTAGAACACACAAATTTTCGAATGAAATTTTGAAAGAATCATTTAGAAATTATAATTTTTAATAATGTTACACAAAGGATCATTTCCTATATAATTTTTCATTAGAAAACGAATGACATAAACTTTAAAATTCTAGCAGGAATCGTTCTAAATATATTATACATGTTTCAAATAAATTTATCAAAAATATCCAATAAAATTAAAAAGTATAAATTATTGTGAAATTTTTCTATTTACATATGTAATAATATGCGATAAAATTGTTAACATTATTCTCGAGAATCTAGTTCGTTCTATTCACTAGAGGAGAAGAGTAATAGTTTTGCATTTTGACATATAACAATTCAACAAAAGTCATTTGCATGTAAGAAATGCTCTTCTCTTCGTCTGTTTTAGACACTTGGTGATAAATTTGGCGAACTTAGCCTAATTTGGCGAAATATCGCCATTGTCGTAAAAATTGCAAAAATGATGCCAAATTAATGGATTAATTCTTAAAATATTAAAATATTTAGAGTCCATTGCTTATTGTGGATACCATCAATGTTGATAATTGTTAATTTAGAGTTGTGTGAAATATAAGTTAATTGGGTATTGCGAAAGAGCTGTCACCCGGAAAAATGTCAATTGTACAATCCTGTATCAAAAACCCAGTGCCGTGGATCTTATACATAATTTTTTCACTGAAAAAAAAATACATTAATTGCATTATATAGAGCAAGTTGTGTGCTGCCATATCATATTTTTTGATTTAAATAGTTACTGTGATATTCAGAATTTCACTATTGGTTCTGCAGAATTTTAAAGCGCCCACAAATCAATGATATACGGGAATAATACAAATTTATCGGATACAAATTTATTGCAGTTCGCTTTAGAATCTACATAAACGGTAGCAATATCTAAATATTTAGCCAGTGAAACAATTTTCATTTTAGTAGACGCTCGGGTAATACATAGCTCTTTTAAAAAGTTATCTTTAAACGTTACCTTAATAATAGTTGAATTTATTTTATTTAACAAAACAAAACATAAATATCTTTAAAGGAATAATGAATGAATTGCAGATATAAATCAAAATTATGCATGTTAAAAATGTAGCAACGTCACTTTTTAAAAACTACATGCCTAAAAAAAAACCCAATCATAAATACAAAAAAATCTGATGTGAGCAGCACACGACTTTCCTTATATAATGGAATGAATTTACTACTTTTACAGTAAAGAAAAATAGGTTATTCTTATAGTAGATATTTATATTCTTTCCAAAATATTAAATTTTCATCAATTAGTCGTCATTTTCATTGATTTAGCGTCATTTTTATCCTTTTGGCGAGATTTTCGTTAATTTATCAACAATTACAAAAGTCGCCAAGTTGGCGACATTCAGCCAAATTCGTCGCCAAAATCTTACCAGGAGTTATGGACGGAGAATATGCTTTTCTTATAGCAGATAAATGACTGTTGGCGTTCAAATACAAAAGTAATACTCAAAGTATCTTTTCTCATGAATGGAACGAGCTAAATCTACGAAAATGATATTACCAAATTTATCGCATGATATTACATATAAAAAGTGAACATGTTTCTCAACAATTAATATATATTTTTTTTAATTTATGGGATTTTTTTATAAATTTATTTGAAAAATGTGCAATATCTCGAGAACGGTTCATGCTAGGGTTCTGAAGCTTATGTCAATCGTTTTCTAAGAAAAAATCACATAAGAAATGTCTATTTGCGTAACTTTATTAAAAGTTTTGATATTTTGATGATTTTTTCAAAATTTCACTCGAAAATTTAGGGCGGTTCTGAACATTCGATTGTGTTTAAAATCAATAGGCTTCCAGTATTCATGGATTGTAATTTTTTTTATCAAATTTCATTCGAATCGCTCCATTTGGTCGTAAGATATCGTCTCCACAGACTCACTGACACACACACACACACACACACACACAGACATCACATCAAAAATGTTTGATTCGTAATCAGGAATGCTTGAAACGTGCTCTCCCGTCGAAAACTCTAATTTGAATTTTCGGCCCAATCACAATACTTTCCTTATACATTATACTATGCATATAAATAAAATAATAAAACTTTTATTGTAATGCAATATAGGATAGGATTCATTTTACTAATTAATTACAAATTTTCTTGCTATTAAATCGAATGTTAGAAAATTTTGTCCTCATATTAAGTGTAATTTATAAAAACGCTCAAGCCTCACCAGGGATTCATTCGTGTGACAGATAAGTTACAACATTAATATTAAACAAAAGTTAAAAATAGCCGTATAACAAAAGTTAAAATGAGTCGATAGCCGTATAAAGTGCTTTTCATTAAGCTGGTGGGATGATTGTTATGTTCTAATAGGATGTGAACCCTGTACATTCAAAAAGTGACAGCAGAAATTTATATATTAAATACATTATTTTAGTATTAAAACCTGTACTTCAATGAAAATAAGAAATACACGGTAATTCCTCTATTAAAACGTATAATTATTGTTCAATCAATTCCAATTACGGAGAAGTGATTTCTATTTAAGTTTCCTTAGAATTAATTATTTGTGTTCTATAATTTCCAAATAGAGAAATCGCTTTAATTGTATCTTAAACATGCTAGTTTATGATAATTCATTGAAACATAGGCTAAAATTATTCTCAAATCTGTTATAATATAACATCATTTTCTAAAAGATCAATAATAATTTAAATTTGCAATCATTTGAAAAGCGCACCCTCACATAGAAACTACTGAAGAAATTCCCTTCAGTCCCGATATGACGTCAAGGAGCGGGAACCAATCGCTTTCTCCTGGGCTGTTTGACCTACCTTCTTTCTAAATACCTTGATAAAAACGGACGGGGGTGGAAAAGCGGGGGGGAGGGGGGGGGGGGGAAATGGAAAAATGAGGGGGTGAAAATTTTTTTGAAACTTTTTTTGGGTGGCAACGATTTTGTAGTCTTGTACGAGGGGTTTGGGGAGAAATAATTTTTTTTGAACGAGTTTTTTCAAAGTATGGGAGAAACTTGTTTGGGGTGGCAACACCTAGGAAGGCGGTATGGAACCGTCAGCGCCCCCTAGCTGCAGAAAGGGGAACTATGGGGTGAAACTTGGGATTTTTTTCTAAGTATGGGAGAAACTGTTTTGGGGGTGGCAACACCTAGGAAGGCGGTATGGAACCGTCAGCGCCCCCTTACGGCAGAAAGGGGTACTACCCAATACTTGGGAGATATTCCTAATTATAAATATTGAGGCGATATTTGGATTTTTTTCTAAGTATGGGAGAAACTTTTTGGGGGGTGGCAACACCTAGGAAGACGGTATGGAACCACCAGCGCCCCCTAGTGGTACATCGTGGTATTAAAGTTGAAACTTGGTAATTTTCTGCCTTAATGGGATTTATTTTCTAAATCAATTAAATGAAGTGATTAAGTACTGAATATCCATACGCCGAGGACGTGTCAAGGTCATCGTTCTTACAATATCCCTCCGCCAAGAGGGAAAAAAGAGTGCTTACGCTATTCGTATGTTAAGGGTATGCCAAAGCAACTCCCAGACGGTTATGAATTGAGCTGTGAGAATTCTGCATGATGAAGGGAGATACTCGATAATTTCTTCAAACACAAGTTTTTAAACTTGTGTACAAGTTTTTAAACTTGTGTCATTTTTAGCGTTTTTTCACAAAAACGCGATTTTCACTAACAAAATTTCGTAAATGTAAGTTTTTTTCTTATAATTTTTCGCAAATGTAATTTTTTTACTTTTCAAAAACCACACATGTGCTAATTTCTCTATGGAAATTAACATAGGTTTTCGCACTTGTGCTATTTTTTAACGTTTTTTCACAAAAACACACTTTTTACTTGTACAAAACTAACAAAAACATGTTTTTAAAGTAGCACAATCGCGTGAATTAGTGTTTTAAAGTAGCAGAATCGTGTTAATTAGTGTTTTAAAGTAGCAGAATAGCGTGAATTAGTGTTTTAAAGTGGCAGAATCGCGTGAATTAGTGTTTGAACTAGCAGAATCGCGTGATCGACTCTATTCGATGATCGGCTCTATTGCAGGGGTGTGTATACCCAATAATCGTGGAAGTCCGTTTACCTGCAAAACATTTACGTGAGTAGTGTTATGAATCTTGCATTCATTTAAGTCTTGGAATTTAAAGGGACCAGTCAGGATGAAGCGAGTTAGATTTTGTGAGCAGGTATGCATTATAGAGATACCCAAAGATGAAGATCGCAAGGGATTCTGGGAAATTGACGGCCAGCGTTTCAGAGAGCGCATTTTAAGATTTGGAGTTATTTTTAAATCTGTATATAAGAGGACCAAGAAGAGAGATTAATTTATCGCTTCATGTGTTCGTGAGATATCGTCTCCACAGACTCACTGGCACACACACACATACATCACCTCAAAAATGTTCGATTCGTGATCAGGGATGCTTGAAACGTGCTCTCCCGTCAAAAACTCGAATTCGAATTTTCGACCCCATCACAATACTTTCCTTATACATTATTCTATGTATATAAGGAAAGCAATAAAACTTTTATTGTAATGCAATATATGATGAAATTCATTTTACTAATTAATCACAAATTTTCTTGCTATTAAATCGAATGCCAGAAAATTTTGTTCTCATATTAGGTGTAATTTATAAAAACACTCAAGCCTCATCAGTGATTCGTATGACAGATTAGTTGCAAAATTAATATTAGACAAAAGTTAAAATTAGCCGCATAACAAAGGTTAAAATTAGCCGTATAGAGTGCTTTTCATTAAGCTAGTGGGATGATATTGTTATGTTCTAATAGGATGTAAACCCTGTAAATTCAAAAAGTGACAGCAGAAATTTATATATTAAATACATTATTTTAATATTAAACCATGTACTTCATTGAAAATAAGAAATACACGGTAATGCCGTTTTCCTCTATTAAAACGTACAATTATTGTTCAATCAATTCCAATTTCGGAGAAGGGATTTCTATTTAAGTTTCTTTTGAATTAATTATTTTTGTTCTATCATTTCCAAATAGAGAAATCGCGTTTATTGTATCTTAAACATGCAAGTTTATGATAATTCATTAAAACATAGGCAAATATTATTCCTAAATATATTATAATATAAAATCATTTTCTAAAAGTTCAATAATAATTGAAATTTGCAATCATTTAAAAAGCGCACCAGAACTCAAAAACACATAGAAACTGCTGAAGAAATTCCCTTCAGTCCCGATATGACATCACGGAGCGGAAACCAATCGCATTCTCCTGCTCTGTTTGACCCACCTTCTTTCTAAATACCTTGTTTTAACGTAACTATCTTCCCCCACTCCCCGAAAGGTATGTTACTCGTACAAGCAGGGACGTAAGTACCGGGGGGGTGTGGGGGGGTGTCACACACCCCCTGACTCAAAAAAGTCGGAAATTTTGGCAATCACTCGGAAAAAAAATCGGAATAAGAGTGTGTTTTGTTCTTCATAAATTTCATTTTAAAAACTTATTTTTTACTTTAATTTTCTAAATGTTCACTACAAAATCCCCGATTCTCTTTCGTGAAGCAAAATCCTTGAAATCCATGTTGAAGCAAAGCCATCTGATGAACGTGAGGCAATGGTTTCTTTGCGATGTCATAAATCTCATTTAAATACGTATCAGCCACCTGGATAAGGGGTATGTCAACGAGGGTGGTCCAGGAAGTCCCCAAACTTTGTCGGCATTTTTCTTGAGGAAATTCGGAGAAGCAGATCTTGCAACCGGAGGGTAAAGATCATTTGTAGTACACATATGTGGGGACCTTCGAGAAGCAATCACGTGATTCTAGCTCTTTGGTGGGGACAAACCATGAAAGAGCAATTAGGTTCCGGTACGAGTTCTTCAGACAAAACCTATTTTCTTCTCTATGCTGTCGGCAAAACAGCAGGAGAAAAATACTGAAACACATTGTCCAGGGATTTGGAAAGTAAACCCAGTATGTATTCCCTTAAAAGTGTCTATAATTGGGCAAGTAATTTATGACTCTCAGAAAATGTGAATGTCTTTTCTGTAAAATGCTGAAAAGCATGGAATCTTCATTCAGTCCAGATTGCTTCAATTTTTCGCAGAGCTAGGTTGTGCCTGCGTAAAGTAAGGTAATATTTTTAAATTATATAAAGGCATGCATATGAATCGTTTATATACGTTTCTCATAATTATTATTATTTATTTTTATTGCTTTTTTAAATTTTGTTATAAAATTGTGCTTTTAAAGGTATCATTTAACAATTTATACGTCATTTAAATCAATTTTCTGTGACAAAATAAAATCGCAAATTGTGAATGAAACACTAGACTATACAAAAAGATCAGCAGTGGTTCCAATACGGGTCAGAACGGACCGAAAATTTAGAGTTTTTCCCTGCCTGGCACGACAATAGCAGTACTTAAACCAGTCCCGAAGACCATCGAGTCACGGCTTGATCCGGCCCGAAATAATTTATATTCATATGTGTTAAAAACATGAATGTGTAGAAAGCCCAGGCCGCCCGACTCACCCGAGAGTATGAGCAGCAAGGTGAGCGGCCGCCGAAAACATGAATGTGTTGAAGACCCAGACAGTCCGACTCATCCGATGACATAGAGCATCCTCTTGGACGGCCGGGAACATGAATGTGTTGAAGACCCGGACCGTCCGACTCGTCCTGAGGACTTGAGCATCTATTTGGACGGCCGGCGGGAACATGAATGTGTCGAAAGCCTAGACCATCCGACTCGTCCGAGGACTAAGAGCAACATAATGGATGGCCGGGTACATGAATGTGTAGAAAACCCAGACCACACGACCAACCCATAGGCTAATGGTAGCTTTCTGTGTGGCCGGGGGTACATGAATGTGTCGAAAGCCCAGACCAACCGACTCGTCCGAAGACTTAGAGTAGCAGTTTGGGTGGCCGGGGGGTACATGAATGTGTGAAAATTTTCTACGAAGAATTGAAATAAAGTTCTTTTTTTAAACATTTATCTATATATAGCTGACATAAAGATAATTATTTCATGTATTCAATTAAAACTCATTTGAAAAATTTTCAAAATTAAATATGTTCGGCCTGGCGAAATAAATATATTCGGCCCCAGAAAAATTTTCAAAATAAAATATGTTTGACCTTTTTTAAAAGTCAAGTTTGAGCCTGGCCCGAAACAGCTTTCTAAAATCAACGGCATGGCCCGAGTCGAAATGATTTCGCTTGAATAACATTTTTCAATGTAGATAGTTTATCTTTTTTGACAATTTTAAAATAATTTTAAATAATTAAGAACCACTTTTTCAAAATGGTTCAAAATATTAAGACATCGAAATTAGGACCACATCTACAAAATATTAAAATATCGAAATTGTTGCCACTATTTTTCAAAAACTAAGAACCTATCCAAAATCCAATTGTCCACTCCTATATGGTTTTCAAAGGACTACAAATAACCTAATATTATTTATAGCTACCACTTTTTGTTTTCGAGAAATAAGCATTTCTAAACTTAAGCAAGAAAGGTCAATCATGCATAAAGCATTGATTATGAAACACTTTCCAACTTCAATGCAATTTTATATAAACATCTCAAATGCGATACATTCCTCGGTAATATTTTTAAAATTATCACAATACTACATTAATTTATTATATTTGAAAACTTCATCGAAGAAAATGAACTTCATTCAAATGACGGCATTGAAATATAAATTGCCTGGTTTAAACATCTCTAAAATGCGATACATTCCTCGGTAAATTTTTAAAATTATCATAATATTTCAATAATTTATTATATTTGAAAACTTCATCGAAAACAAATGAACTTTATTCAAATGACGTCATCAAAATACAAATCGCCTCTCTATAAAGGCAGCATTTCATTCATAAACATTTTTCCAACCGTTTCATCCATTACAATACTATAATGATTTATTTTATTTAGAAATTTGAAAAATTGTTATCTACCTTATTTATTTTAAAATATGAAACCTCTCTTATATATAAAATAATAAAACCGTTGGAAAAATATGTATTATATAATATATCTCGTGTCTCTTTCTGGGGGATATAGCGAGAGTCAGAATTTAATTGAATTTGTTTTTCTCCCTATATTAAATAATTTTTATTTAAAAAACTACCTAACATATTTTACTGAAATTTTTTTGTATATTTTATGAAATAATTTGAATATTTTCTAAAATTTTCGAAGCAATTTGTGAATTTTAAAGTCGATTAAAAAATGTTTGAAAAATTAGTTCCTGTAGGGGTTAAATGTATTTCATTTTTTCAACCTGGGTTCAATCCAAAACTAATTGGATGATATTATTCATTTATATTCCCATAGGTCCCACAGACTGTTTGAAAAACATACTAAAATTTCATTTTGATAAAGTCATTTTTACGGCAATTATCGTGCTAACGGACAGACAGACAGACAGAGTGAACAAAGTCATAAACACTTTTCAACTATGTTGTAAAGTGTTAAAAACAGGATATTATCAATCTTTTTAAACTTGATAAGAAGATTCCTCGAAAATTGCATTAGATTTATAAAAACACATTAACGCGCTTAAACACGCCTTTTCTCGTGGGGCGCGGTAGTCCAGTGATTAGTGCTCGGATTGCACTCGGTAGGCTTCGGTTCGATTCCCTCCGCTGCCAAAACTGCCGTCGTGTTCACGCTGAGTACGATCACGTTAAAAATTTGGGTCCGTAAGCCCTTCCGAGAGGTTGGTGGTAGGGGAAGGAGGGTACGGTCCCTGTGGATGCCTCCCCCCACTGGGTTCCGTTCTAAATTGAGTGACTCTTCACGGTCGTCTAAACCGGTACCTTACACCTTTCTGGTAGGTCGGACCGTCTGGTTCTCAACAACAACGCCTTTTCTCGTTGCGCTGAATCACCTTTAGGATTGAAGAAAATGCAAGGAGGTAAAAATCGGGATTGTGTTTATAGTTATCCGATTCAAATGATTTTTTTACAATGCTTTTAATGGCAAATAATTGTATTTTTAAAAATATGAATCATACCTTTAAAATTCAAGGAATAAGAAAACTTCTCAATTTAAATCACTTTATGTGTTTCGTCTGCTGCAATTTCGTGAAATAAATGCCGAAAAGTAAAATTAGATAATTAAATACTATCTCCGAATATTTTAGTGCTATAGAAGAGATTTGTCAAGCGAATTCTTATAAAATAATTGCTCGTTTAAAAAAATCAAAATGATATCTGTAAAATTCTGGAACTTAGAATTTTTGATTTCATCACCCACATTGTGTCGCGCTAATTGTCTATAAACATCTGCCATTCTGCAAACAATAGTCTGCTGGGATAAATGGATTTAGAAACAACGAAATTTCGACTTTAAATATTCATAACCTTTAAACTAATTGAATTAAAAAAAAAAAAAATCCCGGCAAGGTGCATATTTGCATAAGCTGATATGCCAAATCTTCGAAGCTGTTGAAAGCTTGAATTCTTTTCTACGCGTTACACACACACAGAAACAGAAATCCTTTTGAAAAATACTAAATATGTAATAATAATGCAACATTTACTCGGCCGTGCGATATTAAATTGTATATAAATTAAAATGTTACAGTAAAATGTTAACTACGTCAAAATGTTTTTATAAACCTTTTATTAATAGAGAAAAATATGTTAAATAGTTGAGCTTCCAATAAATCAAAATTTTCATTAGTTATAATTTTACCGTTGTACATTTTGTAGACACATTTTATATATTATATTTTTATTAATAAATAATCATTAATTTATTTATAATTACTATTATTTTATTTTTAAATTAAAATATTTCTTTCTCGTGCAAATAAAAATCCCCCAAAATATTATTTAAAATTAAACAGAGTTATTTCAAAATAATATACCAACATTGATAGTTGCGAAATATTATATTCAGATTTTTGTGGTCATCATTTGGTATTTATATAGTCACAACCTCTCTACTAGATTTGTCACTATAAGTAGGAAACATAAAAGTAATGAAATGATCCTACATATTCAATATCGATGAAGAAGCCAGTAAAATAGATCAAAATAATGAATAACATAATTTTTTTGTTTTTGAAAGTCAGCTGTCCATAAAATATGGTGATGCTTTATATTACTTCATTCATTTCTGATTCTATTTGCACCACTTAATATGCACTCGTTTCCAGTAATAATTTACTTATACTAAAAATTTTGGTGTTCAATTAAAAAAAAATTGTTTTTATATTTTGTGGACTTCCCATCTCTGCAATTGGTTTATTTAATCTTACGTTCTTTCGAAATATTTATTTCTCGAAGACTTTGATCGAAGTTGAAATTTTTTTATAAACCAGCAAACTTCCGCGCACTTCGGACACTAAACTCATGTAAGTACACCATGAGAAACAGGAACCGGCATGAGAAACAGGAACCGGCGGACATCAACTGCCCCCGATCCTCCCACCCACTTCTAATATCCACAGTTACATACCAGTAATACACACCCCTATTCAATATTATTATCTCTTATAGGATAATATCTCCCTATAAAGACATACAAACTATACCGACTCCTAACATAACGCAATGAAGTTACGTTCCCCTATAACCTTAGCAAATCAATTTATCAAGTTTAATACCTCAAACTTTTCATCTTAAGTTTTTAATTGGTCTAGCCATACCATAGAAGAAAAGAGTCTAACTCTCTCTAACTTTATGGATCATATAATTCAGCTCCAACCAATCTATCTATAAACAAAGTTTGTATAATTGCATCGTTTACAACGTGATTTTGAAGATAAAGCAGAAAATAAGTCTCTCTAAGTCCATGGCTTAGATATTCATATTCTGAATTTTTAAATAGGGATGACCTCACAAAATTAACTTTCCTAGTCAGCTGAATCATGGAGGTGGTCTCGCCTTTAACTTCATGAGTTGAATACAGTTTTCCTGTTATTTCTTCAAGCATTAAGTTCTCATAACCATGCAATTGCATCATGTTGTGGCAACATCTTCGACCTGAGATTATAAACAAAAATAGCAAAAAAGGCCAAACTTTGAGAGGCTATCTTCCCAGATCCAAGGGTTAATTTTAAAAACGACTTTCAGATTTAAATTCAGCATGGTAAAATCAGCAAACAGAAGTTTTTTAGCCTTCGAAATTGTATTTGGTGCTCTGACATGATGACACTGCGCTTTTAAAAAGGTGATTAAAAATTCGTTCAAATCAGTGATGAAAAAGCATTGAAGCTATACACACAAAAAATTATATGCACCCATAAGAAATTGAGCCTACAGCCACGAAGATCGACATATATGTGTCGTTTGAGAAAATATGCAAATGATTAGAATTTGGGATCAGTTAAAAACGTTTTATTAAGAAATGGTGACAACAAGAAGCTGATATTTTATTAAGTGGTTTCCGACTATACAAGTCGATATTCGGTGCGGCATAGGGTCAGTTAGGTTGCTTATATCCCTCTGCGGAAGATTCTGCCACAAATGTTGAAACCGATCAGCTAATTCAGTGGTATTCAGAGGAGGCTACAATTGCTGTCACAGCATGTCCCATACGTTCTCTATTGGTGATAGGTCTGGAGATCTGAATGGCAATAGGAGGGTATTAAATCCTTGAAGACATTGTTGAGAAAGTTGTGCAGTATATGTTCGAGCTTTGTTTTGTTGGTAAATGAAACCTGGGCGACTTGACAGGATAGGCAGAGCAATTGGCGGCAGAATATCGTCAACGTACAAGCGAGTCTTCAGATTGGCTTGCAACAACTAGAGGAGATCTTTACACTTTCGACCCAGACCGTATGACATACACCAAAGTGTAAGGTATCTGTGGCCGGGATATTCTCATATCTATGGCCGGGATATTCCCATATCCATATCTATGGCCGGGATATTCCCATTTAATCTAGTGGGGACACAACTACAGCTACCGTACCATCCTCCTACCACCAACTTCTTGTAACCCACATATTTAGGTCTTAGATAAAAGCCCGCTATACTACATAAAGAATTGTATTTTCAAACGCGGATGATTTTCGTCAACTCCGAAAGGAACCGCGGCCCAACAATGTTAAAGTGTAATATGCACTCACTCCAGTTGTATTCAATAGCTCACTGTTTTTCGAAGTTTTTTGGTTTCGGAACCCCAAAATGAGAAAAAGTCCAATGTGGTCCAAACTGTACATCAAAATTCTTTAATTTTCCGTAAATTTACACGAAACTATAACACACGTTGAAAAACGCTGTATAACTCAATGTTAGTTTCAAACCAAATTTAGAAGCATGCGATCAACAAACCTGAAAAAAAAAATAAAGAAAATAAACGATCCTTTCTCTAGGAGAGTGCTCAGGCATGTGTAATCTACCGGGGAGAAACCGCAGTCCTATGCATCTCATTAAGGGAGATGCATTTGTTGCTTTGATGCGTTTTCTTAAAAAAAAATGTAGTAATTAAAAAAAAATTGTTAGACTGCGAAGATAAACACAACTTTCTGTAGAATTCAAACTGTAGAATTAAGCTAATCTTCCTGTTTTGGATGCTGCAAAGTAAGTATCATATAAACTAAAAAATGCAATTTCGATGTATTTAAGAATATGTGTATGACCACATGCAAGTAGGTTTTCTGGTGGATCATTTGGAATTTTTTTTTTTTAAATCCGTGTCTAGCCGATTTTTCTAAAACAAATATCGAGGAAATGAAACAACGTCATCCCTTATGAGCACTACAAATCATATCATATTAATTTCCTTTGAACAATGTATGTAATGTATGCTATCATGCAGGGGCGGCAAATAGGGGGCGCGAGGGGGTGCGGTCGCGCCCCCAAATTTTTCCTTGTCGTCTATCGGCTTCTCTCTTGTTTTATTGACTGTCCACTGGTCAGTTTTCTCACGCTATGGCGTTTCGAAAGAGCCAACATTCAACCTTCACAATGAAGTTCCCACTTCCGGCTGGAACGAATCCTTTTCAATTTAAAAAGATTCGGGTGATGTTATCCTTTTCACTTGAAAATTCCAAGTGTCCGATTAAATGTATGTGTAGTTAGTGCATGCTCATCCATTCCTTCTGCTAGAAATGCATTTCAGCAGCTCAATGCATGATATTTTTTCATAGAAACATCATATAAAAAACACGCTATTTTCGAAAAGATTCGCTCATCAACAAATACTTTTTCTGGAGGTTCTTCAACTCTACAATCACTAAGTGATACGAGATGGTCTTCCAGAGTTAAAGCCATAAAAGCACTATTTGAAAATTTTGAAGTGGTGATTTCACTGGAAGAATTATCTGAAAACGATTCTCTCAATGGTGGAAGAGCCGAAGCCCTTTTACCATGCATGGCATCGTTCGAATTTTTGTTCCCTTTGTTTGTATTGAAACAGTGTTTTTGATCAATACAATACTCTCTCAAAGCATCTTCAGTCATCTGATCGCAATTTTCAGACTGTACAAGCTTTGGCTAAAGCTACTATTAAAACTGTTATTTTTTTTCGCACTGATGCATATTTCAATCAAGTGTGGAGTTTTGTGACAAAACTTTGCGAAAAAATTCTTATTCTGGACCAAAACTGAAAAGAACGTAAAAAAATTCCAAGCGAGTTTGGAGGCGGTGAGAAAAATCCCCATGATGATGTTAAATCATATCACAGAATTAATATTAAATATGATATTATAGATTCAGTATTTAATGAAATTGGGACAGGATTTAATGAGAACAATATATCTGTTTTGTTTGCCCTTAGTTCAGTATTATCCGGATCAGATGCCGAAAAAGAAAAAGAAAATGTTTCAACCATATGCAAAGTATAGACTTCCAGAAAGAGGAATTGCTGTGTGAAATGCGGCTGTTTTATTCAATGGTGAAAAATGAAAACATAGACCATCCCAATTTTAAAAGTCGCCTGGAATATTTTAAAGAGAGGAATTTATAAAATGTGTTTCCTGTCATAACATTATTAGTTAAATTGTTTTTGACTGTGCCAATCAGCTCAGTCAGTTGTGAAAGGTCTTTTTAGTGCCTCTTAGGAGGCTGAAAAATTACTTTCGCAGTACAATGGACAAGAAAGACTTTCATTTTTAGCTGTTTTAGCTATAGAACAAGATATACCATTGGATTATGATGATATTGTAAAAAATTTTCTCTTCTTCCAGACTCTGAGAACCTGCCTTTAAAACTTCAATATAAGGTAAACAAATATAGATACTTGTATTTAGAAAAATTATGTTAACAACAAATTATGTTAACACAATTATGTACAAAAATTATGTTAACAACAATTATTTTTCTCAACATCAATTCAATTTTGTGACCTCCCCCCTCCCCTATTAAAAAACATTTTATTTATTCCATATTGTAAATTTTCATTCATACAAATCTCGCACCCCCAAATAGAATGCTGAAATGCCGCCCCTACTATCATGCACATCCCGTGTCTTACAAAGATAATTTTTGGCCTAGAAACGCGTGTTTTTCTCCTTTCTTGAGGAAATTATTTGGAAATGTGCAATGTGCATTCGAAAATTAGAAAATAAGTTTTAATTATTTACAAAAACCTATTAAAAGACCCAAATTTAGCTAAAAAAAAAGATACATGTTCCGAAATTTACATAACCAATTCTTGGCATAGAAACTCGCGACGTTTTAAGTGCTAGGCAATCATCTGGGAATGTGTCAAGTGCATTCGAAAAAAAAAAAACCCAAAAGCATACGAAATTTAATACTTTTTCAAATATATTTAACATTCTGCTAATCCTTGCCCTAGAAACTTGCCTTGTTTCAAATGATAGCTAAAAATTTGGGCATTTGCATAACACATCCGATAATTAAATAACAAATGTAAAATTATTTATAAAACAAAACCCTCAAAACCAAAAATTTGGTTTTGAGACTTTTTTCTTTTTATAAATTGAGGTATGATTTGGATATATACACAAAACATTCGAAAATTAAAATAAATAATTGCCGTTTAGACTTTGAACTGGACAAATGTCACTAGAACAGCAATGCACTCGTTCAAAACCAAAAGTTAACTCACTTGTTTGTGAAGTCGGAAATTTTCAATACTAGTCGGAAAAATTTCCTTCACACCCCCCCAGCCAAGATTGCCCACTTACGTCCCTGCGTACAAGGTAAGGAGGCGGTTGGATTCGCCCCCTTGTCACAATAATCTAGTACACTATGCGGTTTTCTAAGGGATCACCTGTGCAGGCTTTCCAGCATTAGCATAAGAAGCCCAATATTCAAAGCACTCTTTCAACGTATGCATTCAAGAGGAGTTTTATTCAGGTGGTCTTTTCTCTGTGGTTTCATTTTAAAATAAGGCGCCTCAAAACATGTTGGGATTTAAAGATACCCTCACACACGTATAAAATAACACACGAGTGTAAAAACACACTCCTATAGAGAAATTAGTATGCGGAGTTTTTAAATATATATATTTTTTAAAACAAGTATCTTTTTAAAATGAGGTGTTTCGCAGATAAACGATCTTCCACAATTATTGGGTATACACCCCCCCTCAAATTCCCGAGATTCTACTACTTTAAAAACACGTCTTTTTGGTCACATTTTTGCAAAAATACACATTTTTTTTTTTTTAAATGCAAAAGTGTGAAAACCTATATTAATTCTCATAGAGAAATCGGACATTTTTTAAAAAATCGCACAATATCACATTTTTTAAAAAACGCATTTTTTAGTAACATTTTCGCAAAAACCACACATTTTTTATAAAAAATTCACAAAAGTGTAAAAACCCATGTTATTTCCAATAGAGAAATCGCACAATTCACAAAATTCAACTTGTTCAAAAAACGCACATTTTTGTTGTTTTTTACACTTTTTGAAGCATTTTGTGGAAAAACGCTAAAAATGACACAAGTTTGAAAATTTACATTTGTTTATTTTTTAAACGTTAGCACTTAGAAAAAAAGAAAAAAAGGAACTAACAAGAAAGATCAATCATGCTTAAAGCATTGATTATGAAACACTTTCCAACTTCAATGCAATTTTATTTAAACATGTCTAAAATGCAATACATTCCTCGGTAATATTTTAAAACTTATCACAATACTACATTAATTTATTATATTTGAAAACTTAAACCTTCATCGAAAAAAATGAACTTCATTCAAATGCCGGCATTGATATATAAATTGCCTGGTTTAAACATCTCTAAAATGTGATACACTCCTCGGTAATAATTTTAGAATTATCATAATACTACGATAATTTATTATATTTGAAAACTTCATCGAAAACAACTGAAATTCATTCAAATGACGTCATAGAAAAAATAACACGCCTGGCTCTCTCTATAAAAGCAGCATTTCAATCATAAATAATTTCCCATTCATGTCATTCATCACAATACTATAATAATTTATTTTATTTAAAAATTAAGACCATGGAGCTACACGTAATTAAACTCTATGCGTAAAACTTCATCGAAAAAAATCATCCTTTTCTTTGTAAAATCAATGAATATTTCATTCATATCAGCTACGCAGACTCCATGAACTAAATGATTTTGTGTTAAAGAAATACAGTAATTCTAATACAACTCATTCTACATATTTTGCTGTTTACATTTTACATAGGT
Organism: Amaurobius ferox; assembly: GCA_951213105.1. Classification (NCBI taxonomy): domain Eukaryota; kingdom Metazoa; phylum Arthropoda; class Arachnida; order Araneae; family Amaurobiidae; genus Amaurobius; species Amaurobius ferox. The sequence continues at coordinate 22,487,108 of OX578142.1, read as the reverse complement.
GAAAAATAGACTTCGTTGTAGAAATAATCAAATTTGGATGAGCATTTAAACTGAAATATATTGTAATTGTGCTGTTTCAGTATGTAGATGCACAGAATTTAAGCAAAAATAAAGCGGTTTGAGGACGGATATAACACTCAATATGAATTAAAAAGAACTTTAAAAATCACGATTTTGAGACACAATGGATGCCATATTTAATTTTGAAGTGGGTCACGTGATCTCTTCATATAATTTTCAAGTGATCGCTTCATATAAGAGGTGTAATTATTATTTTTATTTTAAAAACTACTGAATATATTTTGCTCAATTTTTTATATAATATTTTATGGGATAATTTGAATATTACCTAAAATTTTCGAAGCAATTTGTGAATTTTAAATTCGCTTAAAAATGTTTGAAATATTAGGTCTCATAGAGCTCAATGTATTTCATTTTTTCAACCCGGGTTCAATCCAAAACTAATTGGGTGATATTATTCATTTATATTCCCATAGGTCCTATAGACCGTCTGAACAACATACTAAAATATCATTTTGATGAAGTCATTTTTACGGCAGTTATCGTGCTAACGGACAGACAGACAGAATGAGCAAAGTCATAAACACTTTTCAACTTTGTTCCAAAGTGTTAAAAACCATCTGATTTATAATAACATTTGACTGATGATAACATCATGGAAGCTTCATGGAAAGTCACGTGCTGGTGGAAGCACCGCCCCTCCTCATGGGGTGCGCCTATCCTTTAACATGGGAGAGATAGCACCGCAATCGACCCCATGTTAAAATATAGCACCGCATGGTCCAGAACCCCCTTGTATTCCCTACTAGCGGTTGGACCAAGTGGTGGAGCTACTTTTCAAAACTTTTAAAATTTAGAATAATAATACAATCCTCATAATTGTTTATAAGGTACAGTGCCCAATGTGTGTTTATAAGGTACAGTGCCTGATGTGTGTTAATAAGGTACAGTGCCAGTGTTTGTTCTGTTTCTTTTAAAACATCCGGAGCACTTTTTCACTTCTCAGTATGTCTGAGTTGTTCTGTCAAAAAAAATGTCTGCCAACATGTACATCTCGAGAATAAATGAGTGAGTACTGCTTCGAAACTGGTCATTTTTTCGAGACAGCATAGTAGCCCTCTGTCGTCTTTTCATAATCCTTTATCACCTTCTTGCGGATTCTACCACAGCTTTTATCCACTCTGGGAGTTCCTCAGCTGCCTGCCTGGTGAATCAAATTCCGGATCACCTAGTCAAAAAAGCTGTATATCCGAGTTCAAGATTATGTAGCTCCAACTTGTGAAATAACCTGAAGTGCTCTATAGAGCAGGGAGGTTGGGTCTAAAGACACAACCGGGGTTTTGTATTTGATGCTGCTTGAACATCTAGTATGAAATAAGAGATGATAATATATTCCGGATGAAAATCATCTGGATAATGTAATTAAAAACAATTTTATAATTAAGAGCAATTTGGAGATTAAGTATAGAGGACTTTTTTTTCATTAAGTATGATGATAGTGGCCTTCTTCGAAACTTCCTCTAGTGAGGGTCATATTCATGGAAATTACAAATCTCCTCGTTCGAACACTTATTTAAATTTTAAAAGAGGTTTTTTCGTTTACTAGTTTGGAAATCTCCACATTAATGTAAGTTACATTGAAGTCACGATGGATTACATCATTCCGGAGGTATCTTGGGGCCCTTCTGATAAACCGGGTTGTTTTGTTTTGAATGACGTGTGGCTTTCGTAAGTTTTTCTTGGATGTTAAGCCCCATACAGGAGAATTAGCGAACAACAGTTTTGTACAGAAGGATTTTGCTTTGAGTACTTGCGGGAGGTGAATGTTGAATGGAAAACAGCTGTTTTCTTGCAAAGTAAAATTTCTTCACTGTATTATTTATGTTTGTGTTCCAGTTTAAATTTCTGTCAAAAACTACTTCGAGATATTTCGAGATAGCAACATAGGGTATAGCGACATTGTTTATTAATATTGGAGCTGGGTTTTTTTTTCTTCCAGGTGGTGAGAGTATTTGCGTTTTTGAAGATTTGAGCGAAAGTGTTTGTTTGAGCGTCTAGTGTATGTTGTCGGCAAATAGTGCTATCTGTGTATTTTGAGCTCTTGGAATATCATCAATGTATAGATTAAATAATGTCGGGACCAATTGGGATCCTTGTAGAACACAGGCTGTGATTGGTGTGCGCGTGGAGTAGGTGTGGTTTTAGCCGACAGTGAAGGATTTATTGCAAAGCTAGGAATGTATTAGTAAGTCAGGTATGTTGAGCTTAATTAATTTGTATTTTAGAACGTCATACCATATTTTATTAAACGCCTTCGCAATATCAATTATCAAAATCCCAGTTGTATGGCCGATTTCAAGTCCTTCAAAAATTAATTCTGTGACCCTTACTAGCTTGTGAGTGCAGTGGGCGGAAGCCAAATTGTTCTGGAATAATTATGCCATTTGAAGATATAAATTGTTTGAGTCGCGTGTGAATTATTCGCTCCGCTAGTTTACTTATCGTTGTGAGAGCTGATTGGTCAAAATTTTTCGGCAAAAGTGTGATCTTCGTTTGGTTTCGGCAGAGCTATAAGACAACAGCTGCTTTCCAATTTTTCGGGCAGTAATGAAGTTTGAGAATTGCATTTATAAGGACGATGATAAAGTATATTATGTTGATAGGGAGATATTTTAGTGCTTTGTTTGGAATTAGATCAATGTCGGGTGCTTTTCTAGACTTCAGATTTTTAATTTTTTGTATGATTTCCGAGGGGGAGGGGGGGGCAGAGGGGATTAAGTTCGTGGGAGGGGAGTTCAGGTAGAAATTTAAAGCGTTTATGCCTTCAAGTTTGTTGCCTGCGCATATTAAATCAGTGTTGGGATAAAATTGAATTTCGTAATTATTTACAATATCAATGTTAAAGCGTACTGGTCCGTTATTGGTTGTGAGGTGTGTTTTATAATAAATTCCCAACGTGAATTATTGTTTGAGGCAAGATATTTCATTGAATTCGTTTGTAGAGAGGAATTTTAAATTTCAGTTGTCTGTTGAGTATGTTTCGATTTGTTTTGATGAAGGGGTGTTTTGTGATTTGCTATTTGCTTCTTGCAGGATTTCTAGTGAGTTGTTCTATATGATACGGTAGTTTGTGGTGAAATGTAGGGAGGGGTTGTATGTTATGGCAATGGCAAGAGCATTATTAATTTCATTGGTTAGCTTGGTGGCATTTAAGTCGATTTCTTCTGTGTTGGGAATATTTGTGTAACTTGAGTTCCTGACCTGTCGACCACATGTTATTTGTAACCCTCTTATCCTTAAGGTACCTGGGAATGCTGTCCCTATCTTGCTAATCTCTCAAGTTTTCATTTCTCTCAATTAGAGCAAATCCTTTTAATTTTCTGAAATTACAGTGTCCAACATATGATTTTTTTTCTCTACAGATTTACAAATGTTGATACACATATTAAAGCCTTTTAATAGCTTGATTTTGCTAAAAATCAGTTTCTATTCTTGCCAATTGAAATATTCATACCAAATTTCATGTAATTAGCTAGATTATTTCGAGTGATATCGCGCCTCCTATGAAAAATAAAATTTCTAATATATCAAGAACGGCTCATGACTATCATCAATAACTTGGGGCCAAACAGTGTCTTTTCGTAACAACCACTTGACAGTTCTTTCTTAGCGGTATTCGTTGCAACTATTGACAGTTCTTTCTTCCTCAGGCCATATAATGTATTTTCTTGTTAAGAAGAAAAACTATTTGGCCTGAGGAAGAGAGATTTAGACTCCCTCGAAACGATTATAGTCGCTTAACCGACATATGCCTGCTTTCTTTAAGAAAATTTTGTGAGTTATATTAAATAATGCTTACTACTTTTTCAATTTTATGTAATATTTTTGATATATTTATTTGAAAAACCTGCAATATTGCGATAACGGTTCATGTTAGCGATCTAAAATGTGCATCATTCATTTGTTAATAGAAAATTACGCAGGGAATGGCTATTTATCATTATTAAAGGTCATATAATCAATAGAATTCCAGTGTTTACCAATTATAATAATCCAAATTATTTTCGAAACGTTTCATTTGTTCGTGAGATACAGCTTTAACAGACTCGTAGACACACACTAGCACACACACACACACACACACACCGACACACCGACACACACACACACACGCGCGCACACAAATATGCATATACAGATACGCACACAGAGAGTTAGAGAGAGAAAGAGACATCACCTCAAAAAAATTTCTATTCAAGTTCGGGGATACTTAAAGGGTCTGTCAAATTCGAATTTTCAACTCGCTGACAATACTATACATTATACTATTTGTGTAGGGGGAAATGACACTGACTTATTTTTTTTACACGAAGAGAATGTAAGGATCTACCGAAAAAGAAAATAGACTTGAATATAAATAGACTCTAGTCTGTTTTGACACGGTTAGAATGAATCTACCGTATAAACGCAGACTTAAAGGTATAATGACAAGTAACTGCAGTGAAATTTAAAAAAAATATTTATAAATAGCTTCATGCGATCTTCAAAATAAAATTCCCTTCTCTTTGTTATTTTTTACCAAAAAAAATGCGTTCTGGAATGAATCATTTTTGTAAATCCATAATTTAAGCACGTGTCACTTAATTACGACATAATTTTGCCTAATGGCATACATATTTCTGAACGAAGAAAACAACCTTCTCAATCAACAACAGAAAATATTCAAAAGAAAATTGTGTGATGAACTTGAGAAACATAAATCCGTTGCTCGTATGTTACAGTCATGGTATTGATTGCCTTCATTATGAGTTGTTTATGTCTCCAGAGATCTGCAAACAATGCAAATCACTCACTCGAGTTAAATAGACTCACAAATCGTTTCAGAATTTCAGCATGTCGTTATAATGAATGTAGAGACATACCTAATGGTTTCATTGTGCGGTTTCCTATAAAAAGACAAAAATACAGGGCCGGCTAAATTCGTTATGCTCTCCTCATCAGTAGAATAGCAGATCTTGATATTTTAATATGATTTTTCATCAGCACTCAACAAGGAAGGTAATTTTTTTTCGCTATGTACTGAAGTTTTAATTTAACAATAGCTGGAATATATATTTCTATTTCCTTGAAGAACATATGACAATTAGGTAACAAAATTTTTCCTTAATTCCGTGCTATATTCTTCTTTGATCAGTCTCAATTACTGGTATTTTGATAGTACGGCAATATCCCCTTTTAAGGGGACTTATTACTACAAAATCTACTTGCTAAAAGATGACTTTTTCAATAATTTAAATCCATCGAAATATGTATTTTTACTTTCTTATTTCGCTGCATCCGAAAAAGAAAAATTAGCAAAATTCTATAGTTTGACAAAAATATATGTGCATATCTTCGCATTATAACAAAAATAATTAATTACTATTTTTTCTGATTTTCTATTAATTTCCCACCAAAACCATAAAAATTTAGATTTTCGATATCGCAGGCAAAGGTCTTCTTTCACCTTTTCGTTTTACCGGTTGCTATGTAGTGGACTTTGCAACTGACATCACAACCTATCTGTTGCTATGGGAAGCATTAACGCATTTATTATGTTGTTTTCCCAAGATAAAGATAATATAGCAGAAGTGACAAGCGAAATAAACTTCATTTATCGGCATTCTAACTATCGAATTTAAAATATATCATTCTAACTATTTAATATCGTATCAGTCAATTACCATGAACGATGAGCCAACCCATTGGGTTTATAATCTGTCTGTGCCTCACCACGTAATTTCAAATGTATTATAACAAAATAAAATAAAACAAAACATCATAGAAATGAATGTTATAATTACCAGATTGAAATTATGAAGGGAAAATTAAAGAGCTTATACATATTAATACGCCCATAAACATATATACACATATATAATGCCCACAAATATATGAATCTAATCAAAATAGAACTTAATTGCCTATCAAAACTTGAAAACAAAGGGGAGGGAGTGAATCTAACTTGTTTATAAAATGCAGGATGCTACTGTACCGACAGAAATTTGTCGATTTCAACAATAAACAATCACAGTATAATATATCAAAATATACAAATACATACATATACTCATATGTTTAAATCCATCAAAAATAATATGTAAAAAAGCATTTTGTATGTCATATGAATATTTAAAGCTAATTTATAATATATCAATTTATAATCCATAAATATAGTTGCATACAAGTTAACACAAACGTGCTTAAACTCAAACATACAAACTTGATCATTGAGCAACCTACACACATAATTAACTGATAAAAATAAAAGAACTCTGAATGGGAAATACTGCCTAATGGTAACACATAAAATAAATACACATATAATATCATATTGCACACGCTAGAATTAAATAATATAAGGTGTAACACAATAAATACCTGTAATCCTTAAGAATTATTGTCTAAGAAATACAGGATATATATATAGCCAAGCAAAACGCTCATTTTTCTCTAAATAAGTAAAAATATTTTGCATACGGACACGACTACGCTTTTAAATAATTGAATGAATGAATTGATTAGTCTCTGCTTTAAAGCCAACGACGGGTACATTTTCTAGTAAATTATAAACAAATCTGATATTTTTAAAAAATACACAAAATTCGAATAACTTTTCACATGGTTCAAAATATTAGAATAATGCGAAAAAAGAGTGTCACAAGAGATACAAAGTGAGAATTTAGTACTTTATGACGTTTCCCTTACCGTTTAGAATGGCTAATCAGTTTGACGGCCAACATAGTTGTAAAGTGCTTATGACTTTGTTCATTCTGTTTGTCTGTCTGTCTGCCCATTTGCACGATAATTGCCGCAAAAATGACTTTATCAAAAGGAAATTTTAGTAGGTTGTTGAGACAGTCTGTGAGACATATGGGAATGTAAAAAAATAATATCACCCAATTAGTTTTGGATTGAACCCGGGTTGAAAAAATGAAATACATTAAACCCTTTGGACCCTAATTTTTCAAACATCTTTTAAGCGGTGTTTAAATTCACAAATTGTTTTGAAAATGTTAGGAAATATTTAAATTAACACGTAAAACGTGTTAAAAAAGTCCATCAAAATATGTTAAGTAGCTTTTTAAATAAAAATTGAAATAATAATTACACCCATATTATATGAAGAGATCACATGACTCATTGCAAAATAAAATATGGCATCCATTTTATTTTAACTTAGTGAAAATCGTGATTTTTAAGGAACGCTTATATTTATATTATTGCGTCCGTCCTAAAGCCGCGTTATTTTTCTATATTATCTGCGTATCTAAATTCTGTATCTACGCAAGTATAATATTTTTTATTTTAAATGATCACTAAACTTTGATTATTTCTACAACGAAGCCTAATTTATTATTAACGAAGCTTAACGTATGCAGAATGTAAACAAATCAAGCTGTAAGATAAATTGTATAAGAATTACTGAATTTTTTTAACGCAAAATTATTTAGCTCTGATGTCTGGAATATAGGTGATATGAATGAAATATTCATTGAATTTATATAGAGAAGTAGACGATTTTTAGCACTCCCTTTTTTGTGGAAGTTTTAAGCATGGAGTTAGAAAGAAGAAGGTGAAACTTTTGAAAATACCATAATGCTCTGAGAATTATATCTAATGTTTGTAGCGTAGTTGTAATTGCTAGTTGACACAACAGAAAGGCGTAGTATTTAGTATACGTATTTTTGATTATTTTTAAATTAAAGGTTCCCTTATTATGAGAATAATTAACCAGTATTTTTTCATAGTTGTAAGATAGAATACAGAATATATGGAGATAAAAATAAATTGGAAGATAAAATAACTCTGAATACGTAGGAATATCCTTTATTGTTTCGGTTCAAATTAGCATTGCGCTAATAATTTTCTTTTACAAAATTGGCAGTTTAAATAAATATTTTAGGTCTTTCACCATAGAAAAGCATACAATGCAGGGCTACTTATCTTATCCCAGCGCCACCTGAATTATTGTCTCCAACGATATTGGATAACAGCCAGTGAAGTTTTAACTCCTTATTTTTACCTTCATGGTTTTAAGTTTCCAAAGTAAAATAAATTATTGTAGTACTGTGAGAATTTAAGAGATATCACCGCTGAATGTATCGCATTTCAGAGATGTTTAAATAAAATTGCATTTCAGTTGGAAAGTGTTTCATAATCAGTGCTTTATACATGATTAATCTTTCTTGTTGTCTCTTGAGGCATGGAAGTTCATGAAGACATTTCTTCCTACCATACCCTAGATTTTCAATACGGTGTAAATCTGGCGACTTTCCACACAAGTCAGTACATTGATTTGTCTTTCTTTGAGGCAGTTAGTGGCAGACTTGTGATAAGAAGCTGAATTTTGCTGGAAGAGGACAGCATCATCACGTAAATCTTCCGATTTCAGTATCCTAAATTTTACAGGCGTTTCTTGGTACATTTCCAAGCTGACCGTTTCGTACACAATACACTGACTAACAGCAATCTCTGCGGTCATACATGATCACACCATAACAAAAGTCGCAAATTTCATAGAGCGTTTCATGCATTCTTTATCAAATGTTGCGCCAAAGACGGTGTCCTTGATATCGGTGAGGCACAACCATTGCTAAAAAGTTCCATTTTCCAGTCCTGACAACCCCACAACACTCTTTGGTTGCACCTTTGCATTGTGTAGTGCCTGCCCATCATACCAAATATTATTCGTTTGCTCAATTTATTTGAGATATAGCTGGAATAGTGAATTTTTCAATATCTCGAGAACGGCTCATAATGACTCCTAAACAATGGCGGTTATTCATTTCATCTTAAAAATAATTGCAAAGATTTCACTCATTTAATTTCAGGGAATATATTTAATTTTTTATGTTTTGTTTTTTGTCTTGGATCAAAAACGTAAAATATCTAATAATTAATGTTTAAAAGATATGGTAAATAAAAATATTTGTTCAAAATATAAAGGTTACATATGTATTTGTGTAGTGTTTATAGGCTACACAATGGACTAGAACTTTTTAACAGAAATTATATTTATACTTTTTCGAAACATAAAATATAAATTTTATATACGGACAAAACATAATGGGAAAAACCAAACCTTTTCATCCGGACAAATCATATTGGGGATACAGCTTTTCAGCGGGACAAAACACATTGGAAAAAACTTTACCTCTTGAAAATAAGGCTTTGAAAGGCGTTACTTTCTTATGCAAGCGTTTTGCGTCTCTTCCGGAACAATTTTTCTTAAAAGAATTGCCTCGTTCTGGAACAAAAAGTGCAAGTATCAATTTATCGGAACTTTTCTTCAATTTCTGGTGTATTTATTCCATTATTTAAACCATTTTCACATTTCATTTCAGCTCTACCTTGGAATCATTTTACTGCTTTTAGTTGTCGCTTCAGAATGCACCTTTTTCCACATCATTCGTTTACGAATGCCACCAAAACAGCCAACTTGCAAACCCAACTGCTGTGCAAATGTTAAATGCCCCATCCCCAAATGCCATCCGAATCAGATGATGAAACCAAATGCTGGCTGGTGCGGATGCTGCCCGAAGTGTGTGACACAATTAAGTGAGTATACGGATTAGAACAGTCATTTTATTATTTTATAAATTTTATGGTAGATCTGGAACAGAACTTTTTTCAGCTCAACTGCGCAGGCCTGGATTACCTAATAGGCTAAGCGACGGTTCTGGTTGGGACACCAGTGGATTAGGGGGCAACAACGAAAATGCAAAATGCTCTTTTTTTTTTCTTTCTTCCTCCACAGAGATGAAATTCCCCCCCCCCCCCTCTCCCTAATAAAATCCTTTTAATTATTGTACAGCATGATTTTTGTCTTAAATAGAGATATTATTCTTATAGCTGCAGAGTCCCCTCACAAGAGCTTGTTGATAAGCGCTTACCATTTTGTCCCATTACCTCAAATGGACCAATACGAATGGACCAATATAATTTTGCCCAATACTCAAATGGACTCGGCTGACTAATACTAAGATCTGGAACAGCATAGTTCTTTACAATGGCGCTCTAACCAATTAACCCTGCAGGTTAGTGCAGTGATGTCTGGGATCTGAAAGTGGAATATTGGAGGGGGGGAAACAGCACCAGGAGAATAATCAGAGATCCAAATAGCAAGCGCTAGTCAATGAGATAACAATTCCGTTCCAGTAGCTTGCCAGTACGAAGATCGGCGATTCGATTGACAGCAAGGTTCTTTACGCAACTTGAACACTACAACAGTGCTTTCTCAGTACAACCACCCGTGCCTAAGCAGATCATGGTTTGAGCACATATTTTTATTATATATTGCTAGAATTCTTTAGGCTTGCTATCTATTTTGAAGATACTCATCAGACTCGGTTCAACCACTTCTGTAGACTCAAAAAGCGATAAAACATAGGATTAAGAAATTTGGTGTGGACATTTAAGAGCGGTGTTCTTTTTTGTATTGAGAAGTTTTCTTTTTCGATATAGGCTCCTGGTAGAGGTGATGTGATACTATTAAGTACAGTGAAACCTTCAACGTTCCGAGGTATGGGATGATACGTTTCACTCAAGAATTTCAATTTTTCTCCAACGGTCCCAACTTTAGAGGCCTGGGCAATTTATAAGATTTTTTAGGGCTGGGACTCTACATTGGTTGCTGTCCTTCAATGTAGACTTTATTATACCCATTCAATTTTAACATAATTATTATAAGAATGGCTGCAGGAAGAGGTAGCCTATGCTAAATTTCAGGAGCCCGTTAATGCCACGTAAATGGTTTGGGAGCCCTGATATATTATGGGTCCTTTCTTAATCTCAAGTATTTTAATCTAAGACTATTTTAAAAATGTAAGTAATTATGCATTAGAAGCCTGGGGCCCTAGCCCCCTGAACACTTTTTTGTAAACCGACTCTGCTAGGAGTGCATTACCCATTGGGCTAAGGTAGTCCCGAATGCATAGGATTCTCGATAAATTTCAAAATCGTTGCGGCAGGTGAAACTATATTCTAAAAATTATCTAAGAATTTATGCAGCTGAGGGGAAAGAAAATCACTTTTTGTTATTCGAGCATTGTTCATCGGAAAGCAAATTTTGACATGCCATTTGATTAAGCATAACTTCCTCTACAAATATTGTGCTTAAAATGTTTATAAGGAGTCGTTTTCATATTAAAACACGCACACATTTTGAACTTTCCAATGGCACACCCAACTTTGACAACATATTTCGAATTTAGAGCAAAATTCCACCTTTAATGCAAATTTTAAGTCATTTGGATGAAGCGTTTCCGCGTTATGAGTATGTAAAGTTATGATTAAAGTTTTGGGCTCTTAATGTTAAATTAGTTTCCCAAGCTTTTATTCATATCTTCTGTAATAAGTATCTTCTTACCCTGATTTTTGTTGTATTGTGTTACTACTAAGTAACCTAAACACAATAAAGTGATTTTATTTTCTTAAATAATTTTTTGTAACAAATATGGATTATGAAATTAATATACAAAAAAATATCAATAAAAATCTAAACATATTTTGATGGAAATTGATTCATAAAGAATTTTTATATGCGTATGCAAAATTTCAGCTTTTTCCACCCTCTAGTTCTTTCGCATTAAATATTCATCTTGCCGTATATTAGTTAAAAAATAATGACTAATTTGAAAAAGTTATATTAATTTTAATTTAATATTCATTTAATATAACGGACAATTTTTTTACCCAGTTTTAATAAAATTTGAATAAAAAGTGTAATATAAATTCAACGTAATCAACATAATTCTGCAACTATATCAAACGGGTGGAAGGTTGAAACTTGTATTGTTATACATGGGACTGAATAATCCATCTAATGATGTATTATTAATTACTCTACAATTAATAGTTCCGGAGTTAATGCGAGTTGAAATCAGCCACAAAATTATATGATAATTTATGATAAAAAATATTTATAAAAAAAATGTAATAAATATGTAAAAGTGTATACTAAAAATAATAAATAATAAAATAATAAAATTTTGTTTGCTAACTACTCCAAGACACAGCTTTACGTCAAAAGACTAATTTGCATATTTGTCATTCAGTATGACAGTTATTAGAACAAACTAAGAACCATTAGACACCGTTAAAATAACTATTCGTTGAACTTATCTTACAACTTTGACATATTCGAATGTTATTACAATGTGATGATGCATCATTCGCGTAAATCGTCCATTAATTTGACCATTTTAAAATCCCATAAGATTTATTATTGAAAAAGGTTGTAAGTTCTCAAGCACAAGATGAAATATTAGAATAAACTAGTAATGTCTTTCAGCGAAACAGCAAATAACCCACTTTATTAGAACAGTTGTGGTTAATCAACGAAATCTTGCCCTTCAATCCCTGAAAATTGCACATTTCGAAATATTGAATATCTCGGGATATAAAATAGAAATTGCGCGAAAATTTATATTTGGACTAATTGGGGGGGGGGGGGGGGTCTATAATTTGTTGCCACGTTACAAAAATATTTCTTTGGGTCTTTAAAAAAATCCCTAGTTCTCATTTGTCGCTGCCTCTGCTCGTGTTGCCACCCTACTAAAAAGTTTCTTTGGATCTTGGAAGTCCCATCTTTAAAACTATGGTAGTGCACCATTTCGCCGCTAGGTGGCGCCAACAGCTATAGAAGCGGATTCGAAGCTATAGAAGCGGATTCGAAGCTATAGAAGCTGCAGGTGTTACCACCCCTTAAAAGTTTCTATACACCCCATTTATCTAAAATATACATTTGCCCCATTTACCTAAAAAACCTTAGCTCTCATTTCCAACACTAGGTGACGCTGATCTGCTTCCGTATGATTCATCTCTGCAGATGTTGCTACTCTATAAAAAGTTTCTTTAGATTTTTGAAAAAATCCATCCAAAGGCACTTCTTTAAAAATTAGTCTTGTTCTCCTTTCCACCGCTAGGTGGCGTTGACAGATAAGGAAACGGACTCAAATCCGTCTCTGTTGTGTTACTACCCCTTAAAAGTTTCTATACATTCCATTTACCTAAAAAATCCAAAGTTCCATCTTTAAAAAACCTTAGTTCTCCTATCCACAGCTAGGTGGCGCTGATATACTTCCGAATGATCCGCCTTTGCAGGTGTTGCCATTCTAAAAAATGTTTCTTTGGATGTTTGAAAAAATCTGAAGTCCCGTTTTATAAATACCGTAGTTCTCCTTGCCACCATTAGATGGCGCTAACAGCTACGGAGATTGATTCAAATCCACGTGTGTTGTGTTGCCACCCCACAAAAAGTTTGTTTAGAACTTTGAAAAATCCAAAGTCCCATTCTTAAAACCATGGTAGTTCTCTTTTCCACCGCTGGGTGGGGCTGACAGTTACGGCGGCAGATTAGAATCCGCCTCTTCAGGTTTGAAAAAATCCAAAGTGCCTCTTTTAGGATGGTGTCAGCCCATTGGTTAGTGCGCGGAGATTGTACTTGGACGACCGGAGTTCGATTCCCGGCTCTGTCCAAACTATCATCTGTATTCACGCGGAGTACGTGCACGTTCAATATGTGGATCCGTATGTCCTTCCGAGAGGTTCGCAGTAGAAAAAGGAGGTTACTATCCCTGGGGATGCCGCCCCCGCTCTGGGTTCCAGTCTGTATAGGGTAGCACTTCCTAGTAGTCCAAACAAATACCTTACACCTTCGGATAGGTCGGACTGTTTGGATCGAAAGAAAGAAAAATCCCTTCTTTAAGGAATGGGACAGCCCAGTGCAATCCCAGCAAGCGGGGATTGCACTCAGAAGACCAGAGTTCCATTCTCAGCTCTGCCCAAACTGTCCCGTGTTCACGTGGAATACAGACACATTAAATATGTGGGTCCATAAGTCTTTCCGAAAAGTTGCCAATAGGGGAAGAATGGTACGGTCCCTGTGGAGACCTCCCCCACTGGGTTCCGGTCTAAATCGGGTGGCACTTCCCGGCCGTCTAAACAGATACCTTGCACCTTCTGGTTGAATGGACAGTCTAGGTTGAAGTAGAAAGTCCCTTCTTTAAAAATTAATCTAGTTCTCCATTTCACCACTAGGTGGCGCTGATTTGCCACCACATGATCCGCCTAAGTTTCTTTAGATATTCGAAAAAAAATCCAAAGTCCCATCTTTAAAAGTATGGTAGTTCTCTATTTCGACGCCAAGTGGGGCTGCTCTGATCCCCTTATACGCCTCTGGAGGTGTTGCCACCCTTTAAAAAATTTTTATATATATCTAGTTTACCTAAAAAATCCATTAGTAAAAAAATAACTGAAAAAATTCTATGAGTTCCCTAAATAACGGCCCTAGTCATTAACGAAAACAATACCGTTGTCAATTAAAAGAAATTTATACACACCCTATTCACCTAAAAAGTTAATTAAATGAAAAATTTAAGTGGAAAAATTTTTAAGTTTGCCCAAAATAGACTCCGTACAAGATCGGAAAACAATATCGTAGCCAGCCCCCAAAAAGTTTTTAAAAATAAAAAACTCAAAAAAAATTATTTTGCGTTAAAGAAATGCAGCAATTCTTATACAACTCATTCTACATCTTTTGGTATTTACATCCTCCATAAGTTAAAAGTAGGTGTCGTTGTAGAAATAATCAAAGTTGGTTGATCATTGAAACTTAACTATATTGTAATTGCGTTGTTTCAGGATGTAGATGCACATAATTTAAGCAAAAATAAAGCGGTTTTAGGACGGATACAACGCTAAATATGAATTAGAAAGAACTTTAAAAATTACGATTTCGACACAAGATGGACGCCATATTTTATTTTGAAGTGAATCACGTGATCTCTTCATATAATGATCACGTGATCTCTTCATATAAAGGATGTAATTATTATTTTAATTTTTATTTAAAAAACTACTAAATATATTTTGCTGAATTTCTTTATATATTTTATGGGATGATTTGAATATTTTCTTAAACTTTCGAAGCAATTTGTGAATTTTGAATCCGCTTAAAAAATGTTTGAAAAATTAGGTCCCATAGGGTTCCATGTATTTCAGTTTTTCAACCCGGGTTCAATCCAAAACTAATTGGGTGATATCATTCATTTATATACCCATAGGTCCCACAGACCGTCTGAACAACATACTAAAATTTCATTTTGATAAAGTCATTCTTACGGCAGTTATCGTGCTAACGGACTGACAGACAGACAGACAGAAGGAACAAAGTCATAAACACTTTTCAACTATGTTATAAAGTGTTAAAAATATCTAGAAGGATGCTGGCTTTACGGAAACGACGATAGTATTCCCTCATTGCATCACTACGAGATCGGTTGCACACACATTCGCAACAAAGCAAAATCATCTCACGGAGTTCGGCGCCATCATTCAAACTTGAGTTAGGTAGCAAAGTTACTTGAATGCTTAAATGCAAACTGGGAATCGACATAATAGCATTATCTGCATAAAAACACATTTGAAGTGGTAAACGTTTTAATAACTATTTGCAACAGAAGTTGATTTGTGGATGCCCCCTGATATATCAATGAAATTTTAAATTAATGATAACTATGTCAAATTGAATCGTATTACAGGATTGAATATTATTGAATCGTAACATTTTTGTAATTTAACATTTTTTGATAGAGGGGCTGTATAAAAATTTCAATTTCTTAACTTTTTATAAAAATATGGTACATCATTTAAATTGCAATTTCATAACTTCCTACTTTATTTAAGGCATTATTTAAATTGGAGCTATAGGACTGCAGCCAACGATTCAAAAGATCTTTCACTATTCACATTTTGGGGAACACATATATATAGGGTATATATATATATATATATATATATAGGTATATATATATATATATATATATATATATATATCCTTTACCATTAGGATGTAAAATATACAACTACAATCTTTTATCAAAACAGTTGAGCAATTCTGCATCTTGTTCGTGTTCTGAATCATGCTATCAACCCTTTATCGACCAACATTATGGACATGTAATCACAGGAAATCTCAATTTAATTAAGGAACCTAATCTCACAGTTTTTAAGCTATGGATCCAAATACAAACTTCTACTACCATATAATAAAAAGAAAATAATTCAAGCTTTTGACATTGATTTAGATAAATATATATATAAACTATCGGGTAAATACCACTGCCCTTTTGAAGCCTTTAAAAACTGGCAAGTACAAGTCACCTGGCATTTAAAACAATTGCTTCAACAAATTCCTATACAAGAAATATACGCATAATTACCATCTCTGACATCTTAAAAGAGATCAAGTTACTACAAGACAAATTTGTAATAACTTATGTTGATAAGGCATCAAGTAATTATGCTTTTATTTGTAAAAAATTTATTTGGACGAACTCAAACTACAACTCAATTCCTCAATTTCTTTAACTCCTATACACACTAATATCTCTATTATCAGTAAACAAATTATTGCTTACTACAAACTACTTAAACAAAACACAATCTTCATTTTCCTTACCTGATACTTATACAAAAATTCCACAAATCACCAATTACTCTTGGAACTGTTACTATAGGATTTAATTAATATATACATGCTGTGGACAAACAACTACTATTTATACTAAATCAAATTTATGATCATTTTACTACACAACGAACACATATAATCAAAAATAGTTTAGAACTGATTAATAACTTAAAACAACTACCTTACATACATGATATTAAATCTTTTAATTTCAAAGACCTCTTTAATAGCATTGATATTCATGATTAAATTAAATTCATACTAAATTTATATGAACAATTTACTCAATCAAAAAACATCTCTATTCCAAAATTCAAAACATTGTTAAAACTCATTCTGTTGAACCAGTATCTCTCTCAGGGTAATTGCATATACAAATTAAATAAGGGAATTCTACAGGGAAGAATCTCATCCACAATACTGGCCAACCTTTATCAACATTTTTACGAAATACAGTGCCCTTTCAACAGTTATATCATGTTCAGATTCATTGATGATCTAATTATTATTAAAATTACTAATGATGCCACAATGTTAAACTTTCAGTTTTATCCTCCTAATCTACAACTAATTGAAAATGCATATACATCACACTGGATCAATTACCTAGACGTTAGTTTAAAAATTCAAAATGAAGACACATCAAAAATTAAAATATACGACAAAACTGAATCATATAACTTCAAAATAAATAAAATTCAACATTATTCATCCAATCTATCAAAATCGGTATATAAAAATATTATAAATAATCAGTTATTAAGAATAAAAATGTTAAGTACACCATGTTACTACAAGGAACATCTTATTAAATTCATAAACACCTCTATACAAAATACATACTCCCCAAACCTTATTTTTTCATTTATTAAAACACAATTTAATGTTAAACTCAAATCCTTGCGCCAATTACAGCAACATATTGACAGGTCAATCTCAATCATTTTTGAATAAAAATAATAAACAAGTTATCATCTCCATGTTTCACTTCCAACAGTTTCACTCTTAGTCTATCAACTTAAGTGTAACCTATTTTGTGTTGGAAAAAAGCTTAGTCAGTATCAATTACTCTATACTGTTAGCAGCACAAGGGGTAACTCATTTTATGTTATTATTATTATTATTATTATTATTATTATTTTCCATCTCATACATAACATTGTGTTCTCATATAAATACACAGCCATACGCTGGTATATTTAATTATTTTATTTGGTTATTTTGATATTTATATCTGATCCATTCTCTACTTTCTTCTACGTCGGATCATGTGCATTATTTCGTAATACAAATTACAGTAATGCACACAGAAACGTAGAATCAGCAGTATGATCAGGTATTTAGAATCAGAAACGTAGAATCAGGCCCTTTATAACGTACATGGTTTCGGAAATGCTTTTCACTTTTTCAATTTATTCATTTTCAAAAAAATTTTGGGAACAAATTCACAAAAAAAATTTCTGTTTTGCAACTTTTCATCTTATACACTATTCCTGCTTTTGCACAATGTATGTTTATGCAGAAAACAAAGAAAGTAGTACCTTAAGTACCTGTATTACATATATGATTTATAACACACAAAAAATTAATCTAAGGGTGTAGTTAAGGGATTACATTCACCAATCTTTACCACATGTCATTCTTTTTTATTAACATTTTACAACAAAGTTGAAAAGTGTTTATGACTTTGTTCATTTTGTCTGTCTGTCTGTCCGTTAGCACGATAACTGCCGTAAAAATGACTTTATCAAAATGAAATTTTAGTATGTTGTTCAGACGGTCTGTAGGACCAATGGGAATATAAATAAATAATATCACCCAATTAGTTTTTTATTGAACCCGGGTTGAAAAAATGAAATACATTGAACCCTATGGGACCTAATTTTTCAAGCATTTTTTAAGTAAATTTAAAATTCACGAATTGCTTCGAAATTTTTAGGAAATATTCACATTATCCCATAGAATGTATAAAAAAAAATTCAGTAAACTATGTTAAGTAGTTTTTAAATTAAAAATTATTTAATATAGGGAAAAAAACAAATTCAATTAAATTCTGACTTTGGGATACCTTCCAGAAAGAAAAGAGAGATATATTATATAATGAATATCTTTCCATTTGTTTAAACTTTTTGCATATGGGAGAGGCTTCACATTTTAAAATAAATTTGGTAAATAACAATTTTTCATTTTTATTAAATTTTATATAACTCTTCATGATATACTTATTTGATGGCATTTTTAATGCACTTTCCTACGTCCTAGAGAGTTAAAATTTGGTACATAGCTTAAATTTGTTGAACATTTTATTCGACAAAAATTTGATGGATCTTTAAATATAGATCATACATTTTTTTCGAAATGGCCTGAAAATAATCCCCGTTCACTTCTATAAATCATTGTTGTAATATTGTTAAAAATTCTGATGTGGACAGCACATGTCTTTCCCTGCAGACTCATATTCGTTCTCTTTATTTATTCAATAATAATTTGAGTTTATCTGCACAAAAAATAACAACCATAAGTATTTTAAATGACATTGAATTTACACGTTAAACTTAAATTTGGTTCTCATTTGATAGCTGGACTTATTATCAAAGGTGGCGTAGCGAAAACGCGAAAAAACTAGAATATCTCAAGAACGGCTAGTCCTAAAGTAATGGGGTTAGTCTTATTCTTTTTGTTGTCAAAAATCACGTATAAAATAGGAATTTAATTGATATAATTGAGCACACGTATTCTTTTATTTTTATATATAACGATTTTTGCGGGCCATTTCGCAAAAATAGCCCGTTCCTTTTTCCCGAATCGTACTAGAATAACCTACAAATGATTTATATACAAAATTTTGTTAAATTTGGTATATAAATCACTTGTAGGTTATTGAAATATTATACACCAAATTTTGTTACATTTGTTCCATTAGTTTTTAGCTAGAGTGGATAAAGGCAATTTCTGCGGCCATTTCGCAAAGAAGGCAGATTCTTTTATTACGAATCGTACTATAATCTAATGAACATCAGGATTTCCCACAAAAAACATACCTACCAAATTGTATGAAATTCGGTCCATTAGTTTTTCAATTAGTGTGGATGTAATATCCACACAGACACACAGAAACATACACAGATACACCCTTACACACACAGACGTCTTTCTAAAAATAGTTTTTTCGTGTTCTAGAAGTCCCAAAACGTGTAAATCATTTGAAAATTCGAGTTCCGATCTTCGGCACGATTTCAATACTTTGAGTACATACACATACACACATATATTATCTGTGAATCTGTGTATCTAAATTCCGTGCCTATGCAATTACAATAGTTGTGATTTTAAATGATTCCTAAACTTTTATTATTTCTTCAACGAAGCCTAATTTTAACATATGCAGAATGCAAATATCTCAAGCGATTTTAAGATGAATTACATAAGAATTGCTGAATCTTTTTCACACAAAATTATTTAGCTCTGGAGTCTGGAATACAAGTTATATGAATGAAATATTCATTGATTTTGCATAAAGAATCAGATGATTTATATTTCGATACAGGTTTAAATATTTAAGTATAATAAATTACTGTAGTACTGTGATAATGTAAAATATATCACCACTGAATGTATCACATTTTAGAAATTTTTAAATGAAATTACATTTCAGTTGGAAAGTGTTTCATAATCAATGCTTATGCATGATTGATCTTTCTTGTTTATAATGTTCTATTTATCACTTTCACAAGCTTGTCGTATAGTCATTACTGATATCAAATATTCACTTCAGACCATCTTATGTTCATTTTAGCTATACAGAACAATTTCAATAAATAATCAATCTCTGGTATATACCATAATACAAGTAAATTAAATTCTTCAATTACATATATATATATATATATATATATATATATATATATATATATATATATATATATATAATGGATAAAGATGGACCAATCTGTACGAGGTGGTAGTATATATATGCATATATATATATATGTGTGTGTGTGTGTGTATTTCTTTTTTTGAAAATCTTATTCTGTTCTACACGTCTGCAGCTTCATTTTAATGCCAAAATAAATTTCATATGTAAAGTATTCGCGTAGGAGATCCTAAGATACTCACAGATAGATAAACATGGTATCATCTATTAATAGATATAAGACAGTGTGATCAAAATGCATTGATTAAAATATTGCATTGGTTAAAGTCTAATTTATATTTTCGATGTGCAGAGGCCGGGGATCGCTGTCTCCCGAAACCCAAGCAGCCATGTCCACTAATGCCGCGAGCGGAATGTGGTTGTGGCTTGAAGTGCACACAAGGAAGATGTTGCAAGAAATAAAGGTAAAGTTTCACTTTTTACTACTACATTTTATTTTAATAATGAAAATGTCTCGTTAAATGGTAAACACTCTAGTTCATCGGATTTCCTCCGTATATGCAGTGCATACAGAGGCAGATTGTGACATTTTGTTCACGGTAGGACTAAACACCACTAAATTTCATTATGTTCTTTTATTATGTTATGTGTGCTTTATCTGTTGTTAGCTCACAAAGTTACATTTTATATTTACTATTTCATACTAAAATTATCATGCTCAAAAGGAGTGGAGCGAGCTCGGATGCAGCAAACTATTGATTATTACGAATATTTTTCTGTCACCTTGGATCTTCAGTGCTTTTATAATGTTAAACGTATCGTTTATAGCGAACAATTAGGTGCTTGTACATCAGATATTAAGAAGCTTTTAGTGTGGAAGAGGTAAAAAAAATAATTTCATGAAACCTCTATGAGTAATAGCAAAATTCCAGAAGCAACAATTAGTTTGATAACAAGAATTTATACTCAGGTAAATTGACCCTAAATGTTTTTCTATACACATCCCCAGATATGATGAGATAGCCTAAACACATATGATGATTGCCTGCGAATTTTTATTATGCCTGAGTGATGTTCATTTGTAAACAGAAAAAATTGCTGGAAACATGCTGGATATTTAGGAGAAATCGAACAATCCTTCATTTCCGATCCTATGTATGAAGATTGTTCAATGTGGAATATTTTACGAGAAAAAGAGTTTTCTCATGAGATTACTTTTGGCAATTATGCTACAAGCGATGATTGTTTTGAAACAGAAACCCAAGAGACCAATAATGTCAATATTGCGACAGTTGCTGATAATGCGTCTGATAAATCCGAATCCGAAGAAACCGAAATCGATATGAAAAGTAGGAGGATAACATGAAAAATTACTGTAGAAAACCTTCAAAAGTTGTGTGACTAGTTTTAGGCCCACAACATTAAACGCAGTGACAATTTAGATGCAATAGAATAAGTGCTATGCAAATGTGTTGTACATTCAAATGTTCAAAATAATGTTGCAGATTTTTTTTTTCAGCGTAAATAAAATAGCAATACATTTCAACTTACAATAATAATTTTTCTTTTCACAATGTGAAGTCTGATATGTAATTCTTATTGTTTATCTCATACATAAACTTAATATTGAATATTACGTCTATCGGTTTTTTATATATATATATATATAACAAATATTTTTCCTTTCCATTGTTGCTTTACCATATGTGGGCTATATAAAATACTTGAGATCATATGTCAAAATCTATATTAAATATTTTATTAAATAAATATTTAATAATTATACTTTATAATATTTAATAATTATACTTTATTAAATACTTTATTAAATAATATTAAACAGTCAAAATGCATTTGCTTGGTAAGAAGTAAAATAATTTACATTTTTAAATTGTTGATTTAATTTACATTTTGTTTTAGCGATTTTGATAACTATTATTTTAACTATTTTGAAATTTGTTTTAGCTGGGATTTTCTTTATTTTATGTGTTTTGCTCCATTGAAATATGCATGATCTAAATTGTCCTTTTTTCATCCGTGTTACTTCATGCTAATAATATTCTTTTTTTAGTTATTGGCATGGAAGAACATCTTGCTGAAGACTGGAAGAAATGAAATTGAATTAGAAATTGAATGATATGAATGTCACCAAGACGTCTTTCACATGAAACGCTTCCTGCTCTACTTTTATGACAATGTTCGAAACTCTAGAGAATGATGTCAATAAGAAATTACATGAAATAAGATAAATTTTTTGAGGTAATAGAAAAAATAGCAAAGTGTTTAATAAAAAATATGTATAAATCTATGTTTTTATTTGTTCATTATATATCCAAATTGTGTATATATACAGGATAATTCAAAAAAGATGAGTCAAACTTTACGAGGTGGTAGTACACACTAAACCAAGCATTTTTCGTCAAAGTTTACCGGGTCGGAAATGAAACGTAAAGGCGTTACTCGGCGCTTACTCGTTGGGAAGCGGTCGCTCCTCAAACTTAAAAGCATTATTTTGATTGTTATTTTCTTGCTGAAGGAGAAAACCACGTATGCAAATTTCATTTGGGAAAGAAAAAGAACACCTTGAATCGAATCTGAAGAGGAACTCGCCAGAATTTAGGCCGCTGCTGCCGAAGTGCGCGACATGCCTCGTCTGTTCGAGAGAGTTCGTCAATCCCTCCATCGCCACTGTGAGGCGTGCATTCAGGTTAACGGTCGCTCTTTTGTGCCATTACTATAATTATTGTTTACTAAATATCATTTTATAACTTCTAAGTCATTTTTGTGTTTTCGCTTCACCTCATCGGTTTCACAATTAAGCGCCCACTGGCGCCTTTACGTTTCATTTCCGAACCGGTAAACTATGACGAAAAGTGCTTGTTGTATACTATCACCTCGTAGCGTTTGGTCCATCTTTTTTTAATCACCCTGTATATCATGAAACTTTATATTTGCAAGTTTTGGACCCCGGTTTTTCTGTTTCCCCAAATTATTTTATCATGCTTCACCTTTTATCATGATCCCGTACTCTTCAAAATTAAAATAAAACTAAATAATCAAAGAGTTATAAAATTAATTGCTTTCTAAAAAGCAGTGTGAAGAGAGTTATTTTTCAAATCTATTATTAAATGAAATGAAAATGGAAAATTTACGGACCCTCATCTCTAACTATGTCTGGAAAGATTTGGTATGAAATTGATATGATTTTTTTAAATAGCAATCTCAAGATGCATATAATTTTTTTAAATCATCCAGCATGTAAATATTTAGCGTAGTTTTGAAAAAGCATTTGACTTTCGTGGATTCACGCGTTTTAGTTATCCCTGCACATGAATTACAGTTTTAAATAATTTCTGAACACAAATTTGTGCACAATATCTTTACTCATTCGTATAACATAATATGAAGTAAGGGATATTTTTATTTAAAAAAAACATGTTATCACCATGGAATAGTTATAATACCTGCAATGACAGCAAGGAAACTTGCTATATGCCACAATAATATGAACTATGGGGATTGGTATACAGTGCTCAAAACAATTAGGGGATATTATGATTTTAGAAATAAACTGCGGATGAGAAAAGTTTTGCTGGCTGATATATGATCCACAGCTGTTGTAAGCTATTAGAAAAGAAAATTACGCTAAGAACAAAGAATAATTAAATTTTATTCTTGTTTTTTGTCAGAAAACAAAAAATGCACATTTTGTACATATTATAACAAGAAAGATCAATCATGCATAAAGCACTGATTATGAAACACTTTCCAACTTCAATGCAATTTCATTTAAACATCTCTAAAATGTGATACATTCCTCGGTAATATTTTAAAAATTATCACAATACTGCCTTAATTTATTATATTTGAAAACTTAAAAGGTCATCGAAAAAAATGAACTTCATTTAAATGACGTCAATTAAATATAAATCGCCTGATGGCTCCTCGGTAATGTTTTTAACATTATCATACTACTACAATAATTTATTATATTTGAAAACTTCATTAAAAACAACTGAAATTTATTCAAATGACGCCATCGAAATATAACACACCTGGCTCTCGCTATAAAAGCAGCATTTCATTCATTAACATTTTCCCATTCATTTCATTCATCACAATACTATAATAATTTATTTTATTTAAAAACTTAAGACCATGGAGATACAAGTAATTAAACTCTATGCTTAAAACTTCATCGAAAAAAATCGTCCTTTTCTCTGTAAAATCAATGAATATTTCATTCATATCAGCTATGCAGACTCTGTGAGCTAAATAATTTTGCGTTAGAGAAATGCAGTAAACTTATACAACTCGTTCCACATATTTTGCTGTTTACATTTTACATAAATGAAAAATAGGTTTTCATTGTAGAAATAATCAAATTTGGATGATCATTTAAACTCAAATATATTGTAATTGCGTTGTTTCAGTATGTAAATGCACAGAATTTAAGCAAAAATAAAGCGGTTTGAGGACGGATATAACACTCAATATGAATTAAAAAGAACTTTAAAAATCACGATTTTGAGACACGATGGATGCCATATTTCATTTTGAAGTGGGTCACGTGATCTCTTCATATAATGATCAAGTGATCGCTTCATATAAGAGGTGTAATTATTATTTTTATTTTAAAAACTACTGAATATATTTTGCTCAATTTTTTATATAATATTTTATGGGATAATTTGAATATTACCTAAAATTTTCGAAGCAATTTGTGAATTTTAAATTTGCTTAAAAAATGTTTGAAAAATTAGGTCCCATAGAGTTCAATGTATTTCATTTTTTCAACCCGGATTCAATCCGAAACTAATTGGGTGATATTATTCATTTATATTCCCGTAGGTCCCATAGACTGTCTGAACAACATACTAAAATTTCATTTTGATTAAGTCATTTTTACGGCAGTTATCGTGCTAACGGACAGACAGACAGACATAATGAACAAAGTCATAAACACTTTTCAACTTTGTTGTAAAGTGTTAAAAACGAACAAAAAGGTGATTTCTCGTGTAAAAATGAGTTTTTATAAGGGATATGATTTCCCCTGACCGAAAGCAATGTTGCACACCTGTGAGGCATGGAATCAATGAGATTATCAAGAAGGGATGAAATCATATTATCCAGAATAGATGAGATTATATGGCCCCATAAGAAGAAATTGAGACAGGAGAGATCAGGCGATCGTGCCTGCCAAGGTATGGGGCCATCAAGACCAATCCATTGCCCTGGGAATGTAGGATCTAAGGTGTGCCGCACATCCATGCTGAAATGAGGTGGTGCTCCGTCGTGTTGGAACCACACACGTGCTTTAATGTTGGCAGGAACATGTTCAAGTAACTGTGGCAATAGCTCCTGTAAAAATAGGAGGTATGTTCTGCCGTCCAGTCGGCATGGTAGAGGTTATGAGCCAATCAAATGATCATGGACGATTCCAGCCCAAACATTTACGGAGAAACGCTGCTGGAAGGAATGTGGACGTGTGGCATGCGGATTTCTAGATGCCCACACATGAAAATTATGCATATTAAAAATGCCCTCACGAGTAAAGGTGTATTCGTCTGTGAATAAAACATGTGCACTAAAATCAGGCTGCGCTGCCATCTGTTGCAGAAACCACCATGAAAAATTGACACGTGGATGATAATCTGCAGGTGTCAAGGCTTGCACTTTCTGTGCATGGTAGGGGTGTAATCCTTCTTTCCGTGATAATCAGCAAACCGTTCTTTAGGACACATTTAAGTCATGGGAAAGTGCCCACGTGCTGCTTTCCGGACGATCTTCAACCCTCTGTAGAATGTTCTCTTCAACTTGTGGCGTCCTCACACTCCTGGGACGCCCTGTATCATGCATAACGCTGACAAAGAAGACCATTTCACACAGACACCGATGCTGTCGCTGACAGATTTTTCGGTCTGTCACGCGTCTTGTCGGGAAATGCCCAGGTATAGTCTTTGGGTTTTACGAGTATTCCTGTCAGCAGCACCATACATAAAATGCATGTCCGCCTTTTCCTGATTTGTGAAACCAGCCATTCCTTCTACAATCCACGGTAGAAATGACGATGAGTGCGAAAGCCACCGCTTTATGCGTTTATTTCTTCCGAGCTATTATGTTTTCTACTGTTTTTTAATCAAAATTCTATCAACTAGAATAAACAATAAAAAGCTGTTGCCACAAGTACATAAAAATCGTCTGCAAACAAAATAATTATTTTCAATTACTTTACAAGAGAATAACAGTGGCGCTGCAAGTTGAGATCCGCTCGCTAGTTCCAATGTTTCGGCTACGATCGCATTTTTCGCAAAATGCTAATAGACTATCCAAAATGCGAAAATGAAACAAGAGGTTTTAGCTTTTTCGCTAAAGAAATTTCGCTAAAGAAAGAACTCAGCTTAAACCCTGGCTAGTTCTAACGCAGTCCTCACTGCGTTTAATGTCAGCTACGTCTAGGGGTTCATCTCTTGCTTTACGACCTTGCTTTGTATGACAAAAATTGCGTGTTTAGATGTGATTTATCACCGCTTAAAGTTTGGCCCAAGAGTTCTGACTCACCCTGTATATATATATATATATATATATATATATATATATATATATATATATATATATATATATATATATATATATATATATATATGTATATATATATATATATGTATATATATATATATGTATATATATATATATATATATATATATATATTATATATACACTATATATATATACTTATATATATACTATATATATGTATATATATATATATATGTATATATATATGTATATATATATATGTATATATATACATATATATGTATATACATATATATATATATGTGTGTGTGTGTGTGGCAAAGGAAGCTCCAAGCAACATGATTATAAAACTGAGAATGAAAGTTTACATCATCAATTTAACAGCCCTTACCAGTCGAAATTAATAAAATCATGGATATTTGCGATTAAAAAAAACATTTAAATAACGTCTATGCCATTTTCTTAAAATTAAATCTAACTAATGAACATTTTAATCATATTTTCTATGATTTGTTCATTACTAGATCAAAGTATTTAAAATTAAAACTTAATCAATTTCATAATAATTGTAGTGCTTCTAATTCTTATTGTGTACGTAATTTCTTTTAAACCTCTAATTTATAATTTTATAAATTTTAGGAATTTATTTAATAAGTTCAAATATTTATTGCCTGTTAGGGATTTGAATGTTTCTAAGACGTTTAAATACAACAGGCCTATTGACAAGATCTATTTTTAATTACAATGAAATTTCACAATCACTCTCTATAGATAAAGATTCCATGTCAAATGTAGATAATGAATGTACTTGCAAAGTTAACAAATATGCTAAATATATTGATCCACACTCGGGTCATATAGTTACTGGAGACTTAGCCATAGTTAAAGACGATTCTTTAAAAACCATAATGTCTTTTGGTACAAAATTCAGGTCACCATCTTGTAATAACTATTTTAATTTTTCAAAGTCAATATATCTTGACCTAGAAAAATATATTTATAAATTAGCTTCTAAATATGCTCAGCCTTTAGAGGCATTTAATATGTGAAATTTACTTTATTAAATTTATTAAAAATACCATTTGTAGTATTAATTTGTCTAGATCTGTATATAATATTGATAATATAAAACACTCCATTAATGATTTACAAAGATCTTTTGTTATTACTTACGTTGATAAAGTCTCTAATAATTATACTATTATCTGTAAAAAATTTTATATAAAATTTCTGTTGGATTATTAACTGAATAATAGGATTCAGGATTAAACTCAGGATTTTCAATTGCAACACATGGACACAAATACGAAACAAGATTTCCTAAAATTCATTATGCCTTTCGCGGATGTATTTTCTAAAAATTTAAAGACTTTAGGAGCAACGGACATCATTCAGCCGACAATTGGGTTATCACATGACCACGCAATTCGTTCGAGACCTTACGATATTCCTTATTCACTTCAAGATACAGCTAAGGCACAACAAAAAGAGCTAGAAGAGGCAGGTATTATAGCAAAAACTCAATCCAGTTTCGCCAGTCCAATGCTTTTAGTAAAAAAAGCGAATGGGGAGTACAGATTATGTTTGGGTCTACGACTTATTAGCAACATATCCACAAAATTCCCAAAATCAATGACATTATCACCAAATTAGCGGGATATAGATTCTATGCAAAGCTCGATCTGAACTCGGCATTCAACCAACTGGTTTTAAGTCCCGAAATGAGGAAAATTTTTGCTTTTACAACGCCCTGGGGTAATTTCGAATACCAAAGACTAGCTTGGGGGCACATAAGCTCGGCGCCCATTTTTCAACAAATCATGGATATAATTTTGGCAGATAACAGCATTTAACAGGAACAAAACATTTTAACTTATATTGAGGACGTAATAATTCCAGCCAACTCTTACGAGGAACTTAAATACAAATTACAATTAATATTCTAAAACTTCAGAGAAAATAATTTAACGTTACAGCCCACTAAATGCCAGTTTTACTTAGACAAGATAAACTACTTAGGTTTCGAAATTAGCCAAGACGGCAGTCCCACGGAAAGTAATATTAGGAAAATCACCTCTTTCCCTAGACCTAAGACTTTAGGGAAGTTAAAGAGATCTTTGGGAGTCTGCAATTTCTATAGAAATTCGATAAAAGATTATGCAAAACTTACAGCAGTACTCTCGGACTTGACGCAAAAAGGGAAAAAATTTGAATGGGATAACAGGTGTGAGGAGGCGTTCCAAAGATTGCAAAATTGTTTTTTTGAGAAACCGTTGTTAATTCAACCTAATTTGGAACAAGATTTTTACCTCAATACGGACGCAAGCCTGTTGTCTTTAGGGGCCTTTCTTTTACAATATAGGAATGGAATTTTAAAGCCTATAGCATATTTTAGTGGAAAGCTAAGCCCGCAAGAACAGAGATATCCTGCAATAGAAACGGAATTACTGGCAATCCATCAAGGTATGGCTTTTTTCTGAAATTTCCTGTACGGAAGAAAATTCTTTGTTTTATCGGACCACAAACCCTTAGGAGAACATTTAAAAATTCAGAATCCACTTAATGTAATGCAACGCTGGTTACTGGACATTTCTGAATTCAAATTTGACTTCATACATATCCCTGGAAAAGACAACCTATTATGTGATTATTTGAGTAGAGAGGATTTTGAAGAAAATCGAAACAAAAGCCAAAAAACGCAACCTAAAATGGTAGAGGAGAATAATATGGAAAACGTTAACACGCTGACTGAAATCCCAACCTTAGAAAATATTTTGGAAGAACAACTTAAAGATGCTAAATTACTGGAAATCAGAAATAAACTAAACACTGATGAACAGAAACCAAGCAAACATTATGAGGCTTTCTACATAGACAGGGAATCCAACTTTATCATGCACATAGGAAATTGAAAAGATAGACCATAGAGGGACAACCTAAATAAAACGATCGTCATTCCTAGAGCCCTGCAGAGACAAATCCTGACTATGACACATGTCACGCACACGGGGATAGATAAGACATTTAAATTATTATCAGACAGGTACTACTGGAGTGGTATGTACTCGGACGTACGCAACTGTGTCCTGTCCTGCGAACTGTGCAGAGAAAAAAAGGGAAGAAATCAGGACGTTCTGTATGGTAGGACGCCAATTCCGCCGGGTCCCGCGTATGCCCTGTCAACGGATATCATAGGTCCTTTCCCACCCAGCGTAAACAATAATCGGTACGCGCTTTCAGTAGTGTGCCAATTTTCTAAACATGTTCAGTTTTACCCAATTCCAAACATTAAGGCAGAAACGGTAGCAGATAGACTCTTACATCACATTGCGATTTTTGGCAGACCATATTCCATTTTGTCAGACAGGGGAGTTCAATATACGTAAAAATTCGTAAATGGACAAGCGGAGAAAATAAACGGTCCTCTGAAACATACTCTAAGTACTCTAACAAACAATTCTCCATATTGGGACACCGCGGTACAGGTTCACGCAATGATATATAACAACACCATACACGCCTCTACAAAGGAATCTCCAAATTTTTTTATGTTTGCGAGGGACATTCCAATGTTATTTGAGACGACACTAACGGAACCGATTCCTGATCTTACATACCAAGAAAACATAGCAAGAAGAATAACTCTCATGAACAACACATATAGAGCGGCGACCAAAAACCTTTTGGATGCTAAAGAAAAACAAGAAAACCATCAATTCGCGAAGGTAAAGAACCGCTCACTGGAGATAGGCAGTCTAGTTTTTCTAAAATTTCACAAATCTCAAAAAGGACGAGTATACAGGACCGTATCGTGTTCTCAGAAAAATCAACAGCTTCGTCTACGAAATCAAAGAAGTCAACAAACCGTTTGCCAAGCCAATCAAAGCGCATATTATTAGACTAAGACACCTAATTGAAAGAAGCAGCATTTAAAAGCACCAAAAATAAATGAAACGCGCCCACATACAACCATTACACAAGATTTCTTAAGGAAATCACCACTTTTGCCGAACCCAACCCCCAAAAACAAAAAGCGAATTCCTTTTTTTCTCTGGGATGAACAAGAAATAAATAGCCAGGACGCAATGTCAAAACGAACTCTTCTCCCTAATCCAACAGCTGTGTTTACTAGGGGACCAGCTCAAAAGAATTTGAATGTAGGGCAACAGAAAGTGGTTACTCAGTTAGCCAGTACTTCCGTTCCGTCACTAAATTTTCAGCAGCCAACAAACCTTTCCCTTTCGACTGGAGAATGCCAAGAACCCCCAGCGAAGTCCACCCCCGCGGAGTCCACCAAATCTCGCGGAACCACAGATTCTACTCAAATAAAAAATAAACGGGAAGAGAGTGTTAAAGGGTGTCTTGCAGGAAGTATAAAGGGTAGTCGAAGGACTTTATTGCTAAATCCTAGTAAACCCATGCATAATTATGCCCTTAGAAGTAAGGTAAAGACAGATTAACTGGAAGAGGGGAATTCTAGCGGCTTTCTGGGTACAAATAATTTATTTTAGGGTGCGGTCTCGTTGAAATTATAATGTAGGTGAAAAATAGCATTTGCATTGATAAAACTAAAAGGTAAAAATCATTTGAAAAATTCCAGTTTCAAAATTTTATGTGTCGTATTCCGGAATTATAAAAAAAATTAAAGGGTAGACAGTAAACAAAGGCCTTTATAAATGCTAAACGATGTAAAAATGTAAAGGAATTAAAGAATATATAGGTTATCATGATAATAATAATAATAATTTTTAGTAAAGAAACAAATCCGAAAAATGTCAATAATTAAGAAAATAAATTAAATAAAACCAAATGGAGTAAATAAAAATATAAAAGGCAAAAAAATGTGCTTTAAACAGAATCTAAACGGGGGGTAGAATTTTTTTTTTTACGTCAAAAGCCAGGAGATAGTACGTTACATTAATAGCAATAGGTGGTTTTCTAAATAAGGGTTTCGGGAAAATTATATTCTAATACTAAAATAAGAAAAGAGAAGGGATTGGAAAACTGGAACTTTTAGAAAGGTGCAGGAATATAACGTGAAGTGTCAAAAACAGAAAAATGGGCAAACAGATGAAATAAAACTTTATAGAAGGGGAAAAACTGTACAAGAGATTTTATTAATAAATGAAGATAATTGAGTAATAAAGGAAAGAAAGAAAATATGGCATGAAAATAATGAAGGGTATTATAAAAATATTGAGGAGCTAACTAAAGTAGTGTGAGAAAAGAATAATTGATAAAAGAAGAAAAGAAAAGTTAAAGAATGGTTTGTAGTATACAGGAAACTAGAAAGTGAGAAAGTGTAAAAAAAAAAAAAAGGGTTTTGTTTGTTTGTTTGTTTTGATATAATTTTTTTTTCTGTCTATATTTTGATTACGGCGTTCAGCTAACAAGGATGGTGTACAAATTACACCTGCGGATCATAAGTGAGAAAATTTAAGTCGAGGCACTAAATAATTGTATGTTTAGAATAAAAGTAAATTTTTTTATCCTTCTGGTGTGGTGAGAGAGAGTGGATAACACAGCAGGTGAGGAGTGTATTTATTGGGCCTATGATTATTTGTACAGTTAATATGTATATACGTTATGTGAACACATGCAGATGCAAGGCAGCATACCAAGTGGATGCGGCTGTAGTTGCATACCACCGAACCACGTGAACATGAGTGACAACCAGGTATATTGCAATGATACAGGTGTCTGATACCTGCAACAAAGTGTTGTCCAACCTTAGGAAGATCAATTACTTATGGCAAAGAAACTTTTGGGTCAACAAGTGATTTTTCAGTGTCGTTCCACAAGCAAGATGGCAAACGAACGGTGCACAAAGAACTTAACTGGTTACACATACATCACGGAAATCCAAAGTATGATACGAAGATGATAAACAATTTTTACTTTTCAACATATCAATGGCAATGGACAAAACACAAAATGTGACTTTGCAGACTTAAACAAATGCTAACCCAGAGCCGCAAAGTGTTCGCCTAGTGTTCAGTCCCACCTATCACAGACAATGAGATCACCGGTGTGCAATCAACCACTAAGTGATCGCCTTGGATGCAGCAAAAATTAAGGTTTGTAAAACCTTACTACATACAAACAAAAACCATAATCATAAATCAAGGATCCAAGACAGTGTACAACAACAATGGTGAATAGCAGAACCGGACAGCTGAAAGTTTGATTTGACCATCCAATTGTACAAATGGCAACTGTGACATAAACAATAACTTTTGTTCCAGAATTTGTTTTGTATGCATTGGACTTTTATTTAATCCTTCATACAGAGGACAGACATTCACAAAATTTTATAACCGTTTGCTACATCACCTGAAATTATAAGCAATGAGGCATCCACATATTTATACCTATGATTTACAATGTTTATACTGAATTATTATGCTTTATTATCCGATATAGTATTTGTGTATATGCTTTTTTTTCCGATGTATAATGATGTTTTCAGAAAAGAGATCACCGCATAAAGAAGGTTATTGGAAGGTTGGTTATTGGTTATTGGAAGGTTGGTTATTGGTTATTGGACGGATGGAAAGAAGGCGCTGTGCGCCCCAGATTTTGTGGTGTAATGGTCGCCGATAAATCGACCATTTGTTTTTTCGGCTCATCGTAGAAGGGGAGATAATATTGTAGTATGGATTTTTCCCATAGCTCCAATATTTTACTTTTGGGCCACCTGCTTTCCAAGGCCGGAAACAAGTTGGAGCTTCGGATTTCTCCGCATCCGGACTGTCATCGGTGTTTGGAAGGGATACCAACCCCTTTGAATTAGAGCGCAGTGGGGATAGAGGTTATGTGGGGCTGAAAGTGTTGATGATAGCTCAATGGGTCAGTTTGTCCAATAGTATGCGCCCTGGGCATTGTTCTTGGGCCAAAGGACCAATCAAGAAAGGCGGGTGTCAATTTTCAGTTGGTTTTCGAAGAGAGAGAGAGAATTTCGAGAGAGCAAGGAGAAGGTTTTTGGAGATTTAAGTGCTGAGACCAAAAAAGGTTCTGATGACCAGCGGAGAAACCGGACCAGCCCCGTGAGAGACCGCCTGAGCCCGAGGCCACGCCACTGCAATCGCCAATCATGGTAGGCCCTTTCCAATATACAGCTCTCCTTGAGTGTTTGATATATCTCTCTGTCTCTCTTTAGACACCCAAAATACCTTTCCCATATCACGACTAGAGAGTGACATTTTAGAGAGACTCTGTTTTAGAACAAAGGGTAATTAATAGTAATTTGACAGATAGGAATTTTTATACATGTAAAGTACCTTTATATATGATGTGTTTTTTTCCATTGTGTTTAATAATAGGTGTTAATAAATGTTTTTTTTTAATTTATTTCTAGATGTCCTCATTTCCTATTAAAGTCTAAATGTATTTTTTGTCGATCACGGCCACCTTTCGCGTCCCGGACAGGATTTGTGGTATAATACCACGCAACACTGCATACTGTCCAGCTAAGTTATTCTCTGTAGAGATTTTTAAATTGAAATCTCTTGCTCGTAGAGGACAACTTTTCTGTTAAGAAAAGTAATTGCTGAAATATATCAGCATGGAAAGTTCCAAGTGACCATATTGTTTAGTGCATAATTGTAAAATTGAAACTTTTAATTACTACCGGTTTGTGTTGTAGCACAAAAAGGCAATGTTTTGAACAGCTGTCAGAAAATTTTATACACTAGATGTATCCATGCCGAATATCTACGCTCTAGTGTCTTTTAATGCTCACTATCTGTTAGTAATTTACTACACAATCTCTAGAGCGTGAGTGATTTTTAATCATTAATATTCCCCAGTATTTAGTTTTGTTTGTCTCACAATCAGTATTGCTCTTGCATTTTTAATATCACCAGACATATGTGGATTCATTGTTACACGGCCCTCTAATCAAATATAAACCATATATTTATTTAAATTAAATTAACTTTAGATTAAATAATATATAATTTCATTGTTGAACAAAAATTTGAATAAAATAATTAGTGTTTGAGA
The DNA here is from genome assembly GCA_951213105.1 of Amaurobius ferox. Taxonomy (NCBI): domain Eukaryota; kingdom Metazoa; phylum Arthropoda; class Arachnida; order Araneae; family Amaurobiidae; genus Amaurobius; species Amaurobius ferox. The sequence goes on along the minus strand of OX578142.1, from coordinate 22,452,152 downwards.
TATCATTATGGAGGCAAGGGACTACCTATCTAACTCCATGGATACTTTTGATAGGATGGAGTAAGAGTTTTCCTTTACTTTCATATTTTAAACAATGTAATTATGGTTAAACTTGCTATCATTTGGGAAATGGTAAATAAGCCCTTTTGAACATAAGTAAATAAATGCATTATATATGTAGGGTTAGAAAGTAGAAGCATAAAGTCACGCACAATGGCATCTAACCAATTTTCCCCAGTTACCAAAATGTCTTATTTGGGTGCAATTTCTAAATTATTTATTTTGTTTTCATTATTCAACTCACAAAATAAATCATCTTTTATTAGCAGACCTGCCTTTGACTCGCTGTGCTGCATGGGTGCATGTAATCCATGAAATGAATTTGTTAGATTGTTCGAAGGAAGAATAAATGGATCAAATGGAATTTGCATCATACATGCGAAGAAAGGCAGAACAGTTAGGTATCTAAAATCTCCATCAAAGTAAAATATATAGGTACAAAACTTAACAATCACTAATTTTGAACCCTTTATAGATTTAAATCAAGGATTGCAAACACAAATGAATTCCAATTAAAATTATTAACTATTAAAATATGCACTTACATATTTTAATATTTCATAAAATAACATATTAAATTTTCTTTTGATACGATATATTGAAAATCTGAACATCAGCTTAAGAATTATTTTAATAACAAATTTTAATGTGTAATGGTTAACAAAATTTCTTCCCACTCTAAAGCAGAGGTACTTTACGTATTTACTGTCACAGCTTACTTAAAAATGAATTTTATATGCGTATACATTTTGCCCCTTTCTCCTTATAAATGAGGTTACCTATTCTTTCTTATTTTGATATTTTTGTATGTTTCTAAAAAATTTAAATGTTAAAACTTAAAATGTATTTAAAAATAGTTAATTTAAATTTTGAAAATTTAAAATACTAAAAAATATTTAAAATTTTAAACGTTTGTTTACAAATGGTAATCTATATCAGGTCTCAAAACAACAGGATGGACAAGTGCACATGAAAAAACAATATGTATCCAAATATGTATATTCGATATATGCTGCCATTCAAATAATATAAACATTTTGTTATGTTCGATGTATACACTTGATAGGGATTTATTTTTTCTTCATTATCATTCAATTCCTTTTGACAAAATTGTTGAATAAACATTGATTTTGGTATTAAACATTATTTCAACTTCTGCACTAATACCTAAACAAGAATATAATCTGAAAATTTTGCACATTCATTCGTAACAGAGTTTAATTTTTTTCATTTTCTCTTATCACATTACGAATGTTCTATCATATTACAAGGCCATTGAACATTTGAAGAGTTTAATTCCGAAAGGGCCTAAATCACTTTCACTCATTTGTCTTGTATGATATAGTGCAATATTTCCACCTACTGTTACCTAGTTCCCGGTCACACATCTTGCTACCATAAGCCTTCGGGTTGGTCGTGTGGTTTGGGTTTGGTTTTCAACCTACTGTTACCTATCTAAAGTCACTTAATAGGAGCTGTAACGCAGCTGCTGCAACATGATACCCAAGCGAAAGTGATTTAGGCCCATTTGGAATTAAACTCTTCATTTAATGAATTGCACTTCCAATTTTATTGTGTATTTGCAGTACACTTGTTCTTCATATGGAATATACATTATAAAGAAACTTAAAATTCAAATCACGTGCAAATTCCTAAAGTAATCTAAATGACATTGTTATTCATTCTATTAAAATATTTAAATTGATGGTCCTAAAAATAAGTTTAAGAATATATGTTTCCAAATTTGTCTAAGGGGGTCGTATAAAATTTAAAAAGTGTAACTTTTTGAAAATTAATTGGAGAACTATTTCATTAACGCAGTCCTATTTCCTACCTTACTTTCAACATTTTTGCAATTTACATTGCCCACTTATTTCCAACAGGTAAAGAATTGAAGTGCGTTTCAATCTTTTTGGGACACTGTATAGTATTCAGACAAGCTACATTTTTTCTTCTTTCAAAATATAATGATAAGTTTTTAACAGCAGTAAAACAAACTTTTACAGATGAAAATTTGAAAACTTAACTTAATTTTCACAATAATGCCCACTCTGTTACATGCAAAAATACTTTAGTTAATAACTTTCAGTACATTGGTAATTTTGCTTATATTCAGGGACATATTTAAGGGAGTTTCTTTCAGGATTTTTTTGGTCTGGGAAGGGGGGGCGAATGAAATTTAAGAGAAAGGCTAGTTTCTATTTGCCTTATATAAATACATCTAAATGTTGTCACATAAATAGAAACTAGGTTAATATAAAATGCCCCTCTCAGATGCATGCCTAAAGAAAACACTGTGCTCAAAAATGAAAAACTTACGGAGCAGGCCAGAGCCCATAAAGGATTCACCTCTAACTTAGATCCCTTGAGATTGATATGAACTTAATTTTGAAATGAATCCCTCCAAAAATTGAATTTCAAAATATGCCTCTGCTTATATTGCTGTAGAAGCTTTAAAACAATGTAGTAACAATTATTTTTTTTATAAATCTGTATTATTTTGTAGATTCCCAAATTTTGAATTGGTGGGAAAACAATAGTAGGGGAGACCTGGGTAAGATGACGATGTTAACGAATTTTATTTTTATTTTTATTCGCAAAACTTATAATGCATATTTTTTGCAACATAAATAAATTATTCACACCTTTCATTATTAATAAAAAAAATTACATCGGATAATTTTCCAAATTAAACCATACAAAAACATGTTTTAACGTATTGTCAAAAAATATCATCTTGCCCCAGTGCTGGGGCAAGATGACAACTCGCAAATTTTGACCTAACAAGACTTTTGAGGTATTTAAAGAACGTACAAAACCCTAATAGAGTTTAAAGGTGTACAATCATTAATGGATTATGTTATTTACAAAAATCACAGATGAATTTCCTTCCTTCGTATTCAGTACAGTTTTCATGCCACCAAGCTACGCATTGAGAACAAGCGCAGTATCCAGTCTTCGTCGGGTGGATCAATATAAAGTTCATCACAAGTTGGGCAGTTAATATCCTTGATCTTTTGATCTCCGCTTACCTCGAAACGCAATTGTTTAGCAATGTTCTTCTTATTTCTCTGTGTTTTCTTTTTTTTCATTTCATCCTCTGAATTTTGTTTCTCAAGCAACACATTTCTTATTAGTGAACTCGTTAAAACACTGATTGACATTTTTCTTCTCTTTTTTGTGGATCTTTTAACTTGTGGTAAGGGTTTAAAGTTAAATATTGGTGGAAGAGGGGATCACATTGATCCCGGAATTAGTTCACAGTTGGGATTATCTACACTTTCAGTGTCGCTATCATTAGCACCTAAAGAAATAGGCGTGCTTTCATTTATGGAAGATGACGAACTTCGTCATCTTGCCCCGAATGATTAAAAGAAACAACATGGCAGGTGTACAGTAAACTATGCATCAAATTAAAACTATGATACCTTAACTGAATATTTAATACTATAAAGTGTAACCATAAATTATATCAGAATTTTATGACTTACCTTTAAGTAGCTCAAGCTTATTTAATACAAGTCGAAAATAGTTTCACGGCCCTTAATAAAGTTTGACTAAGAATATAAACTGTACGTGTAGCAAGAATGGAGCCTTCCGCATGTGATTAGTTGCTCTGATACAGGGGATTGTACCTATGCTCGTCAGTGCTGCCACCTAAGAATAAAGTCGTTAAAACTGTGATTCGTCATCTTGCCCAGCTCGTCATCTTACCCCGGTCTCCCCTACATATTATGTTATTATAAATCTCACTGGAAATCAGTAGGCTTATTGTTGTTACTGATTACATAACTAATAAACATAAATAATATTTTAGACCAAAAACATGCAATATCTGAAAATATCGTTTTGGAAGTTATGTTGCATTCACTTTTAAACTAAAAAATACACATAAAATGATTTTTTTAATAAAGTGTAACATAATTATATATTTATAGTAGTTTTTTGATCTAAAATGAATGTTCTAAATATTGAAAATGTTTCTGCAGTTTGATACCGATGATTCCCCGATAATCGCTTAGGAACTGACATTTATTACTTCAAAAAATCACACAAATTTTTATTCTATTACTTTTTGTTTCAGAGATAGGGCTAATTGTAAAAATATATATATGTTTCATTGTATCTCGAGAACTGTTCTTGATAATTTCTAAATAATGACGAATTGTGGCCATTGATTTCTGGTTAAAACTATGTATGTACAAAATATTCATTCATTTAATAATAGTGAGTTTAGTTTATTTTTTTCAATTAAGGTAAAATCTTGAGAACATGTTAACGTCTTAAAAATGAAATGGCATTCACATATAAACAAGAATCATATATTGAATACCTATTTTTGTAACATCTTTACATGTTATTATGTTTTTATATTGCTTATTCGATTTTCTAAAATAAATGTTCGAAAAATGGAGGGACTTCTACGTGGTCTGTTCACTCCCAAAATGAATAGGTCTCTGATGTTCATTGATTGAAATAATAGCACTAAATGTTATTCGATTGGCTCAATTTGTTGGAGATATATAGTCCTGCTTGTATTAAAAAAAATTAAGTTTTTTTTCTAAACAAGATTTGTTTGATGATGTCGATTCTAGTAAGAGAATAAATATGCACAGCTATATTTAGAAAATGGTTACTTTGAATGAAAATTTCCCAATTAATCCAAAGCAATTAATTCTGATATGCTAGGATAAATCATTTGCAAAGTTTCCTTTCTAATGAAGTTTTCTTAACCTCTTACCTTTACAACTCTTGAGAAAGTGAACCTAATGTTCACATATGTAATCCTCCCTTTCATCCATAATGAAATCAATTGTCATAAATTAATTTGAAACAGAACTCGAAATAGAAAATTTTATGAACCGGAATGCTAAATCACTCGTTTCGTATTTCCAACAACAACAAAAAAACTGAAGTCTGTAGCACTTGGCTTTCCGTCTATGATGAAATGAATTTACTTCTTTCACAGTGAAAATATAATGTATGGGATCTATGTCATAATGTTTTTAGCTGAATTGTACATTAGGCACTTTTCCTGATGACAACATCTAAAACTATTTCGAAGTACCCAATTTACTTATATTTCATGCAACTCTAGATTGGTAATTATCAATATTGATAGCGTCCGCAATAGCCCATATATTAAAATATTTTATTAATTAATTTATCAAGTTGGTAACATTTTTGTAATTTTAATGATATTTTCATCAAACTGAGGGTTGTTGTTGTTGTTGTTGAGAACCAGACTGTCCGACCTACCAGAAAGGTGTAAGGTAACTGTTTGGACGGCCGGGAAGTGCCACTCAATTTAGACCGGAACCCAATGGAGGCGGCATCCACAGGGACCGTACCCTCCTTCCCCTACCACCAACCTCTCGGAAGGGCTTACAGACTCACATGTTTAATGTTATCGTACTCCGCTTGAACACAGCAGCAGTTTTGGCAGTGGCGGGAATCGAACCTGGGCCTACAGAGTGCAATTCCTTCACGCTAACCACTGGGCTACCGCGCCCAATCAATCAGGGGTTAAATTATAGCCAAGTTGGCGATATTTTATTAAATGAGTAGCCAACTTTGCCAAAAGTTATCACCAAGCGTTACAGATAACCATAGAGAACATTTCTTATATATATAAATGACTGTTGGCAAATTATTTGATGTCAAAATACAAAACATTTACACAAACGGTAGCCCCCCCCCCCCCCACTGGGTTCCGGTCTAAATTGGGTGGCACTTCCCGGCCGTCCAAACAGTTACCTTACACCTTTCTGGTAGGTCGGACGGTCTGCGTCTCAACAACAACAAACGGTAGCCCGGTGGTTTGCGCGCTGGATCTGCACGTTGCCACAACTGCCGCCGTGTTCATGCGGAGTACGATCACGTTAAACATGTGGGTCCGTAAGTCCTTCCGAGCGGTTGGTGGCAGGGGAAGGAGGGTACGGTCCCTGTGGATGCCTACCCCCACTGGGTTCCGGTCTAAATTGAGTGGCACTTCCCGGCCGTCCAAACGGTTACCTTACACCTTTCTGGTAGATCGGACGGTCAGGGTCTCAACAACAACAAAGTACCTTCTTTCGAGAATAGAATTAACTAGATCCATGAGAATGATGTTAACAAATTTAACATATAATATATATATGAAAAGTGAACATATTTCACAACAATTAATACGTTTTTTAATTTTATGTGATTTTTTGATACATTTATTTTAAAAAGTATAACATCTTATGAATGATTCATGCTAGCATTCTTAAATTTGTGTCACGAGATTTTTAATGAAAAATTACATGTGAAATGATTATTTGTGTAACATTATTGAAAGTTCTGATTTTTTAAAAATTTCATTCGAAAATTTGGGGGCTTCCAAACATTTGATTGCATTTAAATTCAATAGACTTCTAGTGTTCACCCATTGTAATTTTTGGTATAAAAAATCTAAACTTTTTACCAAATTTTGTCCAACTTACTCCATTTGTTTGTGAGATATCTCCATTCACGCACACACACAAATCACTTTAAAAACAATTGATTCGATTTCACGATTGCTTAAAACATGCTCTTATGTCAAAAACTCTCATTTTTGACTCCGTCACAATACTTTCCTTCTATATTATACTATGCACATAGGGAAAGTAAATAAAAAACAAATTGATAACAAATGGATAAAAATTTTATTTATTTTCAAACAATATAAAAACATACAGAGCATACAAAAAAGTTTACTGTAGTATTACATTAATAGAGCACAGCAAAATGTTACAAACATAATCACAAAAAATTATAATATCAAATATAAAAAAAACTCACAGGAAAAGCGCACAAGGCGGTTTTCATGCATTTTTGATGAACCGGCGGCTAACTTAGACATATCTTAGACATGTATGTAACGCATTGCAAGTTGTTTTAAAATATGACTCTGTGCGAAGCACAATAGGCTCATGTAGGTATTAGATACATTCTTGTGAAGAGTAAAGAAAGATCGAGCTGTGAAAAAGAAGTTGCTTTATTGCACAACGTCAAATGACTGCTTAGCGTGGCAAGCAGTCCAAGTTTACAAATCATATAACATAACTACAATGTAATTTCAATATATTTCATGAACTGGAGCATCATTTTGGTTTGTTCTGGTACATTTCAGCCCCTGATTTGAAAGCATGCCGAACCTCTCCTGTATATTATTCACGCCTTCTGTGAAGTGACAAATTTGCAAACTCATGCTATAAAGTATCATTTCATTCCGAAAATATGAATTTTAATTATAATTGGATACAATCAAAGCATTATTTTAACGTTGCATGCCGTACTTAATATTATCAAACTGTACTTAATATTATCAAAGTTGTACATCAAACACACTAAACTTATCCTTGAAACTAGTTTTTTAACGCAAATAATTTAATTTCTTATTACAAGGAGGGATAATGGATAAAAAGTGAAAAGAGCACCAGAAATGCAGCAGATTTCTCTAATAATTAATTACTTTAATTAATTTTAAATTTCAATAGATTCATAATTACTAATAGAAGCGTGAAGTTTGAACCTGAGAGACTGCTACCAGTCCTTGACTAAATAGTAAGACAATTTTATGAATATTGAAGGTCATTAAATATTTATATAACAAAAAATAAAATTTTCAAAATTTTCATTTTAGTGTTCCTCTTAGTGACATTATACACTTAGTGCTCCTTTTAGTGACATTTTATACTTCTCTAACGAGCACTAAATATAGGTCTATAAGCATTGTGGTGCTCGTGAACAACAAGCTCAGGACCTCTGTTCTATGAGAACTGATAAATTCAGTCCTACCAACTTCAAATTTCAATAACATTTAATTTGAATTACATAAAAATATTTAATGAAACACGAACAAAATGTAAAAACTTCTGGATCTTCAATAGAAAGAAGTTATTAGAAATGCAATTTATTAAATTAGCTTTAACTTTCTTGAAATTCAGAAACATATAAATTCAATCAAGTCTTGTAATTTAATCAACTTTTGCCATCATAAGAGTTCAAAAATTATTTTTAATTGTTTGAGAAATAACTCGTTTTCCACATTTGGCATTATTTCGCTCTATAAAATAAGTATGTCAAAAGGGCTTTTAACACCAAATTTAGTGTAGCTTCTGTAAATATGCAATTTTGCATGCATATATGAATATACTCAGTTTTTATGTACAACTACTTAATTACCACACTGGATATAAATATAAAGAGTATCATTTATTTTACAGGATGAGCATGTTCTTAAAGGTTGTAACTAAAAGAATACGGAAAAGTTTACCAACAATTTATAAAAAGCATAACTCTTTAGCGATCATTTAATTTTCTATTACTCTCAGTGGTAGATTGGGGGAGGGGGGGGGGGGCTGCAGCCATGAACACCAAATTGTGTAAATTAAAAAATATACCATAACTTTACATTGCTTTCTAATTTATACATTGTACGACTGCACTTACTGCTATCGAGCTTAACATATAGTTGCTCATATAGTCAGTCATACAGTTGCTCGTATAGTCAGTGCTTTTGATATGTACAATGTATATCAAATACGCCTTTTAAAAATACAATATTTCTTTTAGTTCTCCAATTAACACTCTGTATGGTGATAATTTGTGGTTTTAAAATGGCTTGAAAAGGCAAGTCTTTGATTTAGTTGTGTTTGTGTTAGTGGTAAAAATTGGGCTGTAATTATACTAGTTTACTTAATTTTTAGTAATTGCAATTTAAGAAATACATTAATTCCGAAAGTACAATGACAACAATTATGTATGTAAATTGTTTCTGAATAAATAACTAGTATACTTTAAACCCCTTTAGATCTTAGTTATTTTCTATAGAAATATAAATGTATTTTTACACATTTCAGGCCAGCAAAATAATAGTTTATGAAGCAAAATCATGCATTTCTTTCTCATTAATTTTTAACATGTTCATTGCAATCATCTTAAATGTAAATATATCTAAATACAATAGTATCTGAAGGATATCAGAGTAAAATATATGTATATTTATATAAAGCGTCCACACAAATAATAAATAATTGTGGAAAAAATCAGAATTCAACACTGTCTGTTTCTCATACTTTTCATTTCGAATATTAAGTAGTATTATTTATGGAAATTGAACTTCTGTGAAATGAGTAAATAAGTCATTTACTATTTATAATGAGTCTTAAAAATTTATGTCATTTAAAATGACAAATTTTTAATTTCATTTAAATTCCCAGTTAAATGTTTTAGGTCTACCAGCCAACAAAACTGCAATGTATAATGAAAACAGACTGTGAACCTTAAAATCAATCCTATTATAGATACTCTTACTACTGAAATAAAAAGTTCCACAAAATGCTACTTGACAAACTGAAATTCATTGAAAAAAATGAACTTCAGTGTGGCTCAACTCGACATTCTCATACCAGAATCCATTGTTAAGTAGCTTGTTTTTTGTTTGCACATTTTACAAGAAAAAGAATTTTAAAAACTATATTGTTGGTTCAAATGATCATAATTAAAGCATGTCACCTTTCATTTTAATATCTTGAAAATATCTTTCGACTGATATTAAGTTTGGCAACGTATCCCATCGGGAGAGGAGGGGAAAATCGTTCAATTGATACCATACTTGGCAATGAAACCCTTGGGGGTAACTTACTCATCAAGGGGGGCTAATAACGTCATGAACACAAAAATTGTATCACAACTATTTTTCAATACGACTGAAACTGTTAGGTTTTGTGATCATTGAGCCATGAACAACCTCTTTTATGCATAATTATGTTAAATTTTGTCCTATGCTACCAAAAAAATATAAAATTTCACAATTTTCACTTGATTTATAAAAGTTCTATCTAGTTCTAGATTTTTTAATAATAAACTGGATATAAAATATCGTGAAAATCAATTAATATTTATGGAAGCTATCGCGTACACAAGAAATTGACCGCAGACAGTGACATCATTCTAAATATAGTTGAAACGTGTTCAAGAAGCAAAAACACATATTGTGAAAATTTTTCATTACTTTCTTTGTACTATATTCTACAGAATGAAATACAATTGAAATAAAAATTAAATACTGTTATAGGGGAGGAGGTGCTTGAGGAGAATAAAGTGCTTTAAGAAAAATAATAAAGATAAGAATAAAGCGCTGCTCAGCGTTAAGAAAAGTATATGGAATGAAAATTCACTGAACTCATTGCAGGGTTAGATTCGAATCTGTTACTTTCAAAACACGCATGACTGTATATGAAGAATGTGTACAGTGTATGTTAAAATTCAAACTGTAACTTCTATTACTGAAATATAAAGATACACAGAATGGTGTTGGACAAAATCATGATTTCATCGCAGCATAACAAATTTAAATCAAAAAATTCTGTTACTTTTATTCTAAACCATGCAATCGAAACTTCACATATCAGAGGAAAAACTCAATACAATACTTTATATAATGCAAGGGATTTCTAATGCCATGTCAAACAAATAAATAATCCATTATACATGCAATATATGACAATACTACATTTTTACATGCAATTATTTTGTTATACTTTACGAAAACAATTACTACCCAGCAGATTTCCGAAATGCAGATATCTTTTAAGATTCCTAGCCAAAGAAAAAAAAAACAGTTAGAAAGTTTGCTGAGATTTTATAAACAGCATAACTCATTTAGTGCTCAATTAGCCTTTTTGTGACATACAAACTCCTTTTTAAAGCATTATGTAAAATAAAAATCCAATCATGCACGCATACATGAAGCGTAGATAACATAAAAATAAAGGAGACAAATCTTATAAGTCAATGCATAACCAACAGCGATACGTTTTAGGCTTATGAAAAACCGGCAAGAAAGAGATGAAATTTTACGAAAAAAATTGTTAAATGTTGTCAGATTAATGTTTAAGGCATAAGGTTAACATAATATGTAATTAAATAAGAAAACTTACTTTAATACTCTCCGAAAAAGCTTTATATCCATATCATAGCAATCAATGCAGGAATCTACCGAACCGTGTCAAGTCACGTGACTTTCTCGCCACAATTTATGATTTAGCGCTCAAGTCAGCCCACAGACTAATATTATACATATCTGTCACTCTCGACACTTTCGTTTTCGCGGAGGCCATTGGTGATAGACCAAAATGAGGGTTGGCGCGCTCTTGACGATGGTCTGGTTTGGGTTCAAGACGATTTTCAATCTTATAACCCTGTAGCATGCATTGCAGCGTGGTTTGAGTCATTCTGTGGTTTGAGTAACGTGCAGAAGGATTATTTGTTAAGTGATTAGATCAATTCAAGAAATGGATTGCCAAAAGAAAATTGGTTGCGTTACAGGGTATGTAATTTATTTTTATTAAAAATCGAAATAATATTAGTTATCACTATCCTATATACATGTTCATTATAAATATACACGTTTGACTAGTTTCTGCAGATCGAAAGACATTTTAATTCCTGAACAGCACGGCTTTCGATCTGATTTTTCCACGCATTCCCAACTCATGCGTGTAGTGGAAACTATTCACAAAAACTCTACCAACAAGCAGTATACCAGCATAGTGTTTTTCGATATCAGTAAGGCTTTTGATAAAGCATTTATCCCGGGTCTGCTAACCAAGCTAGTCCGACTTGGTATTTCGACACAACTTTTGGCTCTCATCAACTCGTATCTTGAAAATCGTTCTTTCCGCGTGCGAGTTGAACATTCTTACTCTTCTCATCGGCCAATCAGAGCCGGGGTTCCACAGGGCGGTAACTTCAGCCCGCTACTTTTCAATCTGTATATCAATGATATACCCAGAATCCCACAGGTACAGCTGGCCATCTTTGCTGATGACACGGCACTGATTTCGAGAAGCTCTTCAACACACAACGCTATCAATACACTCCAAAGCTACATAAAGAATAGTCTTGAGCACTGGCTCGTGACCTGGAGAATCAAAATTAATCCGACCAAGAGTGCAGTCGTCATATTTCGTCCTAACTACCGAGAACTTAGTCTTAACTTCTCCCTTAAAATTTTCAATGATCCGATCCCCTTTTCACTGCCCGCAAAGTATTTGGGTGTCACATTGGACGCCAAATTAACTTTCGCAGAGCACATCATGAATAAGGTTTTAACAGCCAATAAAACCTTTGTAGCCCTTCTCCCACTTCTCGGTAGAAAGTCTCACCTGTCCCTTTATAATAAACTGATCATCTACAAACAAATCATCGCACCTGCGTTTTTGTATGCCTGCCCTGTTTGGGGTTCGGCTGCAAAAATGCACATTGAGAAATTGCAAGTGTTTCAGAATAAAGTTTTGCGCTTTATTGTAAATGCGCCTTGGTTTGTCCAGAACGAGGTGATTCACACGTTGCTGGGCATATTCGGAAAACTGCTCTAAATTTTTTCAGGAAGAACTCTAGCAAGCCCTGTCTGAGAAGCGTAGATAGCCGCTACGACACTTTCACATCCTCCTACCTTGGAAAAAGAAGGCCAAGACACCTTCTTTCCGGGCCTACGGAGCCCCCGTGGAAGTGCCCCAGGCAGGTTGCCGGACGGCGGAGAAGGCAACTATTACACCCTGGGAATGTCTCGGCAAACCTGAAGTGAAATGGAGAATCCTGATTCGTCCTCTCTGGCGAGCTCTCAATCCTTTCTTATACTTTGCTTTGCCCGTGTATTTGATGCCTCCTCTGAGAACTGCAGTATGCCACCAAAGTGCCTGAAGTGTGCTGAAGAACACTTCACACGGGACTGCCAGATACCCAGGACAGAGAAGGCAACGTGTGCAAATTGTAATGGAGACCACCCGGCGAACTTCAGGCAATGCCCGAAGAATCCCTGGAACAGAGGAAAGGCACCGGGGTATGCCCCCCCTCCCCCCAAAAATCAGATACCCCCTTGGAGGCAAAAGGCCCTCGGACTAAACCCCCAGGCACCCCCTCAGGACTCCTCGCACATAGTGCCACAGGAAAAAAGACACCAACCTTCAGCACCTACCAGATCGGTGCAAGAGCAGGCCCCCAAATCATCGACCTCCAGAGAATTGACCCTGGAGGAAGTAAGAGCAGCTACAGCTGCCATTAAAAAGAGATCGGAAATAGAAAAAGCCAGACAGGCAAAGGATAGGCTTGAGAAGAAGGTTGAGGATTGGAAACAAAATAAACGAGTCAGGGGTGAAGAGATCGCGCAAACCCAGCTGTTAGTTAAAACGGGTGAAAAAAAGCAAAAAACTATCGAGTTCCAAAAGGACACTCACAAAAAGTGCAAACCGCGGTTGAGGCTGAGGAAATGGAAGCTGAGACTGAACCGACTGATAAATCTGATGCTGAAAAGATGGAGGATATCCTCAACCTCATCAGAGGATTTATTAGCATGTTCAATCTGGACGACATAAAACATCTGTTGATGCAGTTCGCAGAGTTAGTACAAAAAAAGAGCGATCCTATGGTAATGGTCTTTGAGGCCCTTAAAATAATCGCGGACTTTAAAAGTAACAGTGAGAATCAAACCCGTCATGGCTAGGTCCCAAAAAGAATCCTTAAAAATAATATTTTGGAATGCGAACGGCATATCTCCAAGAATAAATGAACTTAGGAACTATGTAAATGAAAATGACGTAGACGCCTTATTAATTCAGGAAACTAAAGTTAGAGAAAGTAAAAAACTAAATATAGCCAACTACATATGCTATCATAATCTTAGCTCAAATACTAATGCTAGAACGCCCCATGGAGGAACAGCAGTATACATTAAAAGAAATATTCCCCACGAGGAACTAAACAACATAAATCTTCAAGGTATAGAAAATACTAGTATAAAAATTAAAATTAATAATACTAGCCCGTTTATCCTAACCTCAACATATGTCAAAAATATGAGTAGAGTAGATGTAGCTGCGCAACTGGAACTGCTTTTCTCGTGATATCCAAACACGATACTCGCAGGCGACTTCAACGCGCACCACCGAGCGTGGGGCTGTAGGAGAGCCAATTCACGCGGTACACAGATACACAGACTGCTGAACACGACAAACACTAACATTATTGTACCGTCGACACCAACCTGCTTCTCAGGCACCAACGGCTCATTTATAGACTTTGTCCTAACGCGAAACATAGATTACGCTCACACTATTAGTACCCTGGATGAATTCGACTCGGATCATCTGCCGGTACTGGTGACATTCGACCTGAACACACCTCTTCCAGCCTCTTTGGGACAAGAGAGGGTCAACTGGGACGTATTCAAAAGAGCACTCTTCGAGCCGCACTTAGCAGTACCTAACATAATGAGCACGGCGGATATTGACTCTGCCACGCACACACTCACAACAGAAATCAAGAGAGCAATTGCCTCTGCCACAACACATCGTGAGTCTCCAAAAAGGCCCACACTTTCCCACCATGTCAAACAATTAGTCAGGCAAAGAAATAGAATACGTAAGACATGGCAGGCTAACAGAGACCCCGCCCTTAAAAGGGAGCTTAACAGACTCACGTGCAAAGTCAGGGAAAAAATTGTCGCAGAAAAGCAGCAACAGTATAAAGAACTAATCGAATCCCTTAGCCCAGAAGACGTATCGCTCTGGCAATTCGCAAAAAGACTCAGGAAACCTCAAATTAAGCTCCCGCCACTAATAGATGGTGCTAAAATCGCGTACTCAGACGAGGGAAAAGCCGAGGCGCTCGCAAGCCATTATGAAAAACAATTCCAACCAAACCACGATCTAATGTGTCAGGACACCCTAAGAATGGTTAGTCAAACTTTAAATAACTTCAGGAATTCCCCGGTAACGGCTGAGATTGACCCAGCCACCCCGCAGGAGATAGTAGAAATTATTAAAAATCTCAAAAACCGTAAAAGCCCAGGGCACGACAAAATCAGAAATATTACGGTTAAAAACCTACCCTTAAACGTAATATGTTACTTGACTATCTTAATAAATAAAATATTAAAACTAAACTATTTCCCCAAAGAATGGAAGGAAGCGATAATTATAACAATCCATAAACCTGGTGAGGATGCCACAATTCCAGCCAACTATAGACCAATTAGCTTGCTACCAACACTTAGTAAAATTACTGAGAAAATTATTCTTAAGAGACTGAACACGCACCTTAGTGAGAATGACATTATCATTCCGGAGCAGTTTGGATTTCGGCCAAAGCACTCCACCACTCATCAATTGCTGAGAGTGGTAGAGTACATATCTTCTGGTCTCAATAACAAGACACCCACAGCAGCGATTTTTCTGGACATACAAAAAGCCTTTGATAAAGTATGGCACTGTGGATTAGCGTACAAATTGATCACTTTAAAAGTCCCTGACGCACTTGTTAAACTTTTAATCTCATACTTAAATAACAGACACTTTCAAGTCAGAGTAGGAGGTAACTTATCTACACCCAAGCTCATTAAAAGTAGTGTACCGCAAGGTTCTATCCTGGGCCCGACACTCTTTAACATATACCTGAACGACATCCCTAGGACTCCAAACACAGAGCTGGCACTCTATGCAGACGACAGTGCGATACTTGCAAAACACCCCTATGTCTCAGTAATGCACAGACAGCTACAACAACACTTAGACATGCTCCAAACTTGGCTGGAAAAATGGCGAATAAAATTAAACCCCAATAAATGTCATTGGATTTATTTCTCTAGAAAACGTAAACCTCCGCCGCCTCTGTACATAAACAACCATGCCTTAAAAGCGGAAAAATCTACTAAATACCTAGGTGTAACGATAGATTCCCACCTAACCTGGAAACAGCACGTAACGAACTTAATCAAAAAAGCGTATATGGCCACAGGAGCCTTATACCCAATGATAGGAAACGGAAATCTAAGTTATCAAAATAAAATCCTAATTTATAAATCGGTCATCCTCCCGGGAATGCTGTATGCAGCACCTGTATGGGGATATGCCTGTAAAACTACAATAGACCTCCTAGAGACAAAACAAAACAAAATCCTACGGATTATCAGGAAAGCTCCCAGGTACTTAAGAAACTCGGTAATTAGGAATGACTTCAAAATAAAAACTGTTAGAGCCCAAATTAAAAAGCTAGCGCTTAAATTTTACAGAAATTTGCCATCCGCTCCAAACGAACTGTTATTCTATCTGCATGACTATGATCATCGCAAGGCCAAATCTCGTAAGAGACCCCGCGCTGTTCTAAACATCGATAATCGGAATTAAAAGATCCCACCTCAAACATCTGATTTTTAAATAAAACTCGCGACTATTATTTTATAAAAAAAAAATATTCTAAACTCTAAACTGCCAAAACGCTAGGTAACCCTTAGATCTGCATCAACCTCCCAAACTGCTTAAACTCTAAATGTGCAACAAACTGCCACACTAGGAGCTAGGACAAATAATAAAGTAGTAAATAAAAACCTCGAACCTCCAATTAGGGTCATTGAATTAATGTCACAGTTTGACGTTAAGAACCACATATTGAAACTGGAGATTAAAGGCGCTTCGCGCCTGGTGCTCTGTCTTGTACGACACTACAACCGTGTATTTGATGCCAGCCCGGTCCTCTTGTATGTCAGCAAACGCTGACTCTGGATAGCACTGTTGCTTCTGTAAATAACTTAAACTGTATTTTTATTTAAACTGTTTAATTTACTTGTATTGTGTGCCTGATCAGGGCCTTCTTTTTTCGCAGCACGAGTGTCACTCTTGTAAAATTTGTAAATTGCATTCGTAATTCTTTAAAGTGTATTTCTCTGAATTCTAAACTGTAAACTTTTTCTGTAAACTTAATTTACACTTTTATTGTCTAAACTTAAGTTTTAAACCTAAATGTATTTGTAAACTTAAATTTATTATTGTAAACTTTAATTTCTTTATGTAAAACTGTAAATTTCGCTCTGCACTTCTGCAGGATTTCTTATTGGCCCGTCAGTCCTTGGCCCCGCCCTCCCCTTCTCTTTCAGCCACCACAGCTCAGTACTCTGCCATACAGCCACTCCAAGACGAAGGCGGCACACCATCAGCCGCCACTGAGTTCTACTCAGCACCCTTCCATAAAGATGTGTGCATATTGCTATCAAAACTCCATGAGACAACTACATACAGAGACATTTGTATATTCTGATGTGGGCGTAAGGGACCTTCGGTCCCATAGTAGCTCGAAAGTAAGCGTCTTGGCTTGGCTTATAAATATACAAGTGTTCATAAGTATACACGTGTTCATCATACGAAATTAATGCTGTGTTATTACTGCTGATTAGACTAAATTCTAAGAGGTAGTGGTATAATAAATTAAAAAATATTTCCGTATTTTTATAAAATGCATAATAATTGATATTTGGATAGCTTTTGCTTAGAGCTAATTTAAATTGAATGTGATATTGTATGTGTATATATTTATGTAAAATTTTTATTAAGTGCCTTATGGTGGAAAACTCACCCCCCCCCCCGGGTAATTAATGATTGAGTTCCACAACTTTTATAGCACATTTATGTAAATTTGATATTTACTATAAGAATATTTTTATATTTATAATAAAAGTCTATTGTCAGTATCCCGGAACAAATTAAGGATCAAGTAATTTAACAATCAACACCCTTAAGACTGAAAATATTACATAATATTTCAGTCTTTTAAGTATGTTAGCTTGTGATTTTTTGTGCATTATGTTTTACAGTGAGACAATGCAATGCGTCTATTTTTTAATCCATTTTATGATTATTTGAATTAAATATATAACTAAGTTTAATTAAATTTACTTAAACTAATGAATATAATTATGTTGCAGATTAATGTATTTTTAAATGATCATTTCTATAGTTTCAAAAATTATAAAAGTACAGTCCTGTATATTTTTTCCCAGCCCGCTTTTTAAAAAACAAATCGCCAAGCGAACGATAACGCGCCAAATCTGGCAGACGTACTTTGTTTACATCGTAGTTCAGTTCCTCCAACTCACGAGCGCTAATGTCTCTACGCGACATCCCATGTTAAAAATGTTGCCATAGGGTCCTATGGGAGTGAGCCTTCTGAATATAGTATTCTGTGAGTCAGCCCTGGTTTGGCGTTAAAGCGTTCGTGATTCACAGTTTTCGCCAAGGATCTCCTGGCGGCTATCCTGGGTTCTGTGCGCACCACCGATCCTGAATACGCCTGAAGTCTGCTGGAATTCGCACCTGGGGCCCTACCACCAACACATCGTAAATCAACCCGGGTACGTAATAACCGGTTATTCCGCACGTGAATCAAATTTTACGAAATGTGGTACCACGAAGTCTTATGAAGGTACGTAAAGTTATACGAAAGGTACGTAAAAACCCCTGGAAATTCCACCATCTAAGGAGACGGTGAAATCTGAATTACGTAGGAAAAAAGTCACAAATTCAAGATGTCTGCTATCGTGCCTATCATAACACTTGCTCTTTTAGAAGAGGAATCCAGACAAACTCTAATAAATCGAATTATTCGGCCAGAACGAATAAAATCTTTCCTATTGCCTGACAATGAATTTATTTCTCTGTTCCGACTAAATAAACATTTAGTGGCAGAACTAATGGAAGTACTACGCCCGGAACTTGAGCCAAGAACTTCAAGAAGAAATGTCCTCTCAGTGGAGACAAAAGTAAGTAATAATTTAATTTAAGTAATATATTAATTTAAGAATAATGCTGTGTTCATTTATCTTTACTTTTTTTTAAAAAGTCTTAATAAACGTATGTTTTCGGAAGGTTACCGCATGCTTGAAAGTTTGTTTACTTGTAAACGTGTAAAAATCATTTATTGCTGACCAATTTTAAAAATTTCAGGTTCTTTGTGCTCTTCGATTTTTTGCCACTGGATCCTATCAAAAATGTGTCGGAAATGACATAAATTTAAGTGTAAGCCAACAGAGTGTTAGCAACTGTGTCATAAAAGTATCAGAGGCTATAAACAACACTTTGTTGGAACAGTGTATAAAATTTCCTGTAGATAAAAAGTAAGTAATTCATAAATTAGTTTCATTATAGATCGATATTTTGTTGAAATTAAATATTTTGAAGTTATCAATATTTTCTTACTCTGATCACTTATGTAGAAAAACTTAGTAAACAGTATCAGTAGATATTACAAAAACCGAAATCAAATAAGTAAATGCTTATTTGATTTATTCATTATTTTATATATAGGAAAGAGGTTTTTACCTTGTATTATAAAGTATACTTAACATGTAGATACTTGTAATTAATTTTGTTATTGTATTTAAATTGTTAAAATTTCTAGTTAGTTTTATTAATTTTTATCATTGAATCCATTTATGTAAACATATTTTACTTTTTAAAAATACTGTAGAATTTAGATGTACATGCATATCATGTAGATGCTTATACTTTCAAAATTTCAGTTAAGTTTGCTGATACTTTACAAAGAAATACAAATTTAAGGCATTTCATAGTGCCGTACATAATAATACTATGCTATTTTCTCATATATGATACTTAAAATTCTAAAGCAATTGTTTTAGCAATTTTTTTTTTATGCTGTATAATTAAAACATTTGCAGAACATATTCTTGCAAGATTCATTCATTCACATATGAGAATACATTTCATGTTTACTAACTGCACACAAAATATGTAATTGCCGAAACAGGTATACTCATTTTTTATCAAAACCAGAATTAGACATTTCCAATTCTTAGCCATAACATGTTTTCAAGTTAATCTGAATTATTATATTTTTACTTTTAGAGAACATGATATGCTGAAACAGGAGTTTATGGTGTATAGTGGTTTCCCAGGTGTTATAGGAGCTATTGATTGCACACATGTTGCAATCATAGCTCCTAGTGATAACAACAGCCAGAAGGAGAAAAATTATTTGAATAGAAAAAATTTTCATTCACTTAATGTTCAATTAGTAAGAAAATTTCTTATTATTAGACAATTTGTTTCAAGTCATTTTATTAGAGTAAAAAAATTTAAAACATGTTATCATTTACATCTAGGTGTGTGATATGAAACAAGTTATTATGAACATATCAGCACGATTTCCAGGCAGTGTGCACGACAGTTATATATGGCGAGCATCAAATCTACATGATGCATTCGAATATGGATGCTTAGCAAACTGTAATGGTTGGCTATTAGGTAGATATTCATTGTTTTATAAATATTATATTATTTTTTTTTAAATGTGTGTAAATGCCAAATAAAAGTATCTTTCACTTTAAGTACTTTTAAAATTGACTTTCTTGAAGAATTGAGAAGTATATTAAATCTGCACTATTAAAATGTATTGATCCAGGGTGTAAAAAGTTGCGCTTTCTCTTCAATAAGAGGCACAGATATTTGAATTTAAAAAAATTATATATATTTACAATTAACCAGCAACTTTTTTCAACTCCTAACCATTTGCTTAAAATTTCTTTTGACTCTAAAGATTGTACACACATGATAAACATTATGATATCCCATTTATCGCAGACTAACTGACACGACATTTAGGGGCAAGTACCAAATGTAATAAATTGACTAAGAATTAAAAATACAAAATTAACTATTCTAACTTTTTAAATTTTAACAGTTAGTGCTTCAAATTGAATATATACTGGCTTTGCTGATCAATTATGTTATTCTTACTTATGAACAGAGTCAGAATATAGACGAACATGTGAACAACTTTCACAGAAAGTTTTTCGAATTGCAGAAATTTTTAAGAATTATTAAATTTTTTTTTGTGTTATGAGCAATGCATATGCACTGTTACTTTCATTTTCAAAAACTATATTATATATCTAACTCTGGTAAATCATGTTCCTCCCCCCCCCCCTTTTTTTTTTCCATTTACTAGTACCCTGAAAATATTACCTAAATAAATTAGGTAACCAGACAATCAATATTTTTGTGTGACATGTGTGCGCATATACCGTATATGACTCTGCAGATTTTTGCAGAAATTTTTTAGGCAAATACTTTTGTTTATAGACAGTTTTAAATTTTATACCACTCTGCTTATGAATTACTGATTATTTACTAATGAGTATTTTTATATTTAGAGAGCATATAGGGCAGGTTTATAATAGACAATTCTATGGAGGGACATTCGAAGGCATGTATTGGAGGGGGGGGGCTGAATAGAGTGCCGCAGTCTGTGCCACTTAATTTCTATCCTATTATCAAACTGTGTATCGTTAGTTGTGACTTGCAGTATTTGCTTAATATGCAAACAAGTAGGAAGGTCTACTGTTTTTAAAAATAACTGGGCTGGTTTCTGTAGCTGGCTAGTAAGGTTTTTTCAATTGGATTATTTTTTTATTTATCTATTTCACCATTATTGTATCGAATTTTCTGATCTGTTTTACATCATTTAGGTCTGGTTTCACCAACATTAGACTAAAGACGGATCAACTGAGCTTGATCAAAGTTAGTCAGCGGAGTTCACCTCAGATCATCGATTTTGAGATAGTTGATCCAGATGTTTGAAATTAGTTGATTCAGATTAAATTGGGAACTTGGATGTAAGCTGTGCTGTGATTGGTTGGTTGCATATGGGTAGAAAATATAAACAAACACTAACTTTTGATGATTTAACACGATAAATTTTGTTGAATCTAGTACTAATAATACATATACTTTACAGAAGCGGTTCTTAAACTTTTCCATCTTCATTTGCTTTTTTAATTTGTTAATTAAATCCAGTACTCAATTGTAAGCTGTGTTGCTTTGCTCGTCTGCCAAAAATATATTCCAAAAATATTTATGTTCACTCTCATTTATGCCCACAATAAAAAACTTATACATTAAAATTTAGACTATTGTCTAAATAAAATATATTCATACATACAAAGTCCAAATCAAAATAACATTGGTATTTAATTAATATTAAGCAAAATAATTAACATTTGGCAAATCAGTTTTAAAACATAAAATTGGACTTTTTCTGTATTAATAGAACATACTAAATCCACAAAAATTAATTATATTAAGGAACTTTTAGTATAATGTAGCATATGAAATGCTAACTTTTTTTTATAATACTTCATTTTTACGTGACTGTCTTTTGTAAATGTATTATAAAATGTGTAATCAAAAGAATGGTTCATATCATCACTCTAAAATATATATTATTAGTTTTCTTATAATGAATTATGTATAAAGTGATGGTTTATTTAACGTGATGAACTAACTTGATCATATTTTTAAAAATAATAATTCAAGGTGGCTTTCTTTGACTGTGCTTATAATCAATAGAGTTCCAGTATTTACTAACTATGTCAAGTATACCTAATTTGAATCAAATTAATTCATTTGTTTGTGAGATATTGCATTCACAGACATCACATTACCATGAGTTTTAAGTTTAATCCAGCTCATGCAACTGTTAGTATGTTATTTAATCATATCCATTCGGATAAATATAAGGATAAAAAAGAACTTAAAGTGCCAGGCTGGGGTGTATGTTGTCTTCCTTTTATCGCCTGATAATAACTTTAAATTCTATATTGGCAGTACTAAATGTACCGTCTGTATTTGTTTAGCTGAACATGCTCGAGATGTTAAAAATGGTAAACTGTCTACGGCTCTTGCCCAGTATGTTATTAACGTTATATTTTAGCTTTTGATTTTAAAATAACATTAACAATGTTTGATTCAAGTTTAGAGATGATCAAAATGTGTAAATCTGTTAAAAACTTAATGGCCTAAAAACCGGCTTTAACAATAGATTTTATATTAGCTAAATTTTAAATGAGTACCTTGGAAAAATGTGAAATTGTAATTTGCTGTTTAATATGTATTTTGACAAATATTTTTCATTTTTTTCAACAGGGGATTCTGGTTACCCGTTACAGTATAATCTGATAACCCAATATCCTGAAGCAGTGGAAGGATCTGCAGAAGACCGCTTTAATAAATCGCATTCCCGTGGCAGATCTGTAGTTGAAAGGACTAATGGAACATTAAAATCACGTTTTCGATGTTTGTTGCGCCACAGGACACTGCATTACACACCTCCTGTGGCAGCTAGAATTATAAATGCCTGTGCTGTTTTACACAATATGTGTGTAAAGTCGAATATTATCATCACAGGTACAGAGATGGATGATGATGATATCCTGTTTAATACTGGTGCACCTGAACCACCTCACAGGCAAAAAGATAGAGGAGCTCGGGATATAATTTTAAGAAATTATTTTTAATAAAAATCTTTAACATTGTGTGCCAAGTTCTTTTTTGACGTTTATTTATAATCTTTCATGAAAATTATTTATAAAAACGGTATTACCAAATTTTGAAGTATTAGTATTTAAGTATATAAACTGTACTGTTATAATTACTTACAGATGTGGTGAAATTTATAGTATTTAGATTAAATTAAATAATTTTTGTTCGAGAGATAGTGTGTACAAAATCATGCATCCGGCAAGTGAGTTATTTGTTGGATGCATGATTTTGTTGCACTAGCTCCCAAACCCAATTTATTTAATCTAAATACTATATAAATTTTCACCACAATATATACCAGCGTGCAAACCACTGGGCTGCCGTGCCCCAAATGTGCCAACAGCACGAGGTGTTCTCAGGTGGTCACCCACCCAAGTACTAACCGCGCCCAAAGTCAAGCAGCATCGGGAGCGGTTAGTACTTGGGTGGGTGACCACCTGGGAACACCGCGTGCTGATGGCACATTTTGGGCGTGGCAGCCCGGTGGTTTCCGCGCTGGATTTGCACGTTGCCACAACTGCCACCGTGTTCATGCGGAGTACAATCACGTTAAACATGTGGGTCCGTAAGTCCTTCCGAGAGGTTGGTGGTAGGGAAGGATGGTATGGTCCCTGTGAATGCCTCCCCCACTAGATTCCGGTCTAAATTGGGTGGCACTTCCCAGCCGTCCAAACAGTTACCTTACACCTTTATGGTAGGTCGGATGGTCTGAGTCTCAACAACCACAATATATACCTCAAAAACCATATGAAATAAATATATGTTTTGATATTTTATTATTAAAATATTTGATTAAGTTTTATTTTAATAATTCTTACAATATATAACAACTAAGAAAGTGTTTTGCATTTTATAATAGATAGCATTAGGTATCATACAGCTTCGAACATAGAATAAATGTACACCTGTACATGTTACAATTGTTTATAATTCCATAACTGAAGGATATTTCAGATATAATTTTTCAGCAAGATCACGCTTCCCTTTGGTTGGACCAATGTTTCCCATAATATAAAATCGAGGATGAAAGCCTTAAAGAATGGCCATACCATTCTCCTCATTTTTTACCCAGTGTGATTTTTTCCTTTAAAATTTATTAAAACCATAGTTTACATAAGGAAGATGATGCCACCCTCCTCTATATAACTCCCAAAATTCTGAAGTATAAATGAGATGAATGAAATTATATTCTAGATAGCCACTGAGCAATCAAAACAGTGTATGTGCTGACTGTGAAGGCTGATTTTTAACACTTTAAAACGTAGTTTAAAAGTGTTTATGACTTTGGTTATTCTGTCTGTCCATTCATATAATATGAAGAGATCAAGTAACCCATATCAAAGTAAAATATGGCCATCTTTTTTCCCAGAGTAAAAATTGTGATTTTTAAAGTTCTATTAAATTTTGATTTAGTGTTGCATCCATCCTAAATCAGCTTTATTTTTTATTATTTTCTGTGCATCTATATTCTGCACCAACACAATTACAATATTTTTTAGTTTAAATGATCATTAAACTTTGATCATTTCTACAACGAAGCCTAACTTTCACATATGGAGAATGTAAACACATCAAGATGTAAGATAAGTTGTATAAGAATTGATGATTTTTTTTTAACTCAGAATTATTTAGCTCTGGACTTTGGAATATAGGTGATATGACTGAAATAGCCATTAATTTTACATAGAAAAGCAGACGATTTTAAAGCATTACCTTTTTCAATACATGCAGAGCCA
This sequence comes from Amaurobius ferox, assembly GCA_951213105.1. NCBI lineage: Eukaryota > Metazoa > Arthropoda > Arachnida > Araneae > Amaurobiidae > Amaurobius > Amaurobius ferox. The sequence goes on along the minus strand of OX578142.1, from coordinate 22,427,176 downwards.
GACGATTTGATTTATATTTCGATGTCATTTGAAAGTTCATTTTTTTCAATGAAGTTTGAAGTTTTCAAGTAAAATAAATTGTTATAGTTTTGTGATAATTAAAATTTTTTTCGTATTTTAGAGATGCGATACATTCAGCTGATTGCATTTCAGTTGGAAAGTGTTTCATAATCAATGCTTTATGCATGATTTATCTTCCTTATTAATATACTCCAGCGTTATCACTTTGAAAGACGCTTTGGCTGACAACAATGAATCTGACTTTCTAAATGCTAAAAAATAATTTAAAATCGAATATTTTCTTTAATTTTTGTTCTTCTAGCAAAAATATTTCAATGTGCAATCCAAATTTTTAATTTTAAGATGGATAGCAAGAATGTGTTAAGAAACACAACCATTCATTACTTGAGAGTAAATCCACAAGTACCATCCTAACAGAAATATATGATCTTACCGAAATTTACTAACAGTACTAACAATAACACAAGTATTAACAATAATGGATACCGAACTCTGTCAAAGCTCAAAAGCATTTTGCAATCTGAAGCCCAAGTTCAGGCCGTTCAAAACTGTTAATTATTTATCACATCACCAAACGATATACAGTAGAACCTCCATATATCGAAGTCGATGGTTCGACGAAAAAAAATAATTCAATATAAAGGTTCTAATATCTGGTTGCACAACAGGTTTCGATGATAATTCATCAGAAAAGTGTTCACATTTATTAAGTCCATGAAATACATCATCAGCAATATTTTTGTCAAATTGAAAACCATGATATATTGTATCAAACGCAACCAACATTTCTTGTTTAGAAGGCAAAAAAAATTGAACATGCACTGTCATCATATAACTGTATCCCATGCCCCCGTTCAAATGTCCCATTTGTAAGAACGGAAAACAGTGGGTGCCTTGATATTGATTGGATGAGCTGATGAGGGTGGGGGCTCACAGTAATAGTGACCAGTTGGCACCCAATTCGCAGTGACCTTGACTCACCCTTCTTTCTTCCTCTCGAGTCGAGGCTTTTACATTTTTTTTTTCTTATAACATTCGTCAGTGCTATAAGTGTTATATTATGATTCGGCTATGTTAATGAACATTACGTAACTATCTCTCTCTAGAATCGTTAAATAAATGTCCGATACAATTTAGAAAATAAAATCCCCTATATTTTCTCTACATTTCCTTTGCTTTTCTGAAACAATATTAAAACAACTTAAAAATATATTCTGCTTTTAAAATAACACCCTGAAATAGCACTATAAGTTTGAGAGCATGTAATTTCTTAGTTCACAGGAAATGGTATAATACTTCTGGCTTGACGGTAGAAGAGACGCTATGCAAATGTAATGTCTTCGGTTCGAATCAAAGCGGATATCTAAGTTTTGCAACTTGTACTGGCATCTCGTGCCAAAATACTCCAAATTATTTTCTAATAATCTACAGAATTTTCTGTTTAAAAATCTGAAGTTTTATCAACAAATTACCTAACTTAAGCAAATTATTAAGCTTCCTTTTTTATATAAATTTATTTTGATATCAATTTGAAAAAATTTTTAAGTATCAACCACAGATGGAAATTACATTATCTATTATGGCAGAGGATGTTTTGCCTTAAAATTAATTTTCTTGTAGTTCGTAAAGTAAAATTTCTTCTGTCTAATAAACATTAGTTGATATTTCTGTTAAGTGTTAGCATTAAAAAATTATAATGTATTTGGTATTTCCTTTTTTAGGGACTTATTTATATAAACTTCCCTAGTATTGTGGCTCATAGTCTCCCCTTGCCACTCATTAATCGTTATTATGAAAAATTAGGATTCCTTGTTGAAGACCCATGTCTTCCGACTCGTCCTGGGGACTTAAACAGCTATTTGGATAGCCGGATAAGATTCCTTGTTGTAAATGCTGTTGCCATTTCAAAAGAAATAATATTTAAAAGAAGCGCTGAATAATTAATACTATTTTAGTTGTTTAAATAAAAAATTTAAATATTTTTTAAATAGCAACAGTATTTTAACAATGGAAGCTAAATCATATAAATATTACTTCTTAATGGCAACAGCTTTTCAACAATTAAAGTAATTATAATTTCACTTTTCGAACGTTTTTTCTTAGAGCTTTTGTGAAACGCTTAGTCTTGTGTGATTTCATGAAATGATTAGCCCATATACCAAATTTGAATCCTGTATCAAATTTTAAAGGAGGTGGTTCTCATTTGTTCGGCAAATCGAATATTTTAGTAAGCTGCACCCCCTTAAACTAGCAAATATTGGAAATCTGAAATTGCACACATTTTTTCTTTCGAACGATTTACCCATACACCAAATTTAATTTGAGGTTTCTATCTCCAAGACATTAGGTTACGGGGTGCCTGCCTCTAGGAGACTCATCCCCACATCGAAAATATGGATGTCAGACTGTATGATGTTAGTTTTAGCAATAGCAATATGCATGGTCAGCATGTGCGCTCCACTCCTGTGGGCGTGAAGTATTTGGTCAGTTGAATATTTGGAGATTGGTCTGGTGATGATGTTGTCTTGGCAATGGTACATGCTTGCTCGGCTGTAAAAGAAAGGGCGGGAAGGGCAAGAAATTCTCGAGAGCGAGCCACATTAAAAAATTAATAGGCGCAGAAATCTATTTCTACAACTATAACAAACTCAAGTCTACAAGTTAAGAATATATAAAAATTAAGATTAAAGATTTAATACAAGTATTTACATTTAAGTTTAGTTTTAGATTTAAGTTTATGATGTCAAGAATTTAAACAATTAAAAGAATTAAGTTAAGAGATAAAGACAGAGATTTGTAAGTACATAACAGATGTGATGATGTCCGCGGTCAGCAATGATATAATTTGCAAGTACTGCGCTGGTGTCAAATGTGTGGGCAAGTGCTAGCCTCCTGAAATTCTATTGGACAGCTCAGAATCCGCAGTTGGAACCACCTCCGCTCACCGAAGTGACCAGTTGTGGCGTCATCCGCCGATGCCAAGTGGAACCTATCGGGAAAAACGTTGAAGTTTATTACTTCAACTAAATAATCTATTTCATTGCAAAGCATGCTTTTTTATCATTTCACTTTTTGATGTCGAGATCCTCTACAAAACATTTTTAGAAAATGTTATTTTTTCAGGGGTTTTTATCGAACAATTGACCCGTGTACTAAATTGCAAGTCTATTCAGAAAGTGCCTAAAAAACCATAACAGACAGACACTTAACAATTAGTATATATAAATTGAAACATAATCAGTACCAATACAAAACCACTAAACCTATTCCATGTTCAAAATGGATAAATTTTTAGTAATTAATCAGAACAATCACATATCAACTCCAAAGAAAATTTGCACATCATGAAGTTTTTAAAACCATAAAATAGTGAATTACTAATAGAACACACAAGTAACATTATTTGATTAATATTGAAACATTATTTTAAAAAATTTCCGATTAAAGCCAATGCATCCTGTCTCAATTTCACAAACACACACAATAATATATGCAAGAAAATATAAATTACTTAGAGCTTAACTTTGCTCATGCTCTAACTCTATAAAAAATAATACTGCATTCATGAAAAGACAACATGTGACAATTTATTTTATAATACATATTTTATTTTAAATTTGCTAAATAATTAGCTATTTTTTCCATAGCTGCCGCGCTTCTCTCTTTAGCTACAACATCTCTTTCAATCAAGTCCAATTTAAGTCGTTTGGCCTTCAGTTGGCCTTCTGCTATTCTGTTAGATAAATCTAATTGCAAGGCAATATCAGCTAGTGCTTGAGCTGTCACTTGTTGGGAATCAACAAGGCTTTGTGTTTTTTCGGCAGGAAGCACTAACGGCCTGTTTCGCCTTCGTTTTCCATTTTTCAGTGTGTTTTTTGTATTGTGTGGAGTGCTTGGTTGTACATCTGGAGTGCCTATATGTGTGTGTGGAGTGCTTGGTTGTACATCTGGAGTGCCTATTTGTATGTAGGGAGTGCCTGTTTGTGTGTGTGAAGTGCTTGGTTGTACATCTGGAGTGACTGGTTGTATATGTGAAATGCATGTCTGTGAGTCTGTGTATATTTGTGAGTCTATGTATATTTGTGAATCTATGTATTCAGTGTCTTGTGAAATGTGCTCTACTTCTTGTGTTGTTTGGAATGTTTGAATTGAGTCTGGAATGCTTGTCACGTCACAGACAATTGTTGGCTGAAGCTGAAAAATAAAAAAAAATTATGTCTTTAAAATGAGGCAACATATACAAAGTTTCATTAAAAAAATAATGTGTGTGATGTATATTATACAAAATATTCATCAACAAAATTATTATAAGACATGGGTGAATATCATAAACTGTCACCTAAAAATATAAATTAAAGAATCATTTTACATTGTTAAATTCATAAAAATACCTTAAATTTATTAAAGTGCACATGAGCAATAATTTCTAATCTGGCAAAGTATATATGTAAATACATTAAGAAGAAAGGATCTGTTTAATTTAATAATTTAATTTCAGAATGCAAACTAACATCGATATTAACAAATATTCCAGATTATCTTACACAAATTTAGACTAAACACAACTTCAGCTTTTAATTTTTCTGAAATAGGGCATGTAACAATTTGATTGTTAAAAATATATTTATATAATATATTATTTATACACACACAAGATATATTTATAGACATTATATATTTCATTTTATGGCGATGCGGTGGTCGAGCAGTCAAGGCGAGCTTTTCCAAGCGATTGTTCGACCGCCACGTTGTGGGTTCGAGTCCCATGTAAGGCATGGATGTTGTGTTGTTGAGCGCAGTGTGTTCCACCCCCCCTCTGGTGCGCCTGGGGCAACGTCCTAGGATGGCTAAATGGTTCAAATTCCTGGCCGATGTATAGGCGAATGATGGAAGTCAAGTGCCTGGCCATTTGATAAAAAAAATTATTTCATTTTATTATATAGTGTATAAAATGCTGCGACTGCCTTTTAACAGACTAGAAACTGACATTACATTTCTATTATTTATAAAAATAATTATCAACTGTCTAAAATAAAATGTCCAAATATATTTTAAGCCAATGTAATTCGAAAAAGATAATAAAGCACGTTCTACATTAAAATATGAAATTGAACTGTTAAAATTCTTTTAAATTTCATTATCATTAGATATTAAAGACTGAAAAACCTAAGTCACAATATTATTAACAGGGTTCATCCTAGGTGTTTTTCGCAGGGCGGCCCGCCCCGCTGCCCTTAGAAATTAGAAAACTCGCTCCGCTACCCTCACAAATTAGAAAACCCATCCTGCATGCCCCAGTACTATAATTTTGAGCCCTGACATCAAAAAATGCTGCCCTTCTTTTAAAAATGACACTTCTACATATATTATCAAATTTTCAAAACATCGAGAAATGTGCGACATTTTTTCTCATTCATAATTTATTAATTTTTTAAGAGTGTCGTTTATTTCCCTTCACGTGCACTGCAGTGGCGAGTTTTTTTCACCCATACCCTTTTCCCCATTGATCGCACGTTGAATGAGGTGGTATTTTGCTGAAATAAGTATTAAGTAAACATGTATAATAACAGATAAGTAAATAAAAAACATACAACTCCAATTTTTAATAGTTCCTCTTCGTGTGATAAATTTTAAGGACTAGTTGGTTCTTTTTGGCAGGGTGAGATAACTTACGCTTTGCTGAAATAAGATTCAAAGCATTTGATGCCGCCATTGCTTAGAATGTAAAATCCCAACAAAACTGCATTTATTTTACGCACATTTACGAAATACTACATCTGATAAAATGTAGTTTGTAGGACTGTTACTGCCATCAAATGTAAAAGATTGTAAACACAGTTAATATCTCATAAAATCATATGGCGTGTTATTTCCGTTAAACACACAGGAGTCTCGGCTTTAAAAGTGCCTGACGAGTCTACCTCGTCAAATCAGCTTAGCGGTAGTGCAATGGTAAATTATGCTGCAGAATTCAACATTTCTTCTGAATTTTGTTTTTTGAACAAATGTTGACAAAATGTAAAATCATAAAAACTGGCTCCAACATTGGGGAGAAGTTTTTCCAGTCCTACCAGATTTCACAAAAATTATTAATTAATAAATTTATTATTATGGCAATTTTATATATTATTTGCTATTTATGCGAATTGTAATAAATAATTAATCAATTTGCTATTTATTTGCCTTTGATGATTCGGGCTGTAGGAAAAAAGAACGTATCAACTTTATAGCCCTGTATATAATATTGTTCTACAAATAAAAACAATAAAATACATATTATATAAATATTTAGATAAATTAAAGCATTTATATATCTATAAACTGCAAAATATTTACCATGCTTTCTTTTATTCCAATTATGCCTTCTATGGCATCCATTCCAATTAAGGCTAATGTTCGCTCGTCTAAATCGCTGAGTGGTTTTGCTTTTGAAGCTCCTCCACCAGTCATGTTGGCTTCTCTTTTAAAAGCATTGTACCTTTTTTTCGTTTCTGACTTGTAGTCACTCCAACACTGAAAATACAACGTCATGTTTAAATCTTTTGAACTTAAATTTTGCATGGTTTTACATAAGCAAACATATATACAAATATTAAATGAAAAACATCTATAAAATATTAAATGAAAGTATGACATTCATAAATATAGAAATATTAAATTTAAGATATGGGTGTAACAACAAAAATTGTCTATAAAATTTACTAAATTTAGATTTACAATAAGGTAATTTTACTGCATAAAGAGGACAAATTCACAAAAAAGAGTGGCACTATTACTTGAAACTTAAGTAACAGTATCCAAGTTCCATTTATTTGCAGAATTCCTATCACTTATATTAACTTTGTATAAAAGCCCATAAAAATTAGATGAATGAAAAAAATAAATATGCTATATTATACACTGAATATCTCTAAAGTTTATAAACATCCCTGAACGGGAAAATTTGGTTTAAAACCATGTGATTTGAACACCATATTAGTAATATATCTATTGAAATAACGATACATTCCTTAATAATTGTATAAATTAAAAAATAATTTTTACTTAAAGTAGTTTTATTTGCAATAAACAATATTACAAGCAAAAGTAATACCGACTACACAAGCCTCAGTAGAACTAATGCATTACAATCAAAATTTAGTGGAATATCAGAAACGATGAAATATAGCAAATTTATAAAGTGATATGAATCATCGTACTATATATATTTTATAAATTAAAAAATAATTAAAGTTAACTTACCTTTTGCCATTTATCCACAGTTTTATTAGCTCCACCATGAGAATTAAGCAAGTCACATAAATCTTTCCACATGTGATTTCTCTGGCTATGTGTAAAAGAATTGGAGAGTAAACCTTTATTTAATTCCAGATTATTTTCCATATATGAAATTAGAGTTTCAAGTTGGCCTTTGCTAACTTTAGTTCTTTTTGAAGCCATGTTAATTCACAATGATAAAACTAAATAATTATAAACGAAGAGAAGCAGCACGAGGTATAACAACAAGTTGAAATAAAATGTAAACTTGAAGCAGACGATTCTCGCAGTACAATGTCCGCATTTGATTGGTCTAAATAAGCTCCGCCTTAAAGCCTCGATCACAGTACAGCTTGGTGCAGAAAATATTTACGAATTCACTTTACGAAGTGTTTGTGGTACGGAAACTGCATATCTTCGTAAACGATGGACCGGAATTACATCGGAATTAGACCGGTGAGAAAACTATTACGATGTGTTGGTGGTAGAGCCCCTGGGATATGTAAATATCACGTGGTATTTTCCCGGGACTCTATTGCGGTGAACAGGCACTGCCTTGCTTCTCAGAAATACTTTTAAAATGTGAGTGGCAGCAGTATAAATTGTTTTGAATTTGAAGTTTCTTTCAGGCCGATATTTGTTTCATGTTGAAATTTTAAAATTGTTATGTTTTATCAATCTACTTCAAATACTTCTGTTCACGCTTCGCCTTTATCGTTTTAGAATATTTATTTATATTATATTAGAATATTTTACCCAAGATTCTAGAAACTGTCAAGATGATGGTAGAAACTTCTGTTTTCGTAGATCATGTTCAAAAACATGTTGAAGCTATCATGAAGCATTCCCCGATTGGGTTGTGCCAGAAGCGCATTACTTTCATGAATCCAAGACCTTCATGTCCTGATTATATTGCTGATGCTAAATGTGATCAAGTAAAAATGATTATACCCTTTGCTGGTGTACCTATTGAATGTTTAGTTATGTTTCAAGCTACTCAACCTTCATGCCCTCCCGATTTCATATTTGCCGACTCCCGCTTTCTTGTGCCATATGAAAAGATGTCTATACTGCACTACTGGAACGTGCATAGATCTGTTGGTTTACTGGAAACTATGAAACAGTTAATGTACTATTTTAAAGAAAAGCACATTAGTCTTTTGGAAAATTACTATCATATCCATCAGGAATATTTATCCTTAGTTTCCTGTGGCACTTTTACCGAAGATGAAATTGAAATATTTGTTCCATCAAATAAGCACATCCCCATTTCTTTTCTTATTCGATTGAAAGCAGATTTTCGAAAAATACCAGCTGCCTACTTTAGAAGCAGTGAAGCCAAAAAGTATCCTCTCTTGCTTGTTACCTTCTACCCTCATGATAAAAACAAACATAATCAGAAGTTGTACTTTTCATCTGAACTTGAATCAGCCCTTGGACTTGCTCTAAATTTTAAGCTTCCTAGTTATCTTCCTAATGTACCTCTTGGGCAATATATTCACGTTGTTCAGGATGAGCTGGCCAAAAAAGCAGAAGGTGTTGCATCTGGCTATGAACTGAGAAAAAGATATGTGGCGGTGTTTGTAAGCCGATTGGAAAATAACATTGTAGAATATGATATGCTCCTATTTAGAAAGCTATCCTTTCTGGTAGAAGAAGAAGACTATCATATTTTAGTTGAAATAAGTATTCCTCATATTTATCCAGTTACCATGCCAATGTTAACCTTTAGATCCTTATATCATGCATATCAAAGCGTGCCAACATCTGTCATCATGAATTCTTATCCTTTTTCTCCAGATTGGTCTTGTGACCATATATATGATGAAACTATTAAGTATGTTAATGAATATGCTACGTTATTCCCTCAAGATAGTATTCCATATCAGTGTATGTATTTAATTTATTTCATATACTTTATTTTTCATGCATGTTATTTTCATGAATATTATAGATTCTATACATTCAACTACTAACTAGAGAAATTAAATTACCAAATTAATTTAAAGTGTTTGTCTGATTATGCATTTAAAATTTAAAAAAAAAAAGAATGCATGGAATAAAACTAGGTTTTCATATAATAAAAAATTAAGCGACAGTTACCTATTTCATTAAAGTTAAAAAAAAATTACTTTTCAGAGAAGTAGACAAAATTTGAAAATTTTCCTACGCAGTACGTACGAATTTTTAAGTTTATTGTGGAAATAGTGTTTCGGGCTCACTTCTCTTTTGCAATTTGTATAAAATTTATCTATACTGTGAGTTTGATCTACACCAAATTTAAAAATTTTAGAAAAATATCTTACATTTAGGATGGGTTATTCATTAGATATGGTGGTCATGGTTCTCTGTAAGGATTTGAAAATGATTTGCAAAACTGCTAATCAAAATTGATTAGCAATTATACAAATGTGTATAGCAATTTTTAGATGAACGAAAGATTAAAAAATGATTCTTGAGGCAATGTGTTTTCTTTAACTGCCTTTTGTCCTGGAACTGAACAATGTGCAGAAAGATGATAAAGTACAAACATACCTTGCTAGCGAAAAATGTTGAGACTTGGAGATCAGGAATAAGTCTGTCGAATCCTTTGCATCTGCAGGAAAGAGAAACTATAAAGTTTCAGAAAAAGTTTTAAAAATGTTTACTTTTTTAAAAATTTTACTCTAAAACCAATCTTTCTAAATATAATTATTCAGACTGAGATTCCCTTGCATTCCTCATTTACGTAAATGCTGTTTTCACCAAGTGTTTATGTTGAGTTAGCAGTCAAGTCATAACAGAGCGGAAACAGAAGTTGGTGATTATTTATGATTGTTGTGGTTGTGGTTAGCAATTTCATTTCATGTTTGTGTCAATGATAGGATTAAGGAGGTCAAGTCTGGGGTTTATATATATTTTTTTTACCTCTATATAAAATTTATGGGTGATCGGTAGAATAGCCCACACCCCAGATTTCAAAGTACGAAAGCGCGCCACTTTGCTCCATGCACCGGGTTATAATTTCATTCCGCTTTCTTTGCCAATCTGGTAGCCTACGCTTTCCGGACATCCAATCAGCACCTGGAATATTATTTCAATAGTAATCTGTGTATTTCATCACTTCTTTTTGCACAGATCATTTTGCAAACTTTTTTCGAACGTGTTTTGTGGATCTTTGTGGAAATTTTGTTTTGTGGATCTTTTTCAATCAGTCTCGCTGATTTGTTTTGCAGCAACCTTTATTGGATTACATATTTATTTATTTCCACGTAATTGACGTGCATAAAGATTTTTATTAGTTTTTCATTAGATTTTGATTGCAGATAGAGTTTCTAAATGGCATCTGGTAAGCGGCAAATGGATTCAAGCAAATGTTCTAGAAAACATGGTCAAATGAATGAAAATGAGTGAGGCATAAAATTTTATTTTATGCTTGAAGCGAAAGGTCAGAGAGCAGTAATTGATTGTTGTGTGATGAAAGGTTTAATGAACGATAGGTATGAATGTCCAAAGTGTGGAGATGAGATGAAATTGTGTGAAAGAGTAAAATCGTTTGATGGTTTTGAATGGAGGTGTAGAAAGAAAGGTGATGATAAGCATGATGTATGTAGGAGTGTGAGAAAGGGTACGTGGTTTAAAAAAAGTAAATTAAGTATAATTGAGATTCTAATTTTAACTTTAATGTGGTTTGGGGGTATTGAATGCAAGGTTGTGATGGAGTATTTGAATGTCGCGGAAAAAACTGTTACCGATTGGAAGCAGTTTTGCCATGACATTTGTATGAGTGCTTTTTTTAAAAATAGAAGTAAGATTGGGGGGGGATGGTGTGATTGTGGAGATAGATGAGAGTAAGTTCGGTAAAAATAAGTATGGAAGAGGAAAGCCTGTGGAGGGACAGTGGGTGTTTGGGGAGGTTGAAAGGGGAACGAATAAATGTTTTTTTTTTTTTGCAAAGGTTTCTAACAGGTCGAATAAATGTTTGCTGAATGTGATTGAGAAATATGTTGAGAAGGGGACATTGATGATATCGGACTGTTGGAAGGCGTATGATTGTCTTCAACAAGAAGGCTTCAGACACATTAATTTACTATAATACAAATGAATATGTTAGATATTTTCTTGTCACCTTTAAGACAATTTTAATTCGAAAATTTTAATATTTACAGCATTTATACAGTTAAACAATTATTGCAATCTTTTTATGTCTTCTACAAAAATATATGTCAAATACTTGCACTTTCTAGAATGCACCAATCTGCAAATAGAGTTAACAGATTTATTAGCTAATGGATGTAAAAATTAATATGGGTTGCGCATGGAATGTTCGGGTTACAGAGCAAAATATGTTTTTAATACTATAATTAACTCAAATTATAAAACTTAGATCGAGATAGGTGGTTAAGGTGTTAGGATCAGACATGGTAAAAATTGAATTCGATCCCCGCCACCCGAAATTGTCTTCGTGTCTACGCGGAGTACGAGCATGTTAAACCTGTAGGTCCGAAAGTTCAACCGAGAGGTGATGATTTGGGGGAATGATAGTACGGTCTCTGTGACTGCCACCCCCATTGGGTTCCGGTCTAAATTGGATGTTACTGGATGTCCAGCCGTCCAAACAGTTACATTACACCTTCGGGTAGATCGGGCGATCTAGGTACTAAAAATATTTTTTGGGTGGACCACAGACAGTAGATGTGGGTTCGATCCTCGACGCCAACCAAAGCGACCTTCACGTCTACGCGAAGTATGAGCACGTTAAACCTGTAGATCCGAAAGTTCAACCGAGAAGGGATAGGTTAGGGGAAGGGTAGTATGGTTGCCCTGTTGTTGCCATCCACATTAGGTTCCAGTCTAAATTGGATGTTACTGTTCCAGCCATACAAACAGTTAGCTTACACATTTGGTTAGGGATGACGGTCTGGGTAGAAAAAGACCAAACTATTGGGCCTAGATAGCCCAGTGATCAAAGCGTTGGAATCATATTCAGTCGACCTGGGTTCGATTCCCGCCGCCTAAAACTATCTTCGTGTCTACGCGGAGTATGGTCACGCTAAATCTTTAGATCCGAAAGCCCATCTCAGAGGGGATGGGTTAGGAGAGCAATAAATAATAATCTTTATAGGATAATACACAGTAGACGCGGGTTCAAACCTCGATCCTGCGCAAAACTATCTTATTCTCTTCGCCAAACATGAGTATTTCAAATCCGTAGGTTTAAATGTCCAACAGAGAAATGATAGGTTAGAGGAGGAATGGTGCGGTCCCTGTGGTTGCCACTCCATTGAGTTCCAGTCTAAATTTGGTACGGTACACGCAAGTATTACACACGTAATTTTTATCTGACCATGTCCAGCAATGAAATCAGTTTGTAAAATATTAAGTTACACTATATATTCAAATTTTTAAAAAATTGGATAAGTTTTTGTGAAGTTATTATCTGACAATGAATATCAGTAAAGAATGTGGGAGTGCAATACATGCAAATTTTTACAACCACAGCAACAAATTCGCGCTGTCAAACATTTATTTACACTATGTGTCCAAATTAGAAAAAAAAAAATAGTTTATGTTCTAGAAATTTATTGTTGTATAAAACTTAGTTACTTCGCTCCCTCCCTTTATTAAGAAAAAAAAAAACTATGATAAAAGTATGTGAAAGAGAACATGAGAACCCTCAGTTCAGATAATCCAGTTTCTAAAGCACTTGACTCAAATATATAATATTGCAATTAAGGCAATAAATTACAAACTATTGAGAACAGGAAACACATATACTTGTAAACTAGTATCGAGATAATTATAGTTAAATCAATCAGATATCAATTATTTATCAGAAAGTCAATTAAACACAGTATATTTAACATATATATATATTGCACATATGTGTACTATATATATATTGCAATGAAATCAGAAAAAACACACTAAAATAAATGATTATAATTTTTGTTTTCATTTACACTAGAAAGTATAAAAAAATAGACAGCATATTATAAGAAATATCTGTCTAATTAAGACACGATCTAGTTATAAGAATTGTGAGAAAAATATATGTGCAAAAATATTAAATTATAATTTACAAATGAAAATAAATATACAAAAGTAATTCAAAATAAAACCAAAAATTTAAATGAATTATATAGTGAATTATATATAAATCAAATAATTAAATCAAACGTTTAATTTGCATTGGATTCTGATGATGAAAGCATTTTACGAACTAATGAATATAAATGAAATTTATTAAAAATTCTTTACATGTAATAATATAACACGTTTGAAACAAACTCGGTATAATAAAATAAAAATATTAACATTGTAATACTTTAATTTTTTGTCAACTACTGCTATATATTAAAGCATGAGTTAAAATGTTTATAAATAGTCTGTACCTTCCAATTATGTAGCTAACATATTTTTTATACATTTATTTATTTAAAAAAATATAGCTTCTTCTAAAATTATTTTAAATATTCATTTAAAAAAAATCTAGATATTTAAAACAAATAACTATCAATATTCATATTACTAAATGAAACAAAAAGTTTTCAATCCAAGTTTTTTGGAATTCGCATGTATGATCTCTTCCTTGTATATAAAATTATTAAATTATAAATAAAGAAAGAAAGAGATATTTAAATATGAAAAGAAGCTGCAATTTAGAACAATTGCAGTTTAAACTAGCTGTAGATTAGAGCACATTATCTACATTTTACAAACTTGTGAATCAAAAGTATTACGAGTAGGCTTAATGAAATGTTCTTATTAGATCTATGGAAGTTTTCCCAAATCTTTGGAGTGTATATTAAAAACAAGAAAGATCAATCATGCATAAAGCATTTATTATGCAGAGATGCCAACTTTTACGGATTTTCCGTAGTTTGTACAGATTGTTACTTCATCTTACGGTTTTACGCCCCCAAAACTACGGATAATCCTGTAAAATCTATGCATCCCACCATTCAATTCATATTCTATGCTTTGCTGCGAGTCCAAAATTATTAGTTTGCATCCATTTTCTTCTTCTAAGGATTTCATATCAGAACAATAGACCTTATTTATTTTTATAGTGCGAGTAAATATAAAGAAATATTTTACTAAACAAACTATATTTCGCTTAAATTATGAGATTGCACAATTCAGTCTTTCTTTTCGGACTTTGCTGAGAGTGCACAATTGCCTTTTTCCATCCATCTCCATCCGCTTATTATTGCACATTAACTTGACTAGATTATTTTCATATTTTGATTGATTATAATGGTTCATTTTTTAATTATTTTCATATAAATAGTACGATCGTGGAATTCAGTTTTTTTTTTGTGGCCGTTGCCGAGTTTACGCAATTATCCTTTTCCATCTATCTCCATCTCCCTATTGTTGCACATTAACTTGATTAAACTGGCTTATTTTCATATTTTGGTTGGTTATAAAGGTTAATTTTTTTATTATTTTCATATAAATAGTACGATCGTAAAATTCAGTTTTTTTTTTCGCGGGCGTTGCCGAGAGTACACAATTATTCTTTTCCATCTATCTCAATCTCCCTATTCTTGCACATTAACTTGACTAAACTAGCTTATTTTCATATTTTGGTTAATTATAAAGGTTAATTTTTTTATTATTTTCACATAAATAGTGCCATTCAGTTTTAATTAACTTAGTTAAGTTAACAAAATTATGTTTTGAACTTATTCTAAGATTTTAAAATATATTTTCAATATACGCAAAATCTTACTGATAGTCGATGTAGTTGTACTGAAAACTCATGATTTTTCTACTGATGACCCCTTTCATCAGAGATTGGCATTTCTGATTATGAGACACTTTCTAACTAAAATGCAAAGTGCGATTTATCAGCGGTGATATTTTTTCAATTATCACAGAACTACGATAATTTATTTTACTTGAAAACTTAAAACTTCATCGAAAAAAATGAACTTTATTCAAATGATGTCATCGAAATATAAAGCAGCTGGTTCTCTATGTAAAAGCAGGATATATTTCTTTCATGCACTTTTATTCCAGACTCCAGAGTTAAATAATTTTGCGTGAAAGGAATTCAGCAATTCTTATACAATTCATCTAACAATCACTTGTTTACATTCTGCATCCATTAAAATTAAGCTTCGTTGTAGAAATAATCGTATTTTGATGATCATTTAAACTCAAAAATATTGTAATTGCATTGGTGTAGAAATAAAACGGTTAAAGATGAATGCCATATTTTATTTTGAAGTGGGTCATGTGATCTTTTCATATTATATGGATGTAATTATTGCTTTAATTTTTATTTAAAGAACTACTGAACACATTTTACTGAAAAATAGGGTTCAATGTATTTCATTTTTTGAACCTGGGTTCAATCCAAAACTAATTGGGTGATATTATTTATTTACATTCCCATATGTCCCACTGACCGTCTCAACAACATACTAATATTTTATTTTGATAACGTCATTTTTACGGCAGGAATCATGCGAACGGACTGCCGTAAAAAGGGGGGGGGCGCATGATGAAAGGATTTTTACCGACACCCATTTTTACAGACTGCCATAAAAATGGGTCTCCTGGGGGGAGGGGGGAGCATGAAAGTTGCAATGTTATTTTTGATGTTACATGAAATAACACCCATCCCTACAACAGAACCTACCCCCACATAGTGTCATATTCATAACACATATACACATATAGAGTTTGTAAAATTCCAAGTCAAATTGACTCTTATACCTCAAAAGTATGTGTCAAACTGTCAAATTTGTGTATAACTTTTTGCTACTTGTAATTTTAATTTAAAAAGGATAAAAAAACTGATGTCTCACTGACATGCCAAATACCATACATATTTATACTGAATTCAACAGTCTAATAAATGAACAATTTTAACTTCTATCAAAGTTATTGTACTACAACTTGTTCTTTTTAAACATATGTACAAAATAGGCAAATATTGAAAACCAGTATGAAAGAGAAGAAAAAATATAAGTAATGTGAGTAAATTTTCATATTTGAAAGATTCATATTTGACTTGGGTTTTATATAATGAGTCAATTTAGTTTAAAAAGTACTGAACGATATGGAAATTGTTGTTGAGACCCACACCATCCGACCTACCAGAAAGGTGTAAGGTAACTGTTTGGATGGCCGTGAAGAGCCATCCAATTTAGACCAGAACCCAGTAGGGGAGGCATTCACAGTGACCTTACCCTTCACACCCTACCACCAACCTCTCAGAAGGACTTATGGACCCACATGTTTAACGTGATTGTACTCCATGTGAACACTGCAGCAGTTTTGGCAGCCGAGGGAATCGAACCTGGGTCTATCGAGTGCAATTTCCGTGCACTAACCACTGGGCTACCACATCTTCGATATGGAAATTGTGTAAATGTGAGCTCTGTGTATAACATACTTCTGAATATCTGAACTATTGGTAGCATGGTGAACTATTGGTAGGACTCGAATAAGACTCAACATGCATCCACGTTCTTATAATAAATTCTGGATTGTTTCCGAAACCACAAAATTTCACTTTTTTGAATACTTTAGAGAACAGTGCTGTAAAAAGAGTTTAATTTTCAGAGATGTATACATGCCCCATATCCGTTCTTACTTAAGCAGTATTTAACAATCTGACAATTAATCTGGTATTGAGTTTACTTGGTATTGAGAATTTTGAAACTTTCAAGCATTGGAGTGATTGATGTTCTGTGAAACAGTTAGTGTACCCAGTGGAGTTGGCACCTCAAACCTTCGATTCTGACTCTTCTTTTTTTCTACACTCTGACTTCAACTCCTTTTTTTCTACATTTTTGATTCCAACTCTTTTTTTTCTACACTCTGACTCCGGCTGTTCTTGTTTTTTAATATCTGATAATGACATAAATAGCAATTAATTTTTAATTTATTGCCTAAAAACTATTTAGAAAGCAATAAAAAAATTAAATATTTTAAAAATGGAGTTATTTTTAAATAGTTTTATTTAGGAGTCAGAGTCAGTAAAAATATACTGACTCTGACTTTACCCCAAACTGCTACTGACTCCGACTCCACAGCCCTGCTTTATACTTTAAATCTTCTTAATTAATTTTCCTTTTATTCAATAAAATACATAAATAGTTATTGCTCCATTGTTATTATTTGCCTTACACGTCTTTTTTTCTTTATAGAATTTGTGATAATCTGGAATTTGTGAAAACTGATAATCTGATGAGCTTATCATGGTCCATTGAAGTTGATTATAACCATATTTCCACATGTGTCGTTTCCACAAGAAGTGAGAATTTTTTACGTATGTGCTTTTAATGAATGAATTAAGGTAATCTGATATCTGAAAGTCAAAGCTGTGTATCACCATCATTATCTGTTATGAAATTCATCTTGTAGAAAATGTTAAAGTAGATTTGTGTTTATTGTCATGTATGTTCTAAATTGTTCTATTTTAAGTACTTGTTTTGAGTACTGAATGTATATTTCACACTTTACCACAAAAATGTAATGTTAAATTTCAAAGACAGCTTATAGTACTATTACGGTAAAGTAAAAATAATCCTTGTGTAGTTTATCGGTTCCCAAATATTTGTAGCCAAATGCAAAGATAACCAGTTGGTTATTATGTATATGACACTTTAGTGTATGATATCATACACTATGTGCAGTTCTCATGATCATTCTGCATGTGACATCATCATTTGCCTGACCATTTTCATTTCCATAACATTCAGGATTTATAACTTTCAATGTGTGTTTAATTTAAACATGAATATATGGAATCTTCCCAAAACTGAAGAAGTTGCTGTTTCTTTTTTTCACAAATCACAAAACACTACCAATTGATAAAATATGTAGTAATGGTTATAATTTGAAGCTGTACTTTAGAAACACGTCAACTAATGCAAGATGAAACTCAACATTCATCCAGGCACAATTGTTGCCTGAGTCAACTCCTAGGATGAGGAGTTGACAATAATAAAATGATGTGAAAGACAGCTGGCTATGTCTAATAAGACAGAAATTAATTAGAATGATTTTGGCCTTCAAACTGTTAATTTCGTGCTTTCTTTAAATAGAGAGCGTTTTGGTTTAAGAAGGCTACTCTCTTCATAATAAAGTTTTGAAATTAAAACATAAGTTTTTAAATTTAAATTATTGAAAGTAAATAAAAGGTTCTCAAATTTAAAGTAAACATAAGCTTTTTGAAATTAAAGATATTGAAAAGTACAGAAGTTTTGAAATTTGAATTACAGAAATGTAAAGAAACATTTTTTTAATTCAAATTATTGAAAGTAAACAAAGGTTTTTCATATATAAATTATCCAAAGTAAACAAACATTTTATGAAAGTTAAACTATTGTAAATAAACACTGTTTTTTACAATTTAAATGATTAAAAGCAAACCAAAGTTATCTTTCAATTTAAATTTTCAAAAAATAAACAAAATATTTGTGAAATTCAGAACAATATAAAGAGTAAATAAAGGATGTTTTTGATTCAAATTAATGAAAAATAAACATAAATCTTTGGATTATTAATTTAAAAGAGTAAATAAAAGTTTTATTGAAAGTTGTTTTTAGATTTAAATTATTGAAAGTAATAAAAAGATTTTCAAATTTAAAGTAAACAAACTTTTTTAAATTAAAGATATTGAAAAGCACAGAAGTTTTGAAATTTGAATTATAGAAATGTAAGGAAACATTTTTTTAATTCAAAGTTGTGAAAGTAAACAAAGGTTTTTCAAATATAAATTATCCAAATTAACAAACATTTTATGAAAGTTAAATTATTGTAAATAAACAATGCTTTTTATAGTTTAAATAATTAAAAACAAACAAAGTTTCCTTTTAATTTAAATTATCGAAAAATAAACAAAATATTTGTGAAATTCAAAACAATATAAAGAATGAACAAAGGATTTTTTTTTAATTCAAATTAATGAAAAATAAACAGAAATCTTTGGATTATTAATTAAAAAGAGTAAATAAACGTTTTTTTAAAGTTGTTTTTAAATTTAAATTATTGAAAGTAAATAATAAAATATTGAAAGTAAAGGTTTTCAAATTTAAAGTAAACATAAACTTCTTGAAATTTAAATTGTAGAAATGTAAAGAAACATTTTTTGAATTCAAATTTGTTGTTGTTGTTGCTTATTCTCCAGTGTCTGACGAAGTCAGACGAGATCCATAAGTTCGTTTACTCTCAGAAAGTCGAGCACAAGGAGGGGATTGCAATAGATATCCTCCTTGGAGAGACCCATGCAATCCATTATATGCTCTGCAGAAGCCTGATGGTCGTAGCACTAAGGAGGATATATACAGCTTCTGTTAGTCAAAAGACCGGAGCACCAGGAGGTAGAAGACTGTCTTGGCTCCTTTGCCTACTGATTTTAGCTGGACATATGGAATGGTCTTCGCTCCTAGGGTGGCCCTACCAGGAGTAAACTCCTGACGTACTTCACCCATTCCGCCCAGGGGCATCCTCCCGCCACGATGAATTCAAATTTGTGAAAGTAAACAAAGGTTTTTCAAATATAAATTATCCAAAGTAAACAAACATTTTATGAAAGTTAAACTATTGGAAATAAACAATGCTTTTTACAATTTAAATGATTAAAAACAAACAAAGTTTTATTTTAATTTAAATTATTGAAAAATAAACAAAATATTTGTGAAATTCAAAACAATATAAAGAATGAGCAAAGGATTTTTTTAATTCATATTAATGAAAAATAAACTGAAATCTTTGGATTATTAATTAAAAAGATTAAATAAAAGTTTTTTTAAATTTAAATTATTGAAAGTAAATAAAAGGTTTTCAAATTTAAAGCAAACATAAACTTTTTGAAATTAAAGTATTGAAAAGTACAGAAGTTTTGAAATTTAAATTATAGAAATGTAAAGAAACATTTTTTTAATTCAAATTTGTTGTTGTTGTTGTTGCTTATTCTCCAGTGTCTGACGAAGTCAGACGAGATCCATAAGTTTGTTGACTCTCAGAAAGTCGAGCACAAGGAGGGGAT
Organism: Amaurobius ferox; assembly: GCA_951213105.1. Taxonomy (NCBI): domain Eukaryota; kingdom Metazoa; phylum Arthropoda; class Arachnida; order Araneae; family Amaurobiidae; genus Amaurobius; species Amaurobius ferox. The sequence goes on along the minus strand of OX578142.1, from coordinate 22,406,904 downwards.
TGCAATAGATATCCTTCTTGGAGAGACCCATGCAATCCATTATATGCTCTGCAGAAGCCTGATGGTCGTGGCACTAAGGAGGAAATATGCAGCTTCTGTTAGTCAAAAGACCGGAGCACCAGGAGGTAGAAGACTGTCTTGGCTCCTTCGCCTACTGATTTTAGTTGGGCATATGGAATGGCCTTCGTGCCTAGGGTGGCCCTACCAGGAGTAAACTCCCAACGTACTTCACCCATTCTGCCCAGGGGCATCCTCCCGCCATGATGAATTCAAATTTGTGAAATTAAACAAAGGTTTTTCAAATATAAATTATCCAAAGTAAACAAACATTTTATGAAAGTTAAACTATTGGAAATAAACAATGTTTTTTACAATTTAAATGATTAAAAGCAGACAAAGTTTTATTTTAATTTAAATTATTGAAAAATAAACAAAATATTTGTGAAATTCAAAACAATATAAAGAATAAATAAAGGATTTTTTATTTCAAATTTATAAAAATAAACAGAAATATTTGGATTATTAATTAAAAAGAGTAATTAAAAGATTTTTGGAAAGTTTTTAAATTTAAATTATTGAAAGTAAGTAAAAGGTTTTCAAATTTAAAGTAAACATAAACTTTTTGAAATTAAAGATATTGAAAAGTACAGAAGTTTTGAAATTTAAATTATAGAAATATAAAGAAACATTTTTTTAATTCAAATTCGTTGTTGTTGCTGCTTATCCTCCAGTGTCTGACGAAGTCAGACAAGATGCATAAGTCCGTTGACTCTCAGAAAGTCGAGCACAAGGAGTGGATTGCAATAGATATCCTCCTTGGAGAGACCCATGCAATCTATTATATGCTCTGCAGAAGCCTGATGGTCGTAGCACTAAGGAGGATATATACAGCTTCTATTAGTCAAAAGACCGGAGCACCAGGAGGTAGAAGACTGTCTTGGCTCCTTTGCCTACTGATTTTAGCTGGACATATGGAATGGCCTTTGCTCCTAGGGTGGCCCTACCAGGAGTAAACTCCTGACGTACTTCATCCATTCCGCCCAGGGGCATCCTCCCGCCACAATGAATTTAAATTTGTGAAAGTAAACAAAGGTTTTTCAAATATAAATTATCCAAAGTAAACAAACATTTTATGAAAGTTAAACTATCGGAAATAAACAATGCTTTTTACAATTTAAATGATTAAAAATAAAACAAAGTTTTATTTTAATTTAAATTATTGAAAAATAAACAAAATATTTGTGAAATTCAAAACAATATAAAGAATGAGCGAAGGATTTTTTTAATTCATATTAATGAAAAATAAACTGAAATCTTTGGATTATTAATTAAAAAGAGTAAATAAAAGTTTTTTTAAATTTAAATTATTGAAAGTAAAAAGGTTTTCAAATTTAAAGCAAACAAACTTTTTGAAATTAAAGTATTGAAAAGTACAGAAGTTTTGAAATTTAAATTATAGAAATGTAAAGAAACATTTTTTTAATTCAAATTTGTTGTTGTTGTTGCTTATTCTCCATTGTCTGATGAAGTCAGACGAGATCCATTAGTTCGTTGACTCTCAGAAAGTCGAGCACAAGGAGGGGATTGCAATAGATATACTCCTTGGAGAGACCCATGCAATCCATTATATGCTCTGCAGAAGCCTGATGGTCGTGGCACTAAGGAGGAAATATGCAGCTTCTGTTAGTCAAAAGACCGGAGCACCAGGAGGTAGAAGACTGTCTTGCCTCCTTCGCCTACTGATTTTAGTTGGGCATAATGGAATGGCCTTCGTGCCTAGGGTGGCCCTACCAGGAGTAAACTCCCAACGTACTTCGCCCATTCTGCCCAGGGGCACTCTCCCGCCATGATGAATTCAAATTTGTGAAATTAAACAAAGGTTTTTCAAATATAAATTATTCAAAGTAAACAAACATTTTATGAAAGTTAAACTATTGGAAATAAACAATGTTTTTTACAATTTAAATGATTAAAAGCAGACAAAGTTTTCTTTTAATTTAAATTATCGAAAAATAAACAAAATATTGGTGAAATTCAAAACAATATAAAGAGTAAATAAAGGATTTTTTATTTCAAATTTATAAAAAATAAACAGAAATATTTGGATTATTAATTAAAAAGAGTAAATAAAAGATTTTTTGAAAGTTTTTAAATTTAAATTATTGAAAGTAAGTAAAAGGTTTTCAAATTTAAAGTAAACATTAACTTTTTGAAATTAAAGATATTGAAAAGTACAAAAGTTTTGAAATTTAAATTATAGAAATATAAAGAAACATTTTTTTAATTCAAATTCGTTGTTGTTGCTGCTTATCCTCCAGTGTCAGACGAGATCCATAAGTCCGTTGACTCTCAGAAAGTCGAGCACAAGGAGTGGATTGCAATAGATATCCTCCTTGGAGAGACCCATGCAATCTATTATATGCTCTGCAGAAGCCTGATTATCGTAGCACTAAGGAGGATATATACAGCTTCTGTTAGTCAAAAGACCGGAGCACCAGGAGGTAGAAGACTGTCTTGGCTCCTTTGCCTACTGATTTTAGCTTTACATATGGAATGGCCTTCGCTCCTAGGGTGGCCCTACCAGGAGTAAACTCCTGACGTACTTCACCCATTCCGCCCAGGGGCATCCTCCCGCCACGAAGAATTCAAATTTGTGAAAGTAAACAAAGGTTTTTCAAATATAAATTATCCAAAGTAAACAAACATTTTATGAAAGTTAAACTATCGGAAATAAACAATGCTTTTTACAATTTAAATGATTAAAAATAAAACAAAGTTTTATTTTAATTTAAATTATTGAAAAATAAGCAAAATATTTGTGAAATTCAAAACAATATAAAGAATGAGCGAAGGATTTTTTTAATTCATATTAATGAAAAATAAACTGAAATCTTTGGATTATTAATTAAAAAGAGTAAATAAAAGTTTTTTTAAATTTAAATTATTGAAAGTAAAAAGGTTTTCAAATTTAAAGCAAACAAACTTTTTGAAATTAAAGTATTGAAAAGTACAGAAGTTTTGAAATTTAAATTATAGAAATGTAAAGAAACATTTTTTTAATTCAAATTTGTTGTTGTTGTTGTTGCTTATTCTCCAGTGTCTGACGAAGTCAGACGAGATCCATAAGTTCGTTGACTCTCAGAAAGTCGAGCACAAGGAGGGGATTGCAATATATATACTCCTTGGAGAGACCCATGCAATCCATTATATGCTCTGCAGAAGCCTGATGGTCGTGACACTAAGGAAGAAATATGCAGCTTCTGTTAGTCAAAAGACCGGAGCACCAGGAGGTAGAAGACTGTCTTGGCTCCTTTGCCTACTGATGTTAGCTGGACATATGGAATGGTCTTCGCTCCTAGGGTGGCCCTACCAGGAGTAAACTCCTGACGTACTTCACCCATTCCGCCCAGGGGCATCCTCCTGCCACGATGAATTCAAATTTGTGAAAGTAAACAAAATTTTTTCAAATATAAATTATCCAAAGTAAACAAACATTTTATGAAAGTTAAACTATTGGAAATAAACAATGCTTTTTACAATTTAAATGATTAAAAACAAGCAAAGTTTTATTTTAATTTAAATTATTGAAAATTAAACAAAATATTTGTGAAATTCAAAACAATATAAAGAATGAGCAAAGGATTTTTTTAATTCATATTAATGAAAAATAAACTGAAATCTTTGGATTATTAATTAAAAAGAGTAAATAAAAGTTTTTTTAAATTTAAATTATTGAAAGTAAATAAAAGGTGTTCAAATTTAAAGCAAACATAAACTTTTTTAAATTAAAGTATTGAAAAGTACAGAAGTTTTGAAATTTAAATTATAGAAATGTAAAGAAACATTTTATGAAAGTTAAACTATTGGAAATAAACAATGTTTTTTACAATTTAAATGATTAAAAGCAGACAAAGTTTTCTTTTAATTTAAATTATCGAAAAATAAACAAAATATTGGTGAAATTCAAAACAATATAAAGAGTAAATAAAGGATTTTTTATTTCAAATTTATAAAAAATAAACAGAAATATTTGGATTATTAATTAAAAAGAGTAAATAAAAGATTTTTTTGAAAGTTTTTAAATTTAAATTATTGAAAGTAAGTAAAAGGTTTTCAAATTTAAAGTAAACATTAACTTTTTGAAATTAAAGATATTGAAAAGTACAAAAGTTTTGAAATTTAAATTATAGAAATATAAAGAAACATTTTTTTAATTCAAATTCGTTGTTGCTGCTTATCCTCCAGTGTCTGACGAAGTCAGATGAGATCCATAAGTTCGTTGACTCTCAGAAAGTCGAGCACAAGGAGTGGATTGCAATAGATATCCTCCTTGGAGAGACCCATGCAATCCATTATATGCTCTGCAGAAGCCTGATGGTCGTAGCACTAAGGAGGATATATACAGCTTCTGTTAGTCAAAAGACCGGAGCACCAGGAGGTAGAAGACTGTCTTGGCTCCTTTGCCTACTGATTTTAGCTGGACATATGGAATGGCCTTCGCTCCTAGGGTGGCCCTACCAGGAGTAAACTCCTGACGTACTTCACCCATTCCGCCCAGGGGCATCCTCCCGCCACGATGAATTCAAATTTGTGAAAGTAAACAAAGGTTTTTCAAATATAAATTATCCAAAGTAAACAAACATTTTATGAAAGTTAAACTATCGGAAATAAACAATGCTTTTTACAATTTAAATGATTAAAAACAAACAAAGTTTTATTTTAATTTAAATTATTGAAAAATAAACAAAATATTTGTGAAATTCAAAACAATATAAAGAATGAGCGAAGGATTTTTTTAATTCATATTATTGAAAAATAAACTGAAATCTTTGGATTATTAATTAAAAAGAGTAAATAAAAGTTTTTTTAAATTTAAATTATTGAAAGTAAAAAGGTTTTCAAATTTAAAGCAAATAAACTTTTTGAAATTAAAGTATTGAAAAGTACAGAAGTTTTGAAATTTAAATTATAGAAATGTAAAGAAACATTTTTTTAATTCAAATTTGTTGTTGTTGTTGTTGTTGCTTATTCTCCAGTGTCTGACGAAGTCAGACGAGATCCATAAGTTCGTTGACTCTCAGAAAGTCGAGCACAAGGAGGGGATTGCAATATATATACTCCTTGGAGAGACCCATGCAATCCTTTAGTGTCTGACGAAGTCAGACGAGATCCATAAGTCCGTTGACTCTCAGAAAGTTGAGCACAAGGAGTGGATTGCAATAGATATCCTCCTTGGAGAGACTCATGCAATCCATTATATGCTCTGCAGAAGCCTGATGGTCGTAGCACTAAGGAGGAAATATACAGCTTCTGTTAGTCAAAAGACCGGAGCACCAGGAGGTAGAAGACTGTCTTGGCTCCTTTGCCTACTCATTTTAGCTGGACATATGGAATGGCCTTCGCTCCTAGGGTGGCCCTACCAGGAGTAAACTCCTGACGTACTTCACCCATTCCGCCCAGGGGCATCCTCCTGCCACGATGAATTCAAATTTGTGAAAGTAAACAAAGGTTTTTCAAATATAAATTATCCAAAGTAAACAAACATTTTATGAAAGTTAAACTATTGGAAATAAACAATGCTTTTTACAATTTAAATGATTAAAAACAAACAAAGTTTTATTTTAATTTAAATTATTGAAAAATAAACAAAATATTTGTGAAATTCAAAACAATATAAAGAATGAGCAAAGGATTTTTTTAATTCATATTAATGAAAAATAAACTGAAATCTTTGGATTATTAATTAAAAAGAGTAAATAAAAGTTTTTTTAAATTTAAATTATTGAAAGTAAATAAAAGGTTTTCAAATTTAAAGCAAACATAAACTTTTTGAAATTTAAATTATAGAAATGTAAAGAAACATTTTTTTAATTCAAATTTGTTGTTGTTGTTGCTTATTCTCCAGTGTCTGACGAAGTCAGACGAGATCCATTAGTTCGTTGACTCTCAGAAAGTCGAGCACAAGGAGGGGATTGCAATAGATATACTCCTTGGAGAGACCCATGCAATCCATTATATGCTCTGCAGAAGCCTGATGGTCGTAGCACTGAGAAAATATACAGCTTCTGTTAGTCAAAAGACCGGAGCACCAGGAGGTAGAAGACTGTCTTGGCTCCTTTGCCTACTGATTTTAGCTGGACATATGGAATGGCCTTCGCTCCTAGGGTGGCCCTACCAGGAGTAAACTCTTGACGTACTTCACCCATTCCGCCCAGGGGCATCCTCCCGCCACGATGAATTCAAATTTGTGAAAGTAAACAAAGGTTTTTCAAATATAAATTATCCAAAGTAAACAAACATTTTATGAAAGTTAAACTATTGTAAATAAACAATGCTTTTTACAATTTAAATGATTAAAAGCAAACCAAGTTTTCTTTTAATTTAAATTATCGAAAAACAAACAAAATATTTGTGAAATTCAAAACAATATAAAGAGTAAATAAAGGACTTTTTTAAATTCAAATTAATAAAAAAAAAACAGAAATCTTTGGATTATTAATTAGAAAGAGTAAATAAAAGTTGTTTTGGAAGTTTTCAAGCTTTCTTTATGACTGCACTGAACCAATTGAAATGAACCAATTTTGTTATGCAATTAATATATTTAAACTTGTATTTCCATTGATTTGTGGTTTAAACATTGCATTTTGTTTCACCACATTCTTCTGGCAACAATATACTTTCAGATAGAGAGAAAAAAATTACGCCAAAAAGGCAACATTTTTTCAAGTTTGCCTATAGTTGGTAACTTACATAAGTACTGAAAAACCTGGTTTTTTTTAGAGTATGCCATTTATAAAAAATATTTGTAATATGTAATAAAGATTATTTAGAATCTCAATGCATATTTCTTTAACATATTTGTTTCACTACTGAAATTATTAGCCCTAAATTAAATTTATTATTAACCAAGAAAAATTGCATTAAAAATATTGTGCATTAGTACTGAAAATGTAGACAAATTTACTCTAAAAGTACTTTTAACATGTTCTCTGCCAGTGCTAGCTGACAGCTAATTACCAGGAGCTAACACTATTTTTTTGTGTATAACTTGCAAATTTTCATTAAAATAATAACTATTTTTATATAAATATCTAATAATAGCTAATTTTCATTAAAATAAAAGCCAAGAAGAGAAAAAATAATGTCTCCAATCAGAGTCAGTGGCTTTGAATTAAACTGGTCAACTCCTATTGCCTCAGATCGGAGCTGCTAGTAGCGAAAGTGCTAATGTACTAGTATTTGTCATCAAGATTTTGTAACCAGTATGCATAAAAAACAACTCGTATCTTTTTAAGGGAGGATATAACAATTTTAGAGATTCAGGATAAAGCTCAAATTTTGTCAAAATTTTAAAATATATATTGGCAATGTACCTGTATTCAGACTATTTTCCAATGAGTTAGCTAAATTTAAGATTCTTTAGACAAATTTCTGAAGTGTTAACCAGAACTTTTTATCGCTTTTAAAGCATGTTTAGATTGCACCTTTTAAACTGATGCTCAAACAGTTTTATGATAAGTGGCTTTTAGAGATTCAGGATAAAGCTCAAATTTTGTCAAAATTTTAAAATATATATTGGCAATGTACCTGTATTCAGACTATTTTCCAATGAGTTAGCTAAATTTAAGATTCTTTAGACAATTTTCTGAAGTGTGATATTTGAAAAAAATTTCATAAAACTATTGAAGCCATTGCTGAATTTGCAAATTGATTAGCAACCAAAATTTTGATAGTGGTGAGCAAATTATCACTCTGCAAATAGTTTCACCAAAATTGATTGCCATAAATTTTCTGATTTATTCTCATTTGATGAGGGAAAAAATGCTTAACATGTGCTTAGCATTAAAAATAAAGATGGAATAAATAGACAAAATTTGAAATCAATTCTGAATATGTTACGATTTTCTGTCCTTTCTAGGCAAGATGCACAAGCCATTCCATAGCTGCCAACTCTCCCGATTTTTCACTATATCTCCCGGGTAAGTCGCCCACCAGTTTTCACTCAACGGCCTTTATTTTCCAAGGTTAATAGAATTAACAGGTTGTCTCGTTCGCTATTCCCCCCATGGTACCATTTCTGGGCGAGCTGTGACGTCACTGCTAGACCTTCCGTTCTGTTGACAAGCGGCGCTTCGTTGAAAAACGTTGGAAAACAGCACGGTTTTGTTTAAAAATGCCTTGCTTTAAACATCAACGAGATACATGAAATGTTTCCTAAAATAATGTGCTAATACTGAAATATGACAAATGAACTCAAATTTGAATTCAAAACGAACTAAATTGCTGTAATTAACGGATGAAGAAGTCAAAAACAGCCGTTTGACAAATTATATATTAAGACAAGGATATGATTTTCCGGGTGATTTCGTATAACAAATACATTCATCTTCTTTTTTACACAAAATTTACATATTTCATGTGTAAATTGATAATCTTTATTAATATTTTTACTCACAAATATATTGCATGAATATGGATTTTAATATAGTATTTTTTAACAATTACTTTTACAACACATTAAAGATTTTAAACGAAATATCGCGTTTAAATTCATTAAATAGAGACTGTGCACTTTACTGTCTGTATTTTCTATTAAAGGTTTGGAATAGGATACAACTGATGAGAAATATGTAAAAATAGAATTAAATAATATTTATTTCTATAAAACTCTCCATATTATCTTTATCAATTTGCAATTAAATTTCTATTTCTTTAAAAATTGGATGATTTAAAATTTCCTGCATATAAATGCTATGGCACTTATTCTATCGCGTAAGCGTACCATTCCGTTCCTAATAGTTCCTATACAAAAAATATTTGAACTTTATAATTTTCTGAAAAATGTCATCGATTTGATTTTAAAATATTTAGATTGTATCATTGCATGCACAATGCATGTAATTAATATTTTCATTTTATATGCTTAAAGAAAACCCCGTTTCTATATATTTAATGATATACATCCGCTGTTTAATTTTGTTTATTTGAAGTTTTTTTGAATTCATTTAATTTCTTTTATGGTATAGATATTACCGTAGAATTCAGTCAATCAGCACTTTAAAATGCGACAGAAAATCGTGGAAAATAAAGGGGGGGGGGTAGGGAGTATCATCCAGAATTTTATGCTAAAAGAAACAAAGGCTATTTTTATCATTTTATTCGACGACGAATTTTTTTTTCTCCGAAATTTGTCCAATATTTATGGGGAAGGAGCTTCTCCATTCACCGTTTGCTTTAAAATAAATAGGGGTAAATGTATCATTTTAATGCGACTATAAATTTATTTTGTTTTTACAAAATTATCCATAAAATTACACTTGTTTCTTTTAACTTATGAATATTCCTTTTTTGAATAAAAACCATTTTTATTGAATCGAAACTACTCCGTCTTACTCATGATGAAGTCCTTCAATTTAACGAATCAAGATATAAATGCCTTAGCAAAAACTTTATTAACAAATTTACTACAAAAAAAATCTTAACAAACTACATTTGACGTGACTAATTATTATTGCAATGATTTGATAAAATATGTGTTTTCAAATTTAAATCAATTACTGTTTTTTCTTCAGATGATTTTGAAAGTTTCCTGGCCTTCTCTCAAATCCAGACGATATATTTTTTCTAAAACATGTAAAATTTTTGAACTAGACAAAAGCTATGCATTCATTGCCTGGAAATAATATTTATTCTAATTTATACTGCTTTATTCATGCCTGTAAACTTCGGAATACAGTCAATATTTAAATGATGACTGATTTGCCACATTTAGATTAGAAATATATATTTATATCCGTCTCAAACCGATTCACATAACACACCTAACACCTATTGGCTCTTCTCTGATCATTCACTATTTTTTTATACATAACTTTTGCTCATTCAATTATCTTTCAACATAGCATTCAGTAATCTTTGTATAAACTTCACTTATGTTAAAATTTTAATAGCTTCCACTCTCATAAAAAAATTGCTATTTCTTTTCATATGTACGGAATTTATTTTCATAAACTTCTCATTACTATGCATGTACTGTTTTATTTTATTCTATATTGCTTGCACACCGTTACTATTAGATAAATATTTAAATAGTTTCCGATCAACGTTTCTCAATAGTTCTTCTCGCCTCTGTCAGAGAATGGGTCTTGCAGTGACGTCACTCGTCCTTCCTTCCCGGGACAACTTTTTCCCCGAACGAGACAACCTTATATATAAGATATTCTACGGACCTTGTTTATTTTCCCCCTTTCTAGGCAGAAATCACTCGAATGCAAATCGTGACTTTCAGTTGTTTTCCGCGGTGCAGTTTTCTGCTACCACGGTGTAGGAATGGATCGCGATTGACGCTTGTATTTTTGTATTTGTATCTACAGGTTACAAAAGTAAAAAAATCGGAAATAGATCACGAATTTTCCGAAAATATTACGAAATGAGAAACGAAGTCACAAATTTTGAAATCGAAGTTTTCCCGTTTTTTCGTCTAAAAATGCATTTCTCAGCTATCGTGTAATCGGCGCTCGCAAACGGCAATTATTCCCACAGCGTCACGAGAGAGATGACCAATGATTTTAATGTGGGAAAAATGCATTTGCATCGACTAAAATTTTATTAAATTATTTTGTTTTATATACAAAACTATTGTTTATTAATGAAATGAAATTAATTTTTTCAGCAGTAGCGCTAAAAACGACGTTTGTGCGCGATCCTCCTTATATTTCGTTTTATTATGAAACTATTTTCCACTTTTGCAATCGGTCAGCATCGTCAAATTTTTTTATAATTATTTCGTATTTTATACAGAAAAACTATTGTTCAAACGTAATATTAATGAAATGAAAGGCTATTTTGCAGCAGTATCGCGAAAAACGGCTTTTGTGCGCGATCCTCCATATATTCAGTTTAATTGTGAAAATAATTTCCACTTTTGCAATCTGTCAGCATTGTCGAATTTTTTTATAATTATTTCGTATTTTATACAGAAAAACTATTGTTCAAACGTAATATTAATGAAATGAAAGGCTATTTTGCAGCAGTATCGCGAAAAACGGCATTTGTGCTCGATCCTCTTTATATTTCGTTTAATTGTGAAAATAATTTCCACTTTTGCAATCTGTCTGCATCGTCTAAAATTGGGCTTATCAAAATCTCCCGTTTTTTTCATATTTTCGCACAAAAATCTCCTGGTTCTTCATATTTGGAGGTTGGCAGCTATGCATTACAGGTTCTCTTAAAATTTTTAATATCAACATGTTTAATTTCATTCTAGTGAATAGTGTCCAACTTTTTGTGTTAGTATCACTAGTTATAAATGTAAATATATATGATATTGAATGGCTATCATATATTTTATTAGCACAACTAACGAACTACTAATCATGTTTTTTTTATCATCAACTATAAAATCTGGTTTTCTATCTGTAGTAGGATACTGGATATGAAAAAACTTTAGGAAATTGTTTTAGTATAACAAGTTATGTGCATATGTATTAGATTATTTGTGTCATAAATCTTTTTATCTAAAACAAGATAATCTGGAATTCAGCTGTTTTATTTACAAAAGTATTTTTACAGTGATCATCCAATTCAATTTTGTAGTGCTACCTGGAAAATTGAATACAGTTTGTAAATTATATAAGTATTTAGAAAAAATCAATTCTATTTTTTTTATAAATGTAATTTTCTTTATTATGCCAGATTAAAATTTTGGATAAAATTTGAAATTTTCTCCTATGGCATTGGATTCCATTAAAAAAAAAAAGATGCATTTAACATTTTGCCAAATATTTGTTATGTGTTCGACTTGAAGCTAATTTTAACATATCTGGAATTTAAAATCTGGGTAGAAAGCTAAAGAACATGGATGGATTCTTGTTATCCTTCCAAAAATTCTATAGAAACATTTTTTTGGCTTGTTAAACATATTCTTGGCTAATCTATAGATAATTTAAATCTGTTTATACAAGTTATCCTTTACATAGACACTTATGACAAGATGAGAAATTTAGATTTTCGTGTATTTTTAATATAAGTATGGTACTATTATTTAGAAAATCATCCATAATGACATCTTTTTGGCAGCATGTAGGCTTATTTAAAATATACTTTTCTCTTGTCTAATGTTCAGTCCAGAAATAAGAGAAATCCTGTGGGTTAGCTTAATTTGACTTCAAACAAATGAGCATCTATCTTCATAATTAAATTAACTCATTCAATTGTCAATATCTACTTCTGATTTCCTAGATCAAAGTAGCCTTGAATTCATATAAACTTTTATTTTGCTGAAGTTGCAAAATAATGAAGCAGTTCATGAAGCTTTTCAGAGGATGTTTTGTGGGTCATCTTTATATTTTATATAGCATTTTTAAATACATACTGATCAAGATGATTTCAGTCTAAAATTGCTGTAATTTCAAAAATATTATAGTTTTGTTACAAATACTGGATTAATGCACTTAAATTTTTATTTTAAAAAAATATTTATGTTTAATACATTTTTGCAATTTTTGAATAAACTGCAATTGAATTTGGCATATTAGAGAGAGAGATCTGGAATGATATCAACAAATTGCATTAAATTTTTATTGAAAGCTTGTCTTAAGTGTTAAATATGAACAGCATATCAAACATTATTTTTAACACTTTACAACAAAGTTGAAAAGTGTTTATGACTTTGTTCATTCTGTCTGTCTGTCTGTCCGTTAGCACGATAACTGCCGTAAAAATGACTTAATCAAAATGAAATTTTAGTATGTTGTTCAGACGGTCTGTAGGACCTATGGGAATATAAATTAATAATATCACCCAATTAGTTTTGGATTGAACCCGGGTTGAAAAAATGAAATACATTGAGCCCTATGGGACCTAATTTTTCAAACATTTTTTAAGCGGATTCAAAATTCACAAATTGCTTCGAAATTTTTAGGTAATATTCAAATTGTTCCATAAAATATATAAAAACAAATTCAGCGAAATATATTCAGTAGTTTTTTAAATAAAAATTAAAATAATAATAACACCTCTTATATGAAACGATCACGTGACCATGATATGAAAGTATCACGTGATCCACTTCAAAATGATATATGGCATCCATCTTGTCTCAAAATCGTGATTTTTAAAGTTCTTTTTATTTTATATTGAGTGTTGTATCCGTCCTAAAACCACTTTATTTTGGTTTAAATTCTGTGCATCTACATACTAAATCAACGCAATTACAATATATATGAGTTTAAATGCTCATCCAAATTTGATTATTTCTACAACGAAGCCTATTTTTCACTTATGTAAAATGTAAACAGCAAAATATGTAGGATGAGTTGTATAGAAATTGCTGTATTTTTTTAACTCAAAAGAATTTAGCTCATGGAGTCTGCATAGCTGATATGAAAGAAATAATCATGACTTTACTGGAAGGACGATTTTTTGCGATGAAGTTTAAGCATAGAGTTAAATAACTTGTAGCTCCATGGTCTTAATTTTTAAATAAAATAAATTATTATAGTATTGTGATGAATGACATGAATGGGAAATTATTTATGAATGAAATGCTGCTTTTTTAGAGAAAGCCAGGCTTGTTATTTTTTCTATGACGTCATTTGAATGAATTTCAGTTGTTTTCGATGAAGTTTTTAAATATAATAAATTATCGTGGTATTATGATAATTCTAAAATTATTATTGAGTAATATATCACATTTTAGAGATGTTTAAACCAGGCAATTTATATTTCAATGCCGTCATTTGAATGAAGTTCATTTTTTTCGATGAAGGTTTAAGTTTTCAAATATAATAAATCAATGTAGTATTGTGAGAAGTTTTAAAATATTACCGAGGAATGTATTGCATTTTAGACATGTTTAAATAAAATTGCATTGCTGTTGAAAAGTGTTTCATAATCAATGCTTTAAGCATGATTGATCTTTCTTGTTTAAGTTTTCAAAAAGTTAACTAATTTGTTAAGCATTTAGTTACAAGTTATTGCATTACAGATGTGAAGATCATCTTTTCTGATTTATGCAAACCACACCTGCAGCTTTTGAGTTTTTAGGCAAGGTAATGACAATGGTCACTGTTTGGCAGTCGGAAAAAGAAACATAAAGTTGGGAGTTATAACAACTGGCATGTGTGCTGCTGTGCATGATAAAAGGTATAGTGATAGTTTATATTGGGTTTAAAAACAGAAAGTTAACCTGAGAAATAGGAGGTTAGTGTATGCCTGACTGGAATAATATAGTTAGATTATTTCAGGGGCAGAAGCCATCCTATATAATTTCAGAAAAAAAACATGCTATATTGTCTTATATTTTATATTTAACCTATATTTCTGTGTATTTTATTGTCAGAATTTCTGTGGATTTGCATTTTTCCCATTTTGAACTTTTTGCCATTGTGTGCAAAATTAGTTTGGCAGTGTCGCATGAGAGGAATAAAGTTTTCCTTTCCCGTCATTCTAATATCATGACAGAATCTGAGATTTCCGGTCATTTTCACCCTGTTGGAGGTAGTGCACCTATAAGATGGATACATCCAACATCTGTAATTCAAAATGACTCTAGATCAGTGACAGAAAAACATGAGAAAGCAGCACATTTTTGTTTAAAAAAAACATTAGCAAGATACATAAAATGTTGTCTAAAATAACGTACAAACTAATGTATAACACATGAACTCAATTTTCACTTTTAAATTGCAGAAATTAATGGACAGAGTCAAAAATAGAGGATTTACTGGATGATATCTTATAACAAATACATTAGGTATTCCCCTTCCCCCGAGAATTCCTATTTTTTATGCATAACATGATAATCTTTATTAATATTTTTAATCACAAATATTTTCTGGAAATTCAAATTATTTTACAATTAACTTTTGTAACACATTCAAAGTTTTGAACAAAATATAACTTGTAATTCTAATAAAATATCTTGTTCAATTTTTTAAAATCTGGATGATACACTATACTGTCCATATTGCTTTATAAAAAAATGAAGGCTTGAAATATGACAAAACTGATAGTGAATAAATAAAATATTTACTTTTATTTTTGTAAAATTCTCCATATTAAATTCTTTTAAAAATTAAGAAAACTTATTTTTCAATATAGAAGTATCAACTGTATGCAGTTACTTGAGGATTTTTATTGTCCTACAAATTTTTTAAAGTAATCCTTATCACTTCTACCCTTGTTATTTGAGCTTGTATATATTTGTTGTATATTCTTATTGCATCAGTTTGCTTTTTAATTTTGTTCTTAGCCAAGTTTTACTAAAGCTAT
Organism: Amaurobius ferox; assembly: GCA_951213105.1. Taxonomy (NCBI): domain Eukaryota; kingdom Metazoa; phylum Arthropoda; class Arachnida; order Araneae; family Amaurobiidae; genus Amaurobius; species Amaurobius ferox. Next base: position 22,391,631 of record OX578142.1, on the reverse strand, counting down.
AGATATTATGTTAAAGAGCAATAATGTTAATTGCTCTTTTACACTCTGTGTGTGTACACTGATCTAATTACCATTGTTTTGACAGTATAGCGTCACAAGTGAAAGGCATTCCGAAATATCAAAGCTGTTGTACTTTTTATACAAGCAGGGAAATAAATATGACTTTCATTACTTTTTCTATTAAATTTTTTTCTTAATGCATATTTTAGTTTTAACCACTGACAGTGCTAAATTGACACCTGGTGATGAATTTTCTAATTTACTTTCCCCAGATATCAATTCTGCATTCTGAAGAACATTTCTACTAAATTTCATTGAGTTTCATCTACTAAAGTTAGACATTTTTATTCAATCTCACTTTGTTGCTGAATTTCTTCTTAATTTCTTCAAGTCTCTGCTAAGGGGTGCAACAATCAAAATTATTTGATTGGAAATGGTCAGTTAGATCTAATGTGTACACTCACAGACCTTTCATTTTGAAGTTAATTGAGATGCTTAACAAATTTTCTAGGTACCTTGCATACTAATTATATATATATCCAAATATATTTGGGACAGCTAAAAGCAATCTATTATGGCAAAAATATAAACAACAGGAGTAAGCTGGGTATTGAAACAATGACAACTGGAATAAATTTATCTGAATAATTATTTATTATGTTCAGAATTAAGGGATTTTATTTCAAACTAGTTGCCATCAGCAACCAGTGGGGTTTCTTAAGTTCTTAATTTGCAATAGCTAAGATGTCTTTAATGTTTTGGCAGGTCACAGCTAACAGTAGACACTAAGATTGCTGAAATCAAATCTATATAATCAAAATATTGAGCAATATACCTGTGTCCACCTGTTATGCTTGCAGGTCATGACCCCCTCCCGTCTTGGGGGAGCAGTGAAGATACATCAAGTTATATATATTTTTTCAGCTTAATTGTTTATTTACCAAAATTATTATTGAGTTATTAAGTAAAGTGTTTATTATATTATCAAGTTGTTAGTGCTGTCAAAGAGGTACAAATAAAGGTAGCCTGGTCCAGGTCAGCGCTTTGACGAAGTAGGGGGGCTTCCCTAAGTGATTAGGAGTCGAAAGCCATCCAAAGACTAAGCTAGCGAAAGAAGCACTCATTGTTCCAGACCAATTTTATTGACTTTCTCCTTCAGTAGGTTAAGGTGAAAATGAAAGACGAGGCAGATATTGCTGCTCTGAAGGTGGATCCAAGTACCAATATTGGTGAATTTATGGCAAGGTTTGTTTCCTGTCATAACAATTTAGTGGCTGAATTAAGAAAAATTAAAGTTTCAGCTCCTGTCCAAACGAGAATGTGAGACGAATTGGCTTTATTGCTGACCATTATGATTGAGCAGCAAACACTGATTGTGGTCCAGATGGGACAATTAAATATAACAAAAAAAAGTGTTTCATATGCACAAGTAGGAGAGAAGAGGTAGATACAAGAGTAAGAAATGGACCACACATGTTCTAACAATTCATCTAACTACTGAGCAGAGTTCAGACAAAACCAAGGCTGAAGTCCAAAACCTGGTTAATCCTCAAAAGTTGGATATAAGTGTAAGGTGCGTTAGAAAGATAGCTAAAGGTGGAATTATAGTAAAAACAGGTAAAGAAGAGGATATAGATCAACTCATTAAAGAATTCACTGACCAAGATGCGCTAAAATGTTTTAAAGTTGGAAAGCCCAAAACATGAGATCCTGAAATGATATTGTACAATGTTGAAGGTAACATTACTGAGGAAAACTTAAAAGAGAAAATTATTTCTCAGAATGAAGGAGTGAGTAACATCATGGAATTTCCAGTTAGATCTCATTTTAAGGGAAACAGAGGTAACAATTACCAAGAATTTGTTAAAAATTATTAGTTTAAATTGAGTCATAAAAAAGGCATGGGATTTTGTCGGCAAAATAACTAATTTATTAACATGTCTAGATTAATAAATTGCATTAGATAACGTTATCTTAAGTTTGAATTTTGTACATGATATCTTCATAAGTTTAGGTTATGGTAGTCACTCATCTATTTAGGTAAAGTAATATTTAAGAAGGCATTTGATCAATGTTCAGATTTTCCTATACATTCTTATTTACAATGCTCATAATTAAAATATTGTCACTTTAATTCATGCAATCTATATTATTAGCAATTTCTATAGAATAGGTATATTGTGATTACTATAGCTCAATATATAGTTTTATCATATCTCATACTCTAGATGATATAAACGATAACAATAATTGTTATTTTGTGTAATCATAAAAATAGAAAAAATAAATTCAAACTTACGAGAAATATTATCTTGCAATCAGCATTAAATTAATTGTCATACCCTTCCACGGGTAAAGTTCTTACACACAGTGTTCATGCACATCTGATTGTTTAAGTACTAAAATTCATTTTTATCAGGTGCAATACTTCACTTGTAGCTATGTTCATTTTGTATATTTTTCTTTTTTGCCTTCCATCGTGTATTGAATTATTTACTTTTACTTTGGAATTTTATTTTACCATCAGCCAGGCGATCCTCATATGTTGTCAGTGTTGACATCATCCTTATTTTAAAATTCCTGGTCACAGTAGCTTACTTTGCCAAACACGTGGGTAGTGTTCCAGGTTGTATGATGAGTATCACTCATCCAAGCAACATTTCCCATTTTTATTTAATTGTTGCCAGTCACCACCTAGTAAGGATGTCTACTAATATTGCAAATTTGATTTAATTGTATTTGCTTAAACGATGAAGAATTTACCAACTAAATTAAATATATTCCTGGTCACAATAGCTTACTCTGGACACTTGGGTACAGTGGTCCAAATTGTATGATGAGTATCGCTCGTTCAAGCAACATTTTCAATTTATATTTAATTGCTGAAAATCACTACCTAGTAGGGGTGTATGCTAAAATCATATATTTTGTATGAATAATAATGGCATATCACATTATCATATTACCATACAATTTGCTGTGTAGAATCACATTTTAGGAGCAAACCTCTTGAGCGACTGCTCGGAGCGAATTCCAAAAATATATTGAACTAAAATAAGGCCAAACAAGACCACTGAAAATTCAGGGGCCTGTCATTGCAGGACCACTTTTGTTGAGCAATTATCCCATACAAAATACATAACAAACCGAAAACATAATAGCTCTGAGAGCTTGATCATGCCAAAATTTCCCAGTTTACCAAAAAAAAAAAGTTCCTGTCACATGATGTTTTTCTCATCAGAATTGCACAAGAGCAAAAGGTCAAACTTGTGAGGGACAGTTTGAATTCCTTTTTGCTCTCACTTTCATTGTATCTTTGTTTGCATTTTTTTTGTACAATACAGCTTCAACTCTCTGTCACCATGTTTTAATTGACATAAAGGCAATGGGAGTTTCCAAGAGTTGTAAATAGTTACTCCTTGACAATTTTATTGTAAGATTGCCTCCTCTTCTGTGAAAGTGAAATTGAATTGAAGTGAAGTTACTTTAGGAGGCATACTTACTAATACAACTTGGGTGGTCTCTGACCATTTGCTTGCCATAAAATTCACTGGATTCCCTAATTATTGCATTTTCTGATGAGAAAGAAAATATTTCTCTTTGTTCCGAAAGCTTCTCTATCTACGCAGAATCAGCAAATGTTTTGTGTGTAATACTAGGTGGTCTCTATTTGACAAAAGTAGTGTATAACTTATGCTTTAGCATTGACTGAAAACCCTTAAGGGAAGTGAATGTTTTTCGCCAAGGCTAAAAAAAGGAGTTTTAAAAGTGTGGGTGTGCTTGAAATCAAAATGTAAAAAAACAGTGTAATTTAAATTTGGAAAAATAAGCAAATATATCTAACAATCTTAAGTTGTCATGACAGATTTATGAAATAATGCTGTTTCAAAGGAGTCACTTAACATTACATATATTTTCATGGAATTCTATTTCGTAAAACAATGAATGTGCTTCATTGTTATAAAATTAAAATAAAACTCAATATAGATTTTGAAAAGAAATTGTCAGTATCCAATTGAAATGGTATGTTTAATCTGCTCTTTTTCTGTACCTGATATTGTAAGAAGCACAAATATTTTTGAGAGGAAAGGAAGAAGGGGTTCTTTTTTTTTCATTTTTCTAAATTTGTGAAATTTTCACTTTTCTTTTTAAAAATTTTAGACAGCTCCAATTTCATTACCATAAAGAATAAGTAGAAAATTCAAATGGTTATCTCCAAAAGATGTTGAATTAGCTAGGTTTTTCTGTAGTTATGCTGTACCCTCTAGATACGAGTATATGGACTGGGGCATATCAGACAGATAGCATATTTCTCTATTTTCAGGTCATTTTTAGAAATTGTGTTATCTATTGTTAGCTGTAACTTGTCTGTTGAGTGGGTAATTTCCAAACATATAATGGAACAAAGTATATGCCCTGTGCACCTGTGTATAAGGTAATCTAAAATGTACTGCTGTTATAACTTCCCTCAATATGCTAATGATATCAAAGTTATTACAAGTTAATATCTTTCTCAAAATGTGACCAGGCTAGTTGCGAAAAGGCAGATAATATCTTAATTCATTTTTCATTTTGTTTTTTAACATTTCTATATTGTAAGTCTAATCTAGTCTATTGTAAGTCTAATCTAGTAGTCTATTGTAAGTCTATCTAATTTTTATCAAATTTATTGGCAGGACAAGTATTGAACATGAAATTTACTACAGTGATGGAAATACATAAGCTATAAATAACAAGAATACATTTACATAGTATCAGTATCAACTATTTTTCTCAATACGTAACATCTTCATCACAATTTGATTCATATTTTTTTTTATATTTTTCTACAGCTTCTTTCATATCATTTGGCTTTACAGCTGGTAATGTCTTCAATTTTTCTTGAACTTCAGATTCTAAATTCACAAGCCTAAAACAAAAGTGAAATGATTTTATTTATTTATTTAAATTTAGCACTTGTAAATTAACATCATTATCACTTGTAAATTAACAAAAATGTCTTAAAATTTGTAATTATTATGTAAAAAGTGCTTTAAACTACTTAATTATTACTTTTAAGAACTGTATGAATCCTTGCTACCTAAATACACTTCATTAATTATATAAACATCTTTGATATACATTAATTATTTCATAACAGTTTAAAAACTAAATATTCTGAATAAAAGTTGTTCATTAGTAATGTATATATACAGGGTGTCCCAAAAACATTGACCTCGGCTTTTATTCCTTAAATATTGATCTTAGACATATATAATAAATTGCAATGCTGCGTAAAAAAAGGTACAAAATTTTATGAAATTGATTAAAATTTTCAAGGGAATTAAATTTTAAGAAATACAAAATTTGAATTTTTATATGGCCCTCGTACAAAAACATTTCCAATGAGTGAAATGTGTCCCATAAGGGGATGTACAAAATTTCAACATTTTATTATAAAAAGTCCCAGAGACATGAAAAGACAAAAATGCTGACTTAAACCACTTTACGATGCATCGACATGGGTCCTCAGAGGGGTAAAATCATGTCGGCAGATCGCGTTTCAGGGATCATACACAAATTATGAAAGAAAACAATGATTACATAAATAAATAATTTTGCTATTTATTGGTACAAAAGTATCTACACTTTGTAGAAATAATAACTTTACACAAAGATTACAAAACTTGTTCAAATGTTTTCCATCCATGCCAAAGATCCATTAAAGATAAGAGGCAGATATTATTTGCCTATGATGCATTTCTGCATTGCAACATTTGCACTCTTGCTATAAACATTTACATTTTAATTTGTGATTAATCCCTCATCAACTTTATTTAAACATATCTCTGGGACTTTTTATGATAAAATGCTGAAATTTTGTACATCATCTTATTAGTCACATTTTACTCAGTGCAAATATTTTTGTACGGGGGCCGTATAAAAATTTAAATTTTGTATTCAAATTTAATCCCCTGAAAATGTTTATGAATTTCATAAAATTCTGTACCTTTTTTTATGCAACTTTGAAATTTATTATATATGTCTAAGATCGATATTTAAGGAATAAAAGCCGAGGTCAATGTTTTTGGGACACCCTGTGTATATATATATATTTACCTTTTAATTTCAAACTTATTTTCACAATCAGCAATATCTTCTATTTTATCACTCTCGGCTAGAATATCTCCTTTTGATATGTTTTTACCTATGATTTAAAGAAAAAACAACCATTTTAGCCAGTAGATTTTAAATACAACAAAAAATATAAAAAAACTAGTAAATTATATATAAAATTTGACTACTTACAAATGCAAATGTTAAAATTATTCTTGAAATATGTGATCTCTAAACCTATAACTTTGAATACCAGGTACAAAATTTTTATAGAATACTATTAATGTATAGCTAGAAATAATTAAAAAAAAATAAATGTATTTATCATTTAATTAATTTATTTTTAGTTCCTGTAATAACAAATACATAAAATTTGTCAACTGGAAAATTTTCTAAAGTAATGACTAAAGCTATAAAAAGACCTTGGCATGGTATGCATGCCTTAGGTTGTCAACCACTTGCAACTTGCCTTAGTCAAATTTGAATAGCAAAAAAAAAAAAAAAAAAAAAAAAAAAATCAATGGTATTGTTATTTACACAATACATATGTTTATCCACTTATTGTGTTTGATGGATATAAATAAAAAAAGAGCTTAGTGAACATAGAGAGCGGCAGAACGTGGAGCCAAGGCAGTTTGATCACAGTCTCATAGACTAGAAGCCAGTCAAAAGCTTGCAATTACACATTACTTGATCAACATTTTGGTGGCCAAATTTTATTTTATTTTATTTTGTGTGTGTTACAAAATATGGATTTGAAGAATATACATATATACAGTCAAATTCCACTACAATGAATGCCAATATAATGAAATTTCTAATTTAACAAAGAAAAATAAATCCATTCATTTATTGATTTAATGAAACTGGTTTTTATATTTTTTCACCTAAAATGGAACATTTTTCAGTATATTTTACCTTTATCAAATTTAGTACAGTAGAGCCCCATTTATACATTTTTCAAAGGACCATCTCTTGAGGACATATAACTAAAAATGAAGTCCAACATGCTGTACTAGATGGCAATTCTTGTATTTAATAAAAAGGTAATGATGTTGAAACCTTTTTTCCAACTCATTTAAAATCTCATTTGTGTTTTGCAAGTGAAATTTAAAATAGTTTAAATATGCATTTGAATTTTTAATTTAATCTTAATTCTTTAAATTACATAGAACATAAAACATTTGAAAGTTTCGTACCTTTATTTCAATTGCAATTCTTAATTTAATATAATCTTTTTTTAATTGTCTGGTTATTGTTAATACACACACACAAATGATAATAAAGAGCTTAGATAAGAATGAAAAATATTTTAAAGTGACTTGAAAAAGTCTTATTGTGCTTTGCTATGCTGATTGTTTCTGAATTCAAAGCAAAGCATTGTAAACAGAATTAAGTTCTTGAAAAGTTTTTCTCCAGACACACAAGAAAACTAACTCACCAGCACTTAGCAAAGCTAAAAGTTTTAACACGCCAAACCAGATGCACTGACATATATGGTCCTATCCTGGAAACTATATATAGAGATCTCCTTATCAGCCAACTTTTCCAATGTGAAGTGATCAGTTGGTTCTCCCAGGGTAAACCTGAAGCCCCACCCCACACACCTAGAGTTTTATTTCCAGACAGCGGGACTTATCAAAGGCCGAGCGTTAAGTTTCCCTGTGTATGGAAGTGAGCTGACCGAAACATTTTCCTTGGTCCTGCTTGATATTTGGACGGTCTGCGGGGGGGGGGGGGGGGGCTTGCGGTTGAAGGGTTGTATGTTTAATGACCGCTTGGCATAGATTTATTTTCCTTTGGCGTCTTTTTACGTCGGGGTTAAAAAATTACTCATTTAGCTAAAAATATTTCCGTTTCTGTATTTAGCTGCGAAAATATGTAAAGCAAATATTCTTGAGTAACTGTAGTAAAGTGAAACTTTGCCCACTTATAGTATCGACCACTGGACATAACTGAACTGAGTAAATTTTGTATTAGGACGACGATTTTCGACTCTACGTGTGTGTCCGCGAGTCTGTGGAGACGATATTGTTATGTGAGTCATCACACGTCAGGTATTGACGCTATATAGACCGATCTCGTAAAGTGGAGTAAATTAAAATACATCTAATAAGAAACTAAAAATGAAGAGACATATTTTAAACAAAAGTAAATAAACATTTATTTATGCGATAACCATTACTAATATTTGATAAATTCAACAATTCCACAATGCATGTTTAATATTCCAGACCTCGTATCAACTCATTTAATTTTACAATCATGCCGCGGAACCAATATTTCAAATCATATACTGATAGATCTCCTTTATCAACATCTACTTCACGTGAGGCATACATTATACAATTGCCTAATTAAATCCAATAAAACCTTTATTGCTCCTAACACTTTTCATAATTAATAGAGAGAGAGGGTGAGAGCATACTGGGCCATTGACCTTCGTGCAAAATACATGTAAAGAAATTGCATACCTCGGAACATCACCGTCGGCTGGAAACTTCTCATCGGCAGGAGGAAAGGACTTCCCCGGTGCGCTCTGTCTTATCGTCGCCCTCGTGCGACCACCTTTCAGCACACACACAAAATTAAACCCTCTTCATTTCGATTTTCAAATTTTAAAAGTTTAAGTCTCTCTTCATCTCTCCCCTCTCTCTTAGGCCCCCAGACTCTCATTGGTTCCGTAAATACATAACTCCGCCTTCCGGCTATCTAACTGGCCGAAGCCCCCCTTGAAATATCAGATATTTGAGTATTGTCTTTTTCGAGCAGAAAGTTCTCACGAACATTTTCCCATGTCCATCAGGAAGTTAATTGACTTCTCGGGTCAAGAGGTTCAACCCCTTTCGTCTAATATAGTACCTAGTGTTGACGTGAATACGAGAAGCTCCCTTTTTCACTCTCGAACTACGTCCGGTCCAGCTGTGTCTAAGGGAACGTTATATGAATTGTCTCGCTGTATGAGGGACCATCTTCTTAGATCCCCTTCCACTTTCAAAATAGCAATGTTATATTGGGAATTGAAAATTACAATATAACAGATATCTCACGAACGAATGGTGCCATTTGAAAGAAATTTGATACAATAATTACAGTCAGAGAATACTGAAAGCCTTTTGATTTTAAACGCAATCGAGTGTTTGGAAGACACCCTCCTCCAATTTTCGAATGAAATTTAAAAAAAAATTACTTATAATTTTATAGACTATCGATTAAGATAAAAATAAATTAAAAAGGATCGCGTATCATTTCAATCCGATCTTATTTAATTTTTATACATTTACTCGTATTTTGGGACATTATTGTTTACTCACCTTTTTCGTAATAAAACCATCGAATTTTGAAAGTACACTTTTTCATGACATTAATTAAAAAGTGCATTTTTACATGGCAAATGAAGGGAGGGGTTGTTAGGTGCTATACCCTCATTAGTGGAAAAATTACATTAGGTATCCAAAGGGGTCCATACTGTAAAACGAAATTTACCACTGTAACCCTTCACTCCTTTTACCAGATCCTGCCTACGTTTATAAATTGAACATATATTAAGAATGCAGTGACGTGGACAGAATTGAAGATCGCCCCCTTATTAGTGAACAATTATATTACTGCTCCTCGTGGTCAATATTAGAAAACGAAATCAGCCACTGTAAACACCCATTCGATTGTTCTCAATCCCTCTTTTTCCTTGATTATGTTCAGACATTCTGCGTAAGAATGTGAAATTACATACGTGTATGTAAAATTGATCAAAATTGTTTAGTGAGATGGTAAAATCTAATTTTTGAAAATCACGAACACAGAAAATAGCTTTTGAATTATAAGTCTGAAAAAATATGTGTATTTTAAAATAAATTTTAAGTTTGCTTATTAATTAACCTTGCTTAATTCTATGTTATTTTTTATATTTATTTTATTTATTTTATATTTCTTAATATATATTTCCATAAAAAAAAATTAGAGGATCACATTAAAAGTATCACATAGCTAGTAAGAATTTTACAAATGATATATTATTGAGAACATAATTTGTGTCATGATTCACCGCAACTATCTTAAATATGTATGAATAAATGAGAGGATCCTAAATGACTTCATGACTCGTGTTGGCCATATTTTCTATATTACTCTAGATGACATATAAAAATTTTGTAGAAATATACATCCTTTAGTAGTTCTGTATGTTGTTTTTGTATGTTCATTTCAATCTGAAATCTGAAGGAGGAGAATGTAGGATCATTATAAGAGGAATGAATTTCTTCCCAGTTGCTTAATAGATATGGCCTCGATTGGCTAGTTAGAAGATGCGTGGTTTTGAATCCCGGTTGAGTACAGCAATTGTTATTATTACACTCGATTATTACACATTTATAATATACTGTACACCCGGTTATAACACATTCATAATTTAGACTTCCTTAAAAATATTTTTATTTTTTTCTGATTCGAATTCAATTGTTAGCGAATATCTTCTCTTCAAAAGTTTTATGTTCTATCAAATGCGATTAGGAATGGCAAGAGCAATTTTACCATCAAACAGCATTTTTTAAGCAGACAAACGAAATGAAAGTCATATCAAGACCCATTTGTCAGTTGGCTTGATGTCACGAAAGTCGTTCATTACATCAAGACATTTGGCAAGACATCTTTCATTGCAGGTGATAACAAGCCAATTTGGTAAACCCAATTTCACACTTGACACTCACTCCGATCCACAAAGACAAAAGGCCCCCGAAATGGTTTTTGGGGACCCCCTGTCGTCTCGCTCCCCGACGAAATCATTTTCCTGCTTTTAAACTCTCGGTGTATGGGAACCTTCAGATATCCTAAAGAGATATGCTGCCTATTCTATTAATATATTTCTATGTAAATAAGGGATCCCCCTAATAATTAATATATTTCTGGTGTAAATAAGGGATCCCCCTAATAATTAATATATTTCTGGTGTAAATAAGGGATCCCCCTAATAATTAATATATTTCTGGTGTAAATAAGGGATCCCCCTAATAATTAATATATTTCTGGTGTAAATAAGGGATCCCCCTAATAATTAATATAGTTCTGGTGTAAATAAGGGATCCCCCTAATAATTAATATAGTTCTGGTGTAAATAAGGGATCCCCCTAATAATTAATATATTTCTGGTGTAAATAAGGGATCCCCCTAATAATTAATATAGTTCTGGTGTAAATAAGGGATCCCCCTAATAATTAATATATTTCTGGTGTAAATAAGGGATCCCCCTAATAATTAATATATTTCTGGTGTAAATAAGGGATCCCCCTAATAATTAATATATTTCTGGTGTAAATAAGGGATCCCCCTAATAATTAATATATTTCTGGTGTAAATAAGGGATCCCCCTAATAATTAATATATTTCTGGTGTAAATAAGGGATCCCCCTAATAATTAATATATTTCTGGTGTAAATAAGGGATCCCCCTTTCCGTTTCATTGGAGAGTTCTCGGAATAAACTCATTGCCTTTGTTCCCTCTTGCACCTGCTGGAAATGCTACCAGAAAAAAGATAGAACAAGAAAAAATGACTTGAAATATTAGCGAAAATTTTCATGGAGGGAAGAATAGGTGGAGGCGGCTCATGAGTAGAACTCAATGGAGGGAAATGAAGTAACTGTGACATGGGTGCTGCCATGTTGTATACTGCTGTATTCAGCCTGTAATGCTATATTTAAACATGGCTGTACTAGCTTTGTGCTGAATTTTTAAACACATAAACTTCCTTAAGATTAAAAATCTTTCCTGTAAATTCTCATGCACTAAAACAATATTTCTTATTTACTTTTTGAGCAAAATACAGTAAAATTTGTTTGAAATATAATATTTACAAGACGAAAATCTGTTTAATATGGAGTTTCTCAAATTATGCTTTGAAATACAGTAAGACCTTCAAATAAAATAATACCCCATTGATAATAACAATTCCTGGTAAAATTGTTTACCAAATCTTGGATCTTTGAGCACAAAAATGTCATACTGAAAAGTTACAAAATGTAAAATAAATATATCTCAGATGTTTACCTTAAATTTAATGCAGTTTTAAATATAAAAATGTTTACTTTATTATAAACTTTTAAATAACCAATCTGCAATGTTTATTCATTAATGGGTGAAATCAGATTAAAAACTTTTAAATTAAATCTACTGGCTTATTTACCTAGGACACCCGCACCACCACCACCCCACCCAAAAATAAATAGATAAAAGTGTCGTAACTGAGAAACTTGGTGATTGTTCTAAATTATGCAAAAAAAGTATTTTATAAAATTATTTGCAAAAAATATTTTATATTACAGAAGCCAGTAAAATTTGTTAATGAATTCAGAAAATAACTTGTAATAAAAATACAGAAGAAATATAAGACAAATATATTTATTGTATCATAATAGTTTTGTATTTTGATAAAATGGTCTATAGCAGGAAATGTACATTGTTACATGAAAAACATCTCCATTTGCAGATGAAGCTTAAAAGAATGTTTAAATTTTCAAAGGAAATATCATAGATATTTCTTGATTATGCCAGTAATTGAAATTTCATTTAAATTTGGCATGACCTTTTTATAGGCAATAATTAGTACTGTTTAAATAGAAATAGTACTAGATAAGCATGAGCGAGTATGTTTTTCAATGGTGAGCAGGTACCTCTTTAAAATTTGAAATCAAAATATTCAAACATCCTAACTTGTAAATCGACAATGAATAAATATTATGCTTAACAGTTTATTAGTTCTTGGGATATTGTAAACTGGGAATATCATATTTTTCTGAACAGCATACTAAAGGGGGAGATCATACCCACCCCAATGTGTGTTTCCAAACCATTATGCAATCCGAACTATGAAATACTTATTACTAAATGATTAATTTTTTCATAGTTATTTAATATTCAATGATAATTAGAAATCTATATTTGTACCAACATTTTAATAATTCAGTGATGAACATAATTTGCATATTTTCAACAAAATTTTAGTTATTTCAAATGTTTACATTTTTATTACAACAGATTCTACTTTAAAGTGTTATAAAGATTTAGTAAATGTATTTAAATGACGAACCATCATTAAGACAAACTGTGCAATAAGCTGGATTATCCAGAGCATATGAGAAACATGTAAATTAGTTTTATTCTATCTAAGTTTCCAATTCTTCCAAAATTGCTGATTTTTTCCAACTCTACATATAGTGCAACAAGGCTAAACAAAATATTTGGCACTATCCAATATGGTACCACGGCTACAGGCGATATGCTGCCTGCAGTTGTTCTACCCTCCACGGAAATAACCGACTCCAGAATGAATTTTGATTTAAAAGTCTGTAATAAATGCTGTATAAACAAAACTATGAATTGAGTCGCATTACATAAACGAAATATTTTACCATTAAAATTTTATAGGAATGAATCAAGACCTAAAAAATAAAAAGATGCATAAACGGTGTTGCACTGTTCAATGATATACAACTGCTGTCTCTGACTACTAACAAGGGATTTTGTTAAGTACATAAAAATGCCAAAGTCAACCTAATCAGAAATCTTGCAATTCCTCTTCTTTGTAACTTATTTTAGTTGTTTCATCCTTCCTTGTCTCTAGGAGTCATTTTCTCATAGCAGGAAAAAAAGAAACATTCAAAAACTGGTGTTGAAAAACTAAATATTGGTATAAATACAGCATGCAATAAAATTTAGGAGTCAACCGGTTTCAAATGCAAAAAACAGCCTCTTTCTTCAGAACAAACAAGAAACACAACCTCACATATTTAAGCAAGTTTGACATCTTAAATAAGTGAGGTTGTAAGTTACTGAAAAAAAGAATAAAAATGGGCTTCAAGAAAACTGACCTTTTAGTTGAAAATTAAAACTTCTGCGAATAAAAGTAAGTTGAAGATGAAGAGTGAAAAACAATGAAAACTTGAATTAAATGAGAAAGACACATTTCAAAAATATGTTAATGTCAATGCTACATTACAGATTTGTAGATAATTAGCAGATAAAGATACCATATCCCAATGTAATACAGTATTAAAAGACGAGAATAGGCAGCAATTAGCATCTGAAGACCTTTGGATAGAAACCATTCCTGGAACACATTATGAAACCTTTAATACCATTGCTCACCTAGAGATTGTTGTTGAATAGGAAAGTAAAGCAATGGCAAACCCTGTTAACAGGTTATAATTTTTGATGGAAAACAATATCATTGTATTAATTTGTAATGCAATATATAATCGTTCCCTGGAACACACAAAAAATAGTTTTAATCTAATGTACATTGAAATATAACTAAAGTTGTAATGAAAATGAAATATAAACCTGCATACCCAGGTCGCTACAGAGGTACAGTCAATTGCATTGGGAATGAATGGGTATTTTTATTGATTATTGTTTTTTGTTTTGTTTTGTTATGAGTTGCAAAAACAACAGAAAAAAGTAGGTGTTCTTGATTTTATCAGTTTGATTTCGGCAATGGTATTTATAATTCCTCCTGGATATCTATATTAACTGTGATTCCTAAAAAAATGTCTGCTAGCACTGCAAGTAGTAAATATTTATTGAGATAAATATACTAGAATTCTAACTAAACTATGAAAACTAAATATGTAGGTTGACCAAATAATATTGTTGGCACTATATAAAATGCTTACCACACTCTCCTGAAAGTTGATTTAAAACTAATTTTAGCAGAATGATTATATAATACAATGATTTTAAAAATACTACCTTCAAGTATTTTATCTAATTCTTTATTCAGGTACTTTATAATCATCTTGGATTCAATTTTTGCTTCAGCAAATTCTTCATTCAGTATGTGTATTGATGCCTGTGAAAATATGCATTTCTTTTAAATGTGCTTATAATAAATATATATAGCATATATAAAATATTCTTTTAGCATTAAATAATCATGTATTGTTAAATGAACTAGTTAATAGTTGAATAGTAACACATGTATAAATCAAATACACAGGATTAATAATTTGTCATGAAATACACATTCCAGGTTATCCAAATTTAGACTTAATTGTATTATATCAAAAAACTTATTTTTCATATTAATAATTTTTAATTCCACTAATTATTTTGACTGTCATATTAATTATTTAAAATTAAAACATATAAAAATTTATGTATATCATTATAAAATAGTTACTTTTTAATTATACTTGTAAGCTACATTATACCCACTGCAGTAGATCAACAATGTTTATCTGTAACTTTTTATAACATCAATTATTAAATTATTAGAAAAATCGACCAATTTTATGTTAACTAACAGATAGAAGTAAAAATATTGCAGAAAATGTTTAGGTTAGAAAAATCAAACGCATTGTTAATGAGTTAATACATACTTAGTACAAATTGCATAAAGCATGCATACTTAATACAAAATATATTACAGTAGCTACAATTAATCATAAAAGTAACAAATATGACAATTGCATATTTTAAAAATACTTGAAATACAATTTAAAATATAAGAATAAATCTTTTTACCTTTTTGTTAGACAACATTTCCATTTCAAACTTTATGGGGATTTTTTTTAAAATAATTTTAAACACTTAAACACTTCTTGCATCTAGGTCATGACAACAAGCTTTGAAAATGTTAACAGTTTTTTATTGTATTTTTTATAAATAGGTGGCCACAGAATTTTATTTATAAGTTGCTTTTAGCATTCCAATTCATTTAATACATTTTAATTTAAACATGGCAGATCTTTTTAATTTTTAACCTGAACACATTTCTGCTATAATTAATCCATTATATAGGAAAAAGTAAACAACATCGTAAGTTTAAATTATTTTTATATAATTCACAATATTCTTTATTTGTCTGCGTGTTTCATTTTCGTTCTTTTTTGAAAAATGTATATTAATGGCCTTATCTTCAATTTGATTTTATACTAATGTGTAACAGCTAAATTTCTAATACCTTTATTAGAAATTATAAGTGGTAAGGCTCTGATGTGAACATTTTTAATTCTTGAAATTTCATTTTTATTATTTTTGAAAAAAAATCTATTAACCCTTTTATCATGTTAATTTTTAGCAAGATCATATTAATAATTAACATATTATAAATAGATAGATTTTTTACTTGCATCAGAGTTATTATTTATTTAATTATAATAACATTTTTACCAGCAAGAATAAATAGTCCTTTTTATTTGCAATGTTTAGTTGCATTTTTAATTCTTCTTTTTGGTTGCACATTCATACTTTCTATCATGCAAAATTAGCTTAAGTTCTGAATATTTATCTTATCATACTTAGTTATATATAAGACAGCTAGAATGTGTGGTGTAATGTGTGGATCCAGGAATCGAGTCTGGAATTAGGGTCGCCTATAGAAAGGGCATGTGTCAGGAGCCCAAAGGTACAGAGGAATCATAGTAGTGTGTCATGAAAAGTTAAACTATCTAATTTTTAATTTATACTTTATAACAATTAAAGTGCACTTGTAAGTATAGGAAATCAAATTTATATAAATTGCAATATTATTTATATTGAAAAATGTGAGATGGGTTATATTTAAAATATAATGAGCACTCGGGTATAATTGAATGACATGAACATTCAATTGAAATAAATGGTCTGTCAACAGATACTTGGATAAATAAAGATTGAGAACTTCTGTTTTGAAGAGATGTATCTTAAAAACAGGTTCCTATTGAGCAATCAATTAAAGCTAGAGAATAAAAGTAATATAATAGGAAGGAGGAAAATTGGTACCAAATGCTAGGGGAATATAAAAGTGGTAGGAGCACAATGTAAAATATAGAAAATAAAGTGGTTAGATTACATGAGTCACCTGCTTTTAGGAGGACCTCCGATATTTCTACCAATGATTGCCTGAGGGTGCATTTTCGACATAAGAAATCGAAGAAAGTAATCACAGATGTTAATAAGTGTAGTGTTATCAGGGCCGGTGTAAGATCAAAATTAGACTTGACACTTTTGAATTTTTACGGGCCCTGGTAATATAATAAAAATATCTGTTTTCATTTTTATGCTAGTTTGTCTTGAAATTTTGGCTTTCAACTTATCTTTAGTCAGCCCAGTAATTGCACCTGATGGTTTTATAGCTAAACGTGCCCTTGACTGTTACTCACTTTTAGAAGAACTTAGTTTAAAATGAAAAGTTAATTTTTGAATGTCAAACAAATGTGGCTTATATTGCCTTTTTGCACTGTCATACAATTTTCATACCTTATTTGTTGAAATTTCCATCCATGCTATAATATAAATATAAGTAGAGTTTGACTTTAAGAATATATACTGAGAGGCCAAAAGTTACAGGAATGTGATGGTATGGGGCAAGGGTCTACATTGGGATTTCTCGTCCATTTGGAATAATTGTTGACAGGTATGAGATACGTGGACATTATCACAGATCACGTACAACCCTTTATGACTCTTCAGCACTTTGACAATGAAGGGGTATTCCACTAAGAAAATGTAATGATCAGTATTTGATATCTATGAGGTGGATCGAGGAGCACTCTACCAACTTTACTATCACTATTTGGCCCAAAGGCGCACCCGGGGGAGGGGGTTGAACCCCCCCCCTCGAAAATGCAAACAAAAATTTGTTTCCCAATAAAATTACGCACAAATAATGAGCTGTAATAATGATAATTTCTGAACACTAGCGGCAATGCAATGAAAAAATTTCCCATCATTTTAGAACCGCCAGTGGTGTAGTGGAAGACCTCTCAGACAAGGTTAAATGGGTTAACTCTCTTACACTTATATAGAGAAATGACTCCGTCAGTTGACTCCATATTGGACAAAATGGCAGAAAAAACACGAAAAATGGACATTAGCTTGAAATAATCAGTGATTATGATATAACTTCAATAAAAAAGTTAGTATCAATTGATTATGTAGTTTAAATTATTCAGTAGGCATACGTATAGGTGGGGGAACGCCACAAAATACATGATAGAAATTCTAAGAAACAATTTAATTTTTACTTTTTTATGCAATAATTGCTCTCTATAAGTCAGGAAAACCGTGCCCCTGTGTTCTCCATAAAAGAAGCTCTGCTTGTAGAGAAAAAAAATTGAGAAAAACAATATATCATTTACTTCGTTTCGAAGTTTTCGCCCCGAAAATCAATCCTGGGTGCGGCTCTGATTGGTCCACCAATATGAGTTCCTTGGAGTCTCTATGGGACAATGGAAACGAGCTTACAATCCATGAATCCAGTATCATCCAATACAAGATATGATATATGGTATGATCGGTAATGCAGAGGGGTGAGATATAAGATAAGGTCCACCAATATGAGTTCCTTGGAGTCTCTATGGGACAATGGAAACGAGCTTACAATCCATGAATCCAGTATCATCCAATACAAGATATGATATATGGTATGATCGGTAATGCAGAGGGGTGAGATATAAGATAAGGTCCACCAATATGAGTTCCTTGGAGTCTCTATGGGACAATGGAAACGAGCTTACAATCCATGAATCCAGTATCATCCAATACAAGATATGATATATGGTATGATCGGTAATGCAGAGGGGTGAGATATAAGATAAGGTCCACCAATATGAGTTCCTTGGAGTCTCTATGGGACAATGGAAACGAGCTTACAATCCATGCATCCAGTATCATCCAATACAAGATATGATATATGGTATGATCGGTAATGCAGAGGGGTGAGATATAAGATAAGGTCCACCAATATGAGTTCCTTGGAGTCTCTATGGGACAATGGAAACGAGCTTACAATCCATGAATCCAGTATCATCCAATACAAGATATGATATATGGTATGATCGGTAATGCAGAGGGGTAAGATATAAGATAAGGTCCACCAATATGAGTTCCTTGGAGTCTCTATGGGACAATGGAAGCGAGCTTATATTCCATGAATCCAGTATCATCCAATACAAGATATGATATATGGTATGATCGGTAATGCAGAGGGGTGAGATATAAGATAAGGTCCACCAATATGAGTTCCTTGGAGTCTCTATGGGACAATGGAAACGAGCTTACAATCCATGAATCCAGTATCATCCAATACAAGATATGATATATCGTATGATCGGTAATGCAGAGGGGTGAGATATAAGATAAGGTCCACCAATATGAGTTCCTTGGAGTCTCTATGGGACAATAGAAACGAGCTTACAATCCATGAATCCAGTATCATCCAATACAAGATATGATATATGGTATGATCGGTAATGCAGAGGAGTGAGATATAAGATAAGGTGACCAGTTCCCGATTTCACCACTTGTCCCCCAAAAATGTAGAACTATTTGGGTGCACAAAATGTCCTCAAATTTAAATGAATGTTCCTAAATGCTTCTTCAGCTTATTCATGCCTTTGAAATGTACAATTTATAAAGGCCATTAAAACTACTCTAAAACTTCAGTAACCCAGAAATTGAATTAGTTTGGACAAATTCAAAATTATTCATTTACTGTTTATGTTCTGTATGGGACAATGGAAACGAGCTTACAATCCATGAATCCAGTATCATCCAATACAAGATATGATATATGGTATGATCGGTAATGCAGAGGGTTGAGATATAAGATAAGGTAACCAGTTCCCGATTTCACCACTTGTCCCCAAAAAATGTAGAACTATTTGGGTGCACAAAATGTCCTCAAATTTAAATGAATGTTCCTAAATGCTTCTTCGGCTTATTCATGCCTTTGAAATGTACAATTTATAAAGGCCATTAAAACTACTCTAAAACTTCAGTAACCCAGAAATTGAATTAGTTTGGTCAAATTCAGAATTATTCATTTACTGTTCATGTTCTGTAATGACAGACTTTGACAGTTGTGGAATATTTTATATTAGGATGTTGTGGTAACAAGAATTATAAATGTCAAGTAAAGGTCTCTGCAATAAAAGGTTAGGTCCAGCTAACAATGCAACAGACGGGCTGATGCCAAGACTTGACATTAAATTCTAATTAATTTATGATGGGGCAATAAAGAATTTCCACACAAATCGAAAGGTCACATGGTCCTTAGGACCTCAAACAGTTATGCCTAAGGCATCTCCGGCCAGTGACAACTTCTTCACACCAGCTCATCAGTCAATGGATCCAAGGGGGAGAAATGAAGGCTGAACTAGCAGTGAGAGTTGAAGAGATTAAAGAAAATTCAGAATAGAGAGAATTTGACATTCATGCAGATGGAGAAGACTTGAGAAATAAGATGAGTGTAAAACACAATTGAGAAATGAGAGTGTGTCCTTGTAGAAATTCTAGATAAGTTCAGAAGGAACTCATAATAAATTTGTTTACAACGACTGTGTTCAAAGATGTCTCTTCAGATGACACGGAAGGAAAAATCAAAAAGTACCCTTTTATCCCCTATGAGGACCTTACATTTTAATTAAGAAATGGACTCTCCAAAGTTTATCAAAATTTCAGTTTATCATCACAGCCAACTCCAATATCTTAATTGGAAAACTTCATGATTAACAAAATATAAATTTATAATTTTTAATTTGATGAGTAAAATTGTAAATACAATTCTGATTAATAATTTTAATAACTTCAAATAATAATTTTAAAAAATACATAAGTTTGAGAAACAATGTATCATCAATATAGAGTTACTGTTAGCGTTTTACTGTTTATCTTTTAAGAATAATATGTATTCACCAGTTGATACTGTAAGCTGCAAATAGGTGGGTTATTTGTCAGACGCATGATATTGTATACACTATTTCTTACCAAATGAATTCATTAATAATTACCTATTTTTCCACCACATTTTGAAGAACCGATTGCGATAGTAACCACAGCAAAACTTATCATTTTTATTTTCCATCATCACACCGCTCCTTAACAAATGTTATCTTAGATAAATTTTGCCCTGGTCACTTAAGCGCCACAAAAAACAGGACTGCAACATTCATTTACTGCTGCATTAAAATGTGTCATTAATTGTTAAGAAATAATGTCAAAATGTGGTGCATAAGATATTAATTTTAATTTATTCAGTTATTATTTTAATCAAAATATATAGAAACACGCCAATTTATCAAAACCTTTAAAACGAAATAATAAAGACAACCAAATTTGGTAAATTACAGGGCCTTTAATAATAACACTATTTATGATGTACTTAAAATTACAAATCCGGAGCGCTTTCGAACGTCACTACGTCCTTCATCAGTGGGCAGTGGCAATGTAAATTGTTTGAGATGCACCGAACATGAGCTCATATACACAGTTCACAACCGTAAGACAAGATTTTCATACTGATCCTTTTAAATTCAATACATTTAAATTACAAAATACATAAAAAATAACAGTAGATCATAAAATACAGGGCAACCAATAAACGTATCGTCATAGGTAAAGAAAAAATGAACTATATATCCATAAAATTATACAAGGGTTTAACACGCAGTGAGACAGAATGAATTGAATGAATGGTCGCCATGCGAAATGAATGGTCGCCATGCGACAGAATGAATGGTCGCCATGCGAAATTGGGGATTTGAACGGTATCGAAATTAAAAAATAGAGTTGCGGTAAATATAAATGAAAAGTAATTCATAAAGTAAAATATTACGGGGATTATTGCAGCTAATCAAAAGAACAGTTTTATCGAACATATGGTTAAAATTATCATTGATAACAAAATGGGAAAGGGCAGTAGACAGTTTTTTTATTTTTAATATCGCGAGCATGTTCAAATAAACGAATCCGGCAGTACGTTTAGTGCTACCAATATAGAACTTATATTTATTTTAGGGAGATAAATGGGGGACAACATACACCCCAGCCTGACCCAGGAAATTACTCCTATCCTTATATTTATCAGTACGAATGCGACTAAATAAAGAGATAACAGTAGAATAAGCAGGTTTAAACTTAAATTCATGGCAAAATAAAATCAGAGGCTTATTTTAATCGCGCTTTTAACGTTTATTCATCTATTCCGGATTTGCTTACTGAAATTAACTTTGTCTTTAACTTTGGCTATGAGGCCGCTTACTCTTTTAATTTCATTTATAAAAATTTTTCCACTATTCGTTATAATTTTATGTATCGTAAAACTAATCTTGCAACTTTTTCTGACATCTTGCTGTATAAATCAAGTCTTCCATTCCAATCGGCGATTTTTGTGTCCTCTGGTTCAATTTCGCTGCGAATTTAAGTTTAAACATGCTCATAAAATTTTAAATAACCCCCGTAATATTGTACTTTAGGAATCCCTTTTCATGTAGATTTACTACGACTTTATTTGTAATTCCGACTCCGTTCAGACCTTCAGTTTCGCATGGTGTCTCATTTTCGACTCACTGCGTGTTAAACCCTTGTATAATTTTCTGAATATATAGTCCATTTTTTCTTTACTTATGACGGCATGTTTATTAGTTGCCCTGTATTTTATGATTTACTGTTTTTTATGTATTTTATATTTTAAATGTATTGAATTTAAAAGGATCATCATGCAAATCTTGTCTCACGGTTATGGGCTGTGTATAAGAGCTCATGTGTTCGTTACATCTTAAACAATTTACATTGCCACTGATGAAGGACGTAGTGATGCCGAAAGCACTCTGGATTTGTAATTTTTTTTAAGTACGTCATAAATGGTGTTATTATTAAAGACCTTTTAATTTTCCAAATTTGGTCGTCTTTATTATTTCGTTTAATTTTTGTTTTTATTATTATTATTTTAGTATTTATTTTATTTGTTAAATTAACTTAATTTGGCCTCGTAATCATGTGTACATTATCGTTAGTGTCCAACAAATAACACACCTATTTGCAGCGTCCGGTATTAACTTCTGAATAAACATCATTCTTAAAAGATAAACTGTAAAATGCAACACTCTAAAATGATAATACATTGTTTCCCAAACTTATATATTAATAAAAATTATTATTTGAAGTTATTAAAATTACTATTCAGATTCTCATTTACAATTTTACTCATCAATTTGATAATTATGAATATATATATTTTATTAATCATTAAGTTTTCCATTTAAACTTTTGGAGCTGGCTGTGATGACAAGACTGAAATTGTAGTAGACTTTAGAGTCAATTTCTTAATTAAAATGCAAGGTCCTCATGGACGAAAAAAGGATACCTTCTACTTTCCATGTCATCTGAAGAGGCATCTTTGGGCACAATCGTTGCAGATAAATTTATTACGAGTTCCTTCTGAACTCATGTAGAATTTCTACACGGGCACACTCTCATTTTTCAATTGTTATTCAGTCATCTTATTTCCTAAGTCTTCTCCATGTTCATGAATGTCGAATTCTCCCTATTCGAAATTTTCTTGAACCTCTTCAACGCTCACGTGTTCATTTCCTTTTGTAGAAGATGAGTATATATTGCATATTAAGAAATCATTAATATTCCCTCACAATCAGGGACGAAACTAAGGAAGCCCCCCCCCCCCCCTGAATTTTTTTCACTTAAACTGATATTCGACATAAGATTTAAATATGTAAAAAAAAAAATTAAAATTCAGGAATTTTAAAGTTACACTTTTTAATGTAATGGAAAACCGAAATTTTAATGTAATGGTAAAACCAAACATTAAAAATTAGCAATTTTTAATGTTTCGTTTTTCCTACATTTTGATCATTTTAAAAGATTCATCCTTGTCACATTTTTTAAAGAATATTCATTCGGAGGAAATTGTTGGGGAATGATAAGGATTTGATTGATTCACTATGCACACTTTATCCAGTACTAATTCTTTGAAAGTGTACTATTACTTCTTGTCGCCCTTTAGCTCAGATTTGAAGTGAGGGAAGAAAGGGTCATTTGGGTGGTATTCTCAGCTAAAGATACGCTTGAAAGATTAAGTTTAGACAAGCGGACTTACAAAAAATGAACCCCTTCTACGAAAGGTTTTAAAATTTAAGTGCACGTCAACTGTAAGTAAATAAAAATGTTATAACTCAGCATTATAAATGTAGAAAATGTTTGCGATGTAAATTTAGTTCAAAATCACAGTTACGTTTCCAGCAATAATAATTTTGCTAAGATTTTCTTACACATTACTGATATCGAGTAATTTTAAAATATATTATTTAAAATCAAAATTTTATAGGCTTTAAAATTTAAGAGTCTATTGCCACGGCATCGAAAAATCAGCTGCTGGGTTTAGGTCAGTGACATCTTGGACTGACACTTTTCCCGAATTTTCTACAACTGATTGGATCAATAAAGATTGATATAATATTCATTTTGATACATATCGACATTCATTTTGATACATCGTTTGCTTCAAAACACATATATTTAACAAAATATTAACATTTTAAATTGAAATCTCGAATTTTAAATTCCATTTATATGAATACAAACTGGAATTTATATATTCTTTCTGTTGGTGCAGCCATTTCATGCTCTAGTGTATCGGCTTCCAAATATCACATGCTACAAAAATTTGGGTTATAGGGAATCATTCAGAGCTCCAGGAATATGACTGATAAATGTTAAAATTGTACATACTTGAGGTCGAGCGGGACAGTCCAGTGGTTTAGACACTCGGACAACTCCTAGCACGGCCCAAACTGTCCCCGTGTTTAAGCGGAGTACGGGCACATTAAACATGTGGGTTCATAGTCCTTCCAAGAGGTTGTTGGTAGGGGAAGAAGGGTACGTATCCTGTGGATGCCAC
Source organism: Amaurobius ferox (assembly GCA_951213105.1). Classification (NCBI taxonomy): domain Eukaryota; kingdom Metazoa; phylum Arthropoda; class Arachnida; order Araneae; family Amaurobiidae; genus Amaurobius; species Amaurobius ferox. Next base: position 22,366,867 of record OX578142.1, on the reverse strand, counting down.
CCCTCTAACTTGGGTGGCACTGTCCAAACAGGTACCTTACACCTTCGGATAGGTCGGACGGTCTGGATCGAGCAGACAACATACTTGGAGTCACTAGGCTACTGTGTTCCGCAATGTTAAGTAATCAGCGACCCATCAACCAAGAAAAAAATCCTGACTCACCCAAAGGACTGTAAATATAAGCAGAAAGGAACTAACTGTAAGTAACTACATCTAAGAGCGTAATAGTACAATTTTGTAAATAATATTCCAAAACATGCTAAATAAGATTCCACAAGCCGTAAACTCCAAGGATCGGCTCCTATTTGGTTTGAGTTATTTGTTCTAATTCTATGATTGCAAAAAGAAAATAATAATTACTAAATTTAAAACAACTCTTGCTATGCTGTAAACACATTTTCTTGTGGTTGAAAGCATTATAGCTCTTGCTGATTCTAAGCAACCTAGAGCTTTGTCATGTTTCCCATCATATGAATAAAGGACTCCCATATTGTGAAGTTCTTTAGCTGTCTCTAAATCTTCACCATAAACCTATAAACATGTAAACACATTATTATTGTCTTTGCAAAAAAAAAAAAAAAAAAAAAATGTCATCTAAAAATTCTGATCAAATTTTACAAAATGCTTTATATTAGATAAACAAGGTGTATGAAAATGAAGAAAGTTAGTATACATACTTTATATTTCAGATCTAAAGATTGCCTACAATAATTTATTGCTGTCTTTATTTTTCCTCTTTTTCCATACAAAGCTGCTAAGGAACTTAGTGTTTGAGCAATCTGGAATAGGCAAGAATAATGTTAGAAATCATAATTTATACTGATTAATAAAACGCAAAAAAAAAAAAATTATGTATTTGAAGACGCTTGAATATGCTAACAAGGAAGGTCTCCTGACCGACCCCCACCGATTTTAATGAAAAAAATACTGTGAATAGTATTGGTCTGTCACAACACATTGTGCAAGTACCAGCGGCCCTATAGCAATAGAAACGACACAATAAATTATTGAAAATTAGTTCTGGGTTACCAGAATCTATACGTTATCCCGATTTGGCGATTATTCATTATGATTACTGTTTTGACAATGGTGAAAGCTGAAAACCTCTGAAGGTGTAATACTATAAAAATTCGGTTCATGCCTAGATCCTGGGCATACGAGCGTCGCATTTGTAAGTAAGACACCACTGGAAGATTTTGAGTTCTCGTGTTCGATTGATCAGACAGCACAGAGTTTTGAGTGGTGTTCTCCACATATAACGTTAATGCGAAGCAAGATCTTTAGAAAGTCCCGCTTTACCCCCTCTTGGGCACTTCTCCCAGTAGGAGGAAAACCCTTGTGCAGTTTTTAACAAAATCAATCGTAATACTAAACAGTGAACACTAACAAGACAGTACGTACTAATACAACTAATCAGCTTTTGAAATCTCACTTTTTATAAACTTGTCATAAATTAATCTGTAGGACAAATCCAATCTGATGCCACTACGACCTAAATTAATGTAACGTTAACAAACTTATTATTTTATGGAATAAATGTATTGCAGAGGTGAGGAACAGTAAAAAAAATGTTCGAAACAGAAATATGTGCAACACCAACTACATTTTGCAAACCTTTGGAGAGAACTATTGGTCAAAGAGCAATGAAAAGAATCTGATGTATGAAAAACAAAATCAACCGGATTTTGAAAATGTCCTAGGTGTGAATCTGTGTGTCCACAGGAATACCAAGAATATTTCTACATATCAATAAAACGTGGAGAAGAAAACTGATTGTGCGTAATCGCTTGCAATTTAAAAATATTATCTCGTTTGTATAAATGAATGTTGATTTGCTTAATCATAACCACATTTGAAAATTTGCTCACGAAGTTCTTCCATAATCGAAACCCGTACTTATCTAGGGGTGAATGAGAGCTGTAGTTTTTTAGGAGGAATATTAAGTAAATGCATATCTTTATCAGATGGAATACAATTATTAATTACATCTTGGTTTCTAAATGCAGACCAAGAATCTACCAAAAGTACTGTTTCCTGTGGAGTGATTTTGAAAAAAAATTCCGTCAACCACGTACGCAACTCTTGCGATCCCATTTTACCTGATTTGGTTGCAATTGTATAAATATTGCTTGCTTGAAACATGTTCCTTTCCACATTGATTCCAAACTTTCCCGTTGGTTCAGGGTATACAATGAGCAGTAACAGATTGCCACTTTTACTGATTATGGGCATTATTGTGTAGGAATGGGTTGTGGAATGTATAGATTGGACAACATTTTTAATTTGTTTTTCTCTTGAAAACGCGAGGGTTCGTCAGAATATATTTCCTTATTGAAGCCCGATTGATCGGCGTTGGAAACCTGATCATCGCTAAAATGTGAATGTTTGACAAAAATAGTAACATCGTTTACGAAAGCTTGTGCAGAGTTTTTATATCCATCTGTTCGACTGTTTCCGAGACGACATGATTTTTGTTATTTTCCTGCTGACAATATGGTACTTTTTCTTAAGTGTGGTTAGCCATTTTCGCGATGCCTAAAATTTCATTCCTAAATCAATGGCTTTAGAACAGGCCCAATGCTGTAAATCACAATCATGTACAACGATGCATTTTTGTGTTGTTTCCTGGAATTGTTCGTATACAAAATCTTGAATGGCTTTTCATTTGTCTCCGTGATCACCCAAATTTCCAATTTGTTTTTCCCAATTTTTTAACTAGCGGAGGTTTTTTACTAATTAAAAGCGGTGTTGTACAGATCGTAGAGGGCGACATGATCGTTTACTTGTATTTCTCCAATGTTTCACTGCAGCTTCCTTATATTCAAAACTTATCTTCGGTATCTGTACATCACCTTCATCAGAACCCAAATTAGCATCATCACTAATATATTCAGGATCGCTTTCGTCGTCAAGCTCGTAATCAGAGGATTCTTCCTCAATCCCCGTACTTTGCATCGAAGTAACATATTCATGTGTGACTTCATTGATTCTGTTTTTCAGATCTCTTTCTTCTTGGGTGAAAGGAGTTATTTGAAAATCATTTTGAGTATATTCCAGACGAAGCATCCATATTACGTTACATACGTTGATGCTAGTCATTTCGAATTAACGGAGTTCAAAATTACGAAAAAAAAAAAACCAAGCGAAATTGCAAATGTAAAAAATATTCAAATTGTTTAAACACACTGTTCTATCAGCCTTTGATAGTGTAAAAATAATCATGCAACAAGCTTGCATTCAAACAAACAGTAAAGAGAAATAAACTATAAAAAATGTCGCTGGAAATACGAAATGTGCAGTACTACCGAACAGTAAGCGAATCGAAGGGCAAAGCAAACGAGCTGATGCACTGTTTCCGTACTTTATTCGGGGAATATGACGTATACTGTACGCCAACGTTGGCGCCAACTTCTAGAGTAGGGTTATGTTTGGCGATGAAAACTATTTTTTTTTTAATATTTTATTGTGTCGTTTCTATTGCTATAGAGCCGCTAGTACTTACACAATGTGTTGTGACAGACCAATACTATTCACAGTATTTTTTTCATTAAAATCAGTGGGGGTTGGTCAGGAGACCTTCCTTGTAAGTATTCAGGCTGACCTCGGTGATAGGCAAAAGGAACTCCTACCGCAATTCTTCAAACATTCAGCCACAATTCACTTCAAGCTACGATTCTTCAAAACAAAGTTTGACCATGTATAAATGTTTGACTACACTATTGAAACGGGAATTCTCAACGACATGGAGATTTTACTTTCCTTATATATTTTATTTCCTTATATACCTTTCCTTTACTTTCCTTATATTATCCCATTCACTTTTTACAGTCACACCTGTAGCTCCCACAAAATGTATAGTATATTACATGAATTTCAGATTCGCTTCCGCACACTCCTCTAGTTTCTGTGATTTGGAAGTTAACATATTTTTACTCTAGATACCGTTGATTTTCCAACTCCAACTTTTTCATACTCCTCGAAGGTTTAAACCTTGTTTAAAAAGTGTTAATATACGTTCATTTTTTCTACTGTCATTCTGACGCATGATGTCAAGCTTATCTCTACATATTCGTAAATGATGTCGTTACATTGCAGCTGCCTTTTACAGTAGCTTTGTCAAAATATATAAGTGGAAATTTGCTTTGTTAGATAGAATCTTTCTTTTTCAGTGCCAAAACCCTCCCAATATTTCCATTTTAATTAAATTGCATTTTTAACGTCGATTTAATTGTAATTTAAGTCGAATATAATCCAAACAACAGTTTTACAATAAATTGATTTGCATATGTAGTCATAACACTTTTACCGCTTAGTTACTGAGATTTACACGGTGTTTTTCGGAAAGACATTGGGAGGATTTGGGTGTCATTGTTTCTATCTGCAGGGGTTGAAAACATACGGTGAGGCTTTAAATACTACTTTGCGGTACATACATACGGTACTTTGCTATTTAAAAATACATATTTTTACTTTAAAATTATATACCATTAAAAATTTAAAATAAAGAAAAGGTTAATAATTGTATTTGTAAATTTAACGATCGTAAAATGCATTTCAAAAATACTTACACCTGTTTGTTCGTCTGCCATTGTTTCTTTTCGTATCTGAAGTATTTCTTTTTGAACCTCTATGGCATCTTTAAAACGCTGCGTTACACTGGAATAAAAGTATGGCATTAATAATGTACAACTCGTTAACTATGCTTGATATGTTTTACATATTAAATTTTATGTTTTGTAAAAAATGTTGTACACAAATGGTATCTTAATTGAAGTAAACGAAAGGATCAACCCATGGTCTATTGGTTACAACGTTACCCTTTAAATCATAGCCATGGCTAATCAAGCTGCAGAGCTCTAGTTCGATGCTCAAAGAGTTTGACAGGCTCTGTGTGATATTTTCATGATTTTCCTAGTACGAGGGTTACACTCACTGCTGGTCACACTGAAATTTTTGAGACAGAAGTAGACGATATGCGCTAGAAAAAAATTATTGGTCGGATATTTAAATTTGAACTCTATTATGTCCGCAGACCATAATTTGGGGCAACAATTACAATTTAGCTATCGTAGAATAAATTTTGAAAGAAAAAAAAATGAAGTTGACGCGAGAGCATTATCCAGCTATGATATTCTATGATTTTATAGTGGGGCTAAATCAAGAGGAATGTCTTCAACGTCTACAGATAGCATATGGAAATGAGGCTCTATCTCGTGCCACTGTATTTAGATGTTTTACAGAGTTTAGAAGAGGTCGAAATTCTCTCCTGGATGAAGAACACACAGGAAGACCTTCGTCAGGTGTAGTCCCAGAAAATGTGTCGGCCATTCGGAAAATGTTAATCGATGATAATCGCTGTACCTACCAAACGATACAGAAGGAACTTAACATTGGATCCGCAGCTATATATAAAATTATTCATGAAGAACTGTATATGAAAAAATTAGTTTGTCATTGGTTCCCCCATAATTTAACAGAATACCAAAAAGCGGAGCGTGCCAGAATCTGTAAAGAAGCCCTAAAATTACTTAATGGTGGTAGACACCGCATTATTTCTAAAATTATAACTGGTGATGAAACGTACATACCGTGTTTTTACGTTCCAACACGTCAAGAAAGTAAAGTATGCGTCTTTGAAGATGACCCCAAACTAACAATGGTGAAAAGACAACGAGCAATGAAAAAAGTAATGTATGCCGTGTTCTTCAGAAATACAGATCTGGTCAAAGCCATAAAGCTAGAGAGACAGAAGACAGTTACAGCTAACTGGTACATCACTAAATGTCTTCCAGAAATTAATTATCAGTATTTTATGAGGAAGATTCTCTATATCATGTTTCTCAGCAACGCAATTACATCAAATGTGTTTGTTAATTTTTATTATTATTTTTTCGATTTGAATAATAAGCAAATGGATATAAAAATATATTTTATGAATGAACGGTCAGATCTACGAATTTGGCGGGATATCGCTAACTTGGCAGCTTTTCTTAACCGTTGCCAAATTGACGGATATGTCACCAAATTGATAAAAACGACGCTAAATCAAGGAAATCAATTTTGTTTTGTTAGAAGAGAGTACTAAAATGATGTTTCGGTAGCATTTATCTGTCAGTCCAACCGTTCTACTTAGTAACACATTTAGTGAATTTTTATAATGTCGTCAAATTGATAAAAATGTTTGTAAATCCATAAAAATATCTTGAAATTGATAAAATTGCGCTAAATAAATTAAATTAATTGTGTTTTGTTAGAGAATAGTATTGTGATGATGTTTCGTTAATTTGTCGCCAAATGGAGCTGTCAGTTCTACAGTCCCACTTGGCGATAAGATTGGCAATTTTTTAAAATGTCGCCAAATTGATAAAAAAAAATGACGCTAAATTCATCAAAATGACACCGAATCGATGAACATTCAATATTTTGCATAATTAAATACGATTTCCTAGATAATCTTTGTCTTCTTGTGAGAATTAAAAAATATTTTTTCTAAATTCGTTTACAAACTGGACCAGGATGATTTATTCTTCAGATCTGCCTGTAAAGATAATTTTGTATATCGAGCTTTGAGATTCTTATACATTTTTTAGAAGAATTAAATTAAATATTTTAATAGAATATTTTGAATAACAAAGTCATTTAGAATACTATAGGAATTTACACATAATTGTGAATGTTAAGTTTTTTCATATTATATTTTCCGTGCGAAGAACGAGTATACTGCTAGTCAAAAATAAAATGCGTGGTCAACGATTTAAGAGCCCAGAAGAAAAGCAGTTGAAGCTTATGAATCACGCGTTTCTGCTATACCAACTTCTGAATGGCATAACTGTTTGAAAATTGATTTACTCGAATGAAAAAATGTATTGATGCTGAAGGCGAATATTTTGAATAAAGCGATTTATTTCCAAACAAAAATATTTTGTGTATTATTTTCTAAAAACTTAAATACTAGCCTACGGAATTTTGGGTATATTTAGACCCATGGTTTCAAATATGCTATTAGGTTTTTACCTGCACGTCTAGTTTTTGTGATGCGATGGAAGTATCATACTCTTGGTTTTACTGAAAAGTAGTGAGAGAAATATTGTTGCTTACTTTTAACCTTACTTTATTTTATTTTAAGATAAAATTAATTAAAATGATATACAATTGCAAAAAATGAAAAAAAAAATTCTCATAAAAAATATATATATATTTCAGATGTTTTTATTTAGGCATTTATTTGAAATTTCTTTCAAAAAATTCAAGCACAAAATGCTAAAACAATTTTTTAAGAACTACTACAAATATAAAAAAGTAAAAATCTATATATAAATATTGCAAATGAGGTTGTGTGATTCCTCTGCTATTTAGAGATGACATGGCATCATAATACCACTAAAGTAACCCAAATAAGTTTTGTTATTTTTGTGGATCTTTCATAGCAAAATCTCAACAATGTGTAATCATTGCTGATCTAAAGAAACTATTTGTTATACTATGGATGTCCCTTAGGTGAGCAAGATAAAAACTAGGCACCTCATGTTATATGTACAGCATGCTCAAATGGCTTACGTGACTGGGTGAAAAAAGGAAAAAACAATGCCATGTGCAGTCTCCATGATATGGCGAGAGTCGACAAATAATGCAAACGATTGCCATTTTTGCTGTGTCAACGTTTCTGGCATTTTGTCAAAAAATAAGCATAAAATTGTTTATCCAAGCTTAAGCTCAGCAATAAGGTCAGTCTCTCATGATGACATTTACTTAGTTTCAGACCCTCCAGAGAACGGTCTGGCATTTTTAGATGAATTAGAAGAAATAAGGTATGACTATGGCTCTATACAGGTGAAGTCACAACACTCTCATGATGAGGACTATGTAGTACTTAAGGAAAATAATAGAGAACCAAACAAATTTAATTAACAGGACTCGTGAAAGATGAAATTTTTTTCGGAACTCTGACAGAAAAGAATGAGCAGCTTGGGAAAGCGTCACATGGGTTTCGAAAATTTCTTAGGCAACAAAAAAAAAGCATCAGATTTTAAACATGGTGCTCAAAAATTGTTGGATGCATAATGATGATCAATAATAATTCCGTATTCGCATGTACCAACGTATACCGCAGTTCGCGAAATTGCGGATAATAAATAACTATATATACAGGGTGTCCCAAAAACATTGACCTCGGCTTTTATTCCTTTAATATTGATCTTACACATATATAATAAATTACAAAGTTGTGTAAAAAAAGGTACATAATTTTATGAAATCTAATAAAATTTTCGAGGGAATTAAATTATAAGAAATACAAAATTTAAATTTTTATACGGCTCCGTACAAAAACATTTCCAATGAGTAAAATGTGCCCCATACACATTTTACTGTTTATTTTTACAATAAGGTGATGTACAAAATTTCAGCATTTTATCATAAAAAGACCCAGAAATATGAAAAGACAAAAATGCTGACTTAAACCACTTTTCGATGCATCGACATGAGTTCTCAGAGAGGAAAAATCATGTCGGCAGATCGCGTTTCAGGGGTCATACACAAATTACGAAAGAAAACAGTGATTACATAAATAAATAATAATTTTACTATTTATTGGTACAAAAGTATCTACACTGCGTAGAAATAATAACTTTTCACAAAGATTACAAAGCTTGTTCAAAATATTTTCCATCCATGCCAATACAGAGCTGCATTCGCCTTATAAGACTTCTGTGCACTCGATGAAGTTCTTGTTCAGTGATGTCACGACATCCATATTGAATGTGTTGTTGCAACTCTGCTTTATTTAAGGGAGGTGACAGATAAACAGTTGTGCGTAAACGACCCCACAAATAAAAATCCATAGGCGTTAAATCAGGCAATCTAGGGGTTAATTCGACTGGCCCATGCAAGCCAATCCACTTGTCTGGAAATTCTTTATTTAACCAGTGTTTCACAACTGTAGTATGGTGAGCTGGAGTTCCGTCCTGTTGAAACCATACATGTGTATGAGGATTTATGCATGCATCTTGTTTAAAGCAGCATTCGTCAGTCCAAATTACGTTTTTCAGGAAAGAGGGATTTACATCTTCCTGATTGAGAGCCCAATTACAAAAATTTAGACAACCTTGATAATCTGTTGGCTCCTGTCCTTGCACGCCATGAATGTTAAACGGATGCCATTTATTCAGTCTCAGTATTCTTCACACTGTTGCACGTGATACGTTCATTTCTGAAGCAGCGGTGCAAACACTACTATGTGGATGACTGCAAAAGTAAGCCATAATATCAATTTCTGTATCAGTCGAGTGAAGTCTGGGCCTACCTAGTTTACCTACATACCCCTTTCACACACTCGTTGCACCAATCGGGAAATATATCTCCCAGAAGGATGTCGAGAATTGGGAAAAGTACGTTGATATTCCCGTGCAGTTTCGTTAGCATTGCGATTGCAGAAACTGTACAGCATAAGCCTTTCAAAAAGTTCTTCGCTGCTGTATTGCGACAGTCGTACAGGCTAACTAGCAGAAATGTAAAATACTTAAGGGCCGCTCAGACTGCTGGGCTGCTCGCGCTACTCTTACGTAAGCTAGGCGATTGATCAATGGCAGAGCAAAAACAACTTTCTCGTGTGATGATGCATCTATTGCGATTATGTGATGCACCAATCAAAGACAGATATTTGCATATGCATACATTTCTAAGCTGTTTTAATGTTCAATTTGATTGTGCCATTTTCAAGTTTTATTCTGTAATTAATCATGTAAAATTTTAAAGTATTTTTCGAGAGGCATATTTTTGAAAAATTGTAAATACATCTAAAGATAAGAGGCAGATATTATTTGCCTATGGTGCATTTCTGCGTTGCGTCATTTGCACTCTTGCTGTAAACATTTGCATTTTAATTTGTGGCTAATCTCTCACCAACTTTGTTTAAACATATCCCTGGAACTTTTTATGATAAAATGCTGAAATTTTGTACATTACCTTACTAGTGTATGGGGCACATTTTACTCATTGGAAATGTTTTTGTACGGGGACCGTTGTTGTTGAGACCCAGACTGTCCGACCTACCAGAAAGGTGTAAGGTAACTGTTTGGACGGCCGGGAAGAGCCACCCAATTTAGACCGGAACCCAGTGGTGGAGGCATCCATAGGGACCGTACCCTCCTTCCCCTACCAACAATCTTTCGGAAGGACTTACGGATCCACGTGTTTAACGTGATCGTACTCCTCGTGAACACGGCGGCAGTTTTGGCAGAGGAGGGAATGGAACCCGGGCCTACCGAGTGCAATTCCCGCGCGCTAACCACTGGGCTACCGCGCCCTGTACGGGGGCCGTATGAAAATTTAAATTTCGTATTTCTACAAATTTAATCCCCTGAAAATTTTTATCGATTTCATAAAATTCTGTACCTTTTTTACGCAACTTTGTAATTTATTATATATGTCTAAGATCAATATTTAAGGAATAAAAGCCCAGGTCAATGTTTTTGGAACACCCTGTATATATATTTTGCTTTAACACATTTAAAAATCATTGCTCAGAGTGAAAGTGATTTACTAATCGAAATTAATAAGATATTTTATCATTTGAAAAAATACTTACTTAAAAACAATTGCCATTATTTCCTTCATCGAAAAAACTATGATTTCCTGAGGATTGTTCTTGGATACCAAATCTTCAACTGTTGTTTTTAACAGTGGTATCGCAATATCGTAAGCTTTTTCTTCAATGTAAGACTTTATCAAATCAAAGAGTATTTTTAATCTCTTGTCCGAGAAATTCAATGTGTCCAAAACAGATAAAATATAGGAACCTGGAAAGGAATAAGTACATCTTTTATGAAACAGAATTATTTATTAGGATATTCTGTACGCATGAGTGTCTTTTCATATAAAAACGCTGCCTTCTAAAAATGAAGCATGCCGCAGTAAATCCGACATAACTCAAAAGAGTACTGCTTTGATTGACTCCAAATTTTAGAAGAGGGTAGTCAGTTGAATAATTGAAGAATATATGTGTATCATAATGAAATTAAAGAAAATATATTTAGGTATATTTTATAATTTTTAAGCGCTTATTTTACACTTAGTACATTCGAAAGAGGATTTGTATGCTAGATAGACAAACCAAACACATCCTAATATTGTGATCTTTCCTGACTTTGATAAAAGCGACGTTCAGTTAGGTAATCCGAATTCAGTTAGGTCAGCCGAGACCAATAGCTTCCCTTCCTGCAGAAAGGCAATTTTCAACTCTTGGAGAGTAGTTAGAGGGAGCAGACGGGTAGAGACAGCTTTTCCAAGGACATCCCCAAAATTTTCGATCGAATTGGGGTCTGACTACATATGAGCAATACTTTCGCTCTCGAGGTACTCGTCCACACCAACACTGCTCTGTGTGGACGAACCTTACCGCTCATCAAGATCAAATCTAGGCCCACTCTGCAGCGTACAGTTTCGAGAACGGTTCAAGGACTTGATCCTGATAACTTTCCGCCGTCACAGTACCCCTTGTGAATACGTACAGGTCGGTTTCAATCTTCGATATCCCAAAGAAAACCCAGCTCATACCAACACAATACAACTACTAAATGAGTGATGTCCAACGATGTTATTGAACTGGTTGCGTGTTTCTCGTTCTCACCATACCCTTATACGTTTATTGTCTGAATCTAGGGCAAATCATGGCTCATCCATGAAGAGTACAGTGGACTATTGCGTTTCTGTACAAGTCGCATGCTGACGACACTTTAACCGCGTTCCTCTCCCTTTAGCACTCAAAGGGACATAAACTTGTGGTACTCGAGCACATAGTATTGTGGCATGTACCTTTTTCCACTCAATACTGGTGGATATCTACTTTCCTATTGCTGTGGTCGCCATTGCTCGGATATTTAATACTGTCACTTGGCGATTGCGTTTGGCCAGTAATTAGAGGCCTCCCGTGAGCTGAGCGACCGTTTGGGGCCTCACGTTTATAGAGGGTCTTTATATTTTGTACATTATTTTTATTGGACTTCTCGAAATTTTATAATGGCTCGTCAGAATTTTATAATGACTTTATAGCTAATGCAACTTTTTCTTGCATTTTATCATTATTCATTTGCGTATCAGTTTACAGTTATCTTTACAACGTTTGGCTACGATATTTTTTTCGGTTTGTAGTTGAGCATATTGAGATCCTACATCCTCTTCCTGTATGAGCTATAATTATGAACTGAAACCGCAGATTAAAAATTTTAGTTATTGTCCAATGTCCAGTAGACCGAAAGTCATCTAAAGTTATAAGCAAAAATATTTTTGATTGGCCAAATATTTATACCATGAATTTAATTTTTTCTGTTGCTTATGTATAAAGTGTATGTTAAGCCACCCAATGAAACATTAAACGTTATTTACTGTAAGCATATATTTAAAATTATTATTGCATGGATGTAATTATCTGTGACTATTAACAACATTTTATTTTTCATCTTAACATATAATAAATATTTTTGCTCTTACACTCCATTTATGGGTTTCTTACAAAACTGTGTTCAATTTTGGTTGAAGCATATTAAAATTGCATTCTAAAATACTCTGATTTCAAATTTAAGATTAGATACTTACTTAGATTTCTATTTTTAAATTTCCTTTTATTTGTTCATTTGCTATTTTGCAATTTGCCCCATTTTTTAATCGGCCAATTCCGTTTTAATACAATTTAAATGTGGCGACTTTTGTGGTTTTTCAAGCATCAAAATCTGCAGAGTGCAAAAAATTTACTCGCCAGTTTTGTCTAGTGTTGCTCATTTTCTTGCCAGCCATTTTTGAAAAGTTACTCGCCAATTAGCCAGTGGCTAGTGTTAATCTGCAGCTCCACTATGGACCTTCAGGTATTAGATATAAAAACTATGGGTATACAGGGTGTCCCGTCAAGACCGCATAAAGTCTGCAGAGCGAGAATTCTCGCTCGGAGTGTATAAAGAATGATCCAAGAACCATAGCTCTACGACCCGTAGTTTTCGAGAAAAATGCGAAAGAAAAACTATGACGTCACATTAGGTACACAAAAAATAAGCTTTAAAGCTTTATTGGAAACATGTGAAATTGCATAACGGATGAGAATAAATATTAAAAAAAATAAAAATAAAAATGTTACCCCTCATCATGCTTGCGAAAGGGGAAACTGACGATAGGCGCATGTCTGTTATGCAAATCAACAGCTGTCATTTGGCTCATATAAAAGGCGCATCTGGAAGCTACCGATGTTCTTCGCATGCTGATAATGCATTCCGTTCGTGAATATTGCGACTTGTACTTTATTTTCGCTCAATGTAATAGCAATGGCTTACGAACTGTGAGGGAGTATGCCCATCGCTATCCACGACACCGTCATCCCCATAGGTTGGATGACAGGCTGAGAAATACTGTGTTAACCCGATAGAAACTCAGCGATGTTGGTGGACGAACCCACTGTGGAATGACGCTATCACAGGAAGATGCGATTCTGCGATAGGTTGAAGCAAATCCGGAGTTGAGTAGACGTGCACTCGTTAGGCAGTTTAATGCGAGTAGCCGTACTGTGCATAGGATGTTACGGGAAGAGAGAGAGGCTATACCCATTTTACTACAGAACCGTGCAAGGGCTCCATGCAAATGACGTGCACCGACTCATCGACTTTTGTGAACGGCTATTGCAACAACATGAAGCCGCCGACAATGCTTTCATTGCTCAAATCTTGTGGACGGATGAAACATGTTTCACACGTAACGGGGTTTTCAACAGTCACAACAGCCATGTGTCGTCAGAGTCCAATCCTCATGCAATCGGCCCTCAGAGACACCAGGTCCTCTGGTCTGTAAATGTGTGGGCCGGCAAACTCGGCAATCGCATTATTGGACCATATTTACTGTCTGAACGGCTCACGGGACGTTCATACTTGGTATTTCTCCGTGATGTACTACTACTGTGTAAATTACTTACACGCTAACTTACTAAATTGTACTGTGTAAATTACTTTTGTCCTGATTAAGCGCGGTTCACATTTTACTATTTGACATCTTTTTTTATTGGGGAGCTGCATTAAAAATTAAATTTCGCATTTTTATGAAATTACCAGTTCCGAGGAGGGGGGAGGGGTACAACTATCACAGTTAAATTCTTCCCTGTTTGCTGATTATTTTTCATATTTACTTTACTTCTACGACCAGCCGCTGATTTCATATTCCTTTCGCACACTATTCGTGAAAGAATATTTTCATAATTATCTCCTGACAATTAAGTTTCTTATCAGTTTAAAATTTGTAGTATAAAATTGTACCTGCACAGTCCATAGAATCATAATCTTCAAAGAAAGGTATAACAACTTTTGGCTTTTCAGAAAACTTTTCTTCTTCATCAGTTCCTTCTTGTTTCTCGTCCTCTCCAAAAATCGGCTGTAAATCATACCAAATAAATATAAATTCCTTGAACATCCTTGATAGAAACAGACATGTGAAAGTTAGGTAATTACATTTGTTTCAAGGGCGTTATGAGCCCCGCCCCTCATAAAGTTAAAAAAACAAACAGTGTTACTAAAAGAAAAATTAAGTAGAACTGTGAAGGTAGCAGAGATTTACTTTCATAGCCTATTTTGTGTTGCTTTCATAGTTGTACATAATCTACTAACTATCTTGACACAATTGCATTCACCTGATTTTCATATCTATTTCCATCAAAGGAAGTACAAGGAATTTTTATAAATAAATGTTCAAAAAGCATTTCAACATATAGGGTATCAGGGAAAGTCATTAATGAAACCAATTCCAAAAGTATTGTTTTCATACAGGTATAGGACACTCCAATGGCGCTACACGATGAAACTTTGGAGTGTACAAGGGCTATGTCCTTCCTGTTAGTGATTAGGAAATGTCAATTACAAAGTTGTAAAGAGTTGCAAAATTAGTACTTAGCATTTTTGTTATCCCCGTAAAAGATGGAATTCGACTCTGAAAATAAGTGTATACAATCTGAATCCCCCCCCCCTCCCCAACAAAATCGAACGTTTAGAAAATGTGAAAAAAATAAATTATTATACACAAAATATAAAATATTTACCTTCAGCAAGATTGCATTGCATGCTTGCATTCGTGTGATAATATAATTCCGCGTCTTTTCCAATGTCTCTACGTTTACACTGTTAGATGCAGATTAATAAAATTGTCTCTTTTAAAATCGTTATTTGTAGACGCCCCCTCCTTTTTTTTAGCTTTTTTTCTGGGGAACAAAAATAGCTGCTTTTGAAACATTCTACAACTTTGGAATTGACTTTTTCCCTATAACAGAAAGCGAGATAGCCCGTACCCCTAGTAGCGTCGTCAGAAAAAATTGTAGTTAGTACTATTATAGTACTATTATATCGCAGCTTAAATCTGCTTCAAAACATCTGAAATTAAAAAAAAATATGTAAAAACAAAGTCTCATAGTTTTTTTAAAAATTATAGTTGTTATCTTGAGAACAAAGGATGTTTTCTAAATGCACTATTATATCGCAACCAAAATCTGCTTCAAAACGATTGAAATTTAGAAAGATATGTAACGGACAAAGTCTCATAGTTTATGCCATATTGAGAAGAAAGGATGTTCTCTAGTTACTATTATTATAGCACTATTATATCGCAACTAAAATATGCTTTAAAACGACTGAAAAGAAGACAAATATGTAAAGCACGAAGCCTCCGTTTTCTTTTCTTAATATTAGTTGTCATCTCGAGAACATAGGATGCGAGTCTGATTCTAAGTTATAAGACACATTTTTACTTTCCCCACAGTACTGCGGAAAACAACATCACTCAGGCGCCATTAAGGAGCCATGTCCGGCCGTAGACTTGAACCTCCAACCTTTTAGTCTCTAGTCTAATACTCTATCCACTGAGGTGTTCGAACAGTGAGAAAACCTCACTAGTATTATAACATACAGTTTGACATCAAATCGTCTTGAACTTTAAGTGCAACGATTTTGTAGCATTTCAATTTGGCTCTTTCTTTTTACTTATTTTAGAGTATATATAAATGTGAAAAGTATTGCAATAATGTCAAAAATCCAACTCTCGGATTTTGATGGATCAACACATTTTGATTATCTGTGAATACTAATCAACCATTTTTTCAATTATGCCTGTGTGTTGTTCTGTCTGTGGGCGTGATATCGCTCAAATAAATTGGACAAATCGAATGAAAAGTAGTTTGATTATTTCAATGGAAGACCGTCACAGGCCTACTGATTTTAGATATGATTCCTGGAAGGTCCTCAAATTTTCGAGTATTTTTTTTATGAAAATCGAAAAAACGTTATAAAGAGATAATTATGTTATAAAATAGTATCTAAATAGAAAATTTATACGTAATTGTTCATTTAAAAAGGAATTGTGTCCTTTATAGAACTCTATAACTTTCGCCTTTCTCGAAATATTGCGAGTTTTGAATCTAAAATAGAATAAATCATAAAAAGTTAACTGCTCTTACTGTTATCAAATGGGCGAATTATTGTAAGTGTTTAGTACTTTTAACTAAAATTAAACACAATATTTTAAAGTAATCATGATCCTTGATCGAAACATTAGAAAATTTACTTTTAGACATAGAGCGCAATATCTTTTAAATAACATTAAGCAAATTCAATTAAATGTAGTATGATAAATGTAATATGATTGTTTAGATCACAATGAACGTTAGAGGCCTATTTGTTTTAGGGTGAACGGGCGCGTGAAAGGTCTCAATATTTCGAGCATCCAAAAAATTCATAAAAAGTAATTGAGTTAAAAAACGTTACAAAAATTGTTATTTTATATCTTATTTGTTATTTAATAACGACATTATTTAAAGGTTGCTAACATAATCCGTTCCCGTGATATTGACCATTTTCGATCTAAAATGGAGAAAATTAAATATAATCACTATTATCAAAGGAGTGGACATTTTGTGAATACTTTCAACCCGATAAGAAATTAAATTAGTTTTAGGACTTAGCACGAGCCGTACTCGATATATCAGAAATTTTATTTTTCTTACAAATCACCTGTTTGCTCTTATATTTCGAAAGTAGTTTTGACAGTAATTTGTAATCGCTTTTGCAATAGATGAATTAATATTATTTCAAATGTTAATTATTTCTATCACTTGTTAATCACTTCATTTGTTTTAATAATCCGGCAATCTAACGTTTTTGTTTATTCGGATTGTCTATAATGACTTGAACAGCTTTATATTTGAGAAAAAAAAATTATTTTCTCCGAAATATATAAAATACAGTATACAGGAAAATCAATGATGCCTGTGTGTTTATCTCTGTGTCAGTCTGTGAAAACATTATATATAAAATAAAATAATTAAAAAAAAAACTCAATACAATGATTGCAATTGATAAAAAAAAGAGGCCTGTGCGGTGTCGAACCGGAATTAGGCCCCCATTTATTTGAATAGTTTTCAAAAACAGAAAATAATCTTTAATTAATTGGGACAAATGCCAAAGGGTGAATAAATATTTTATTTGTATAAGCTAGTATTTAAGCACGTCAAAGATAGGAAAACTAAGACACCTAAAAAAATTAAGCTGCAATTTTTAAAATAAGTTTTACTTTGTTTAACAATGTATGGTGCTTAGCGTCGAAAACAGTTGTCCCAACTGAAAACTGATCGAGTTATGGTTCTGCCCCGTGATCAAGTTTCAGTCATTTTGCGTCGGAAGGATTCTGACTTCTGTGAGACGTTACCCTCCACTCCCCCATTTTATTTACACAGAGAGAAAAATAAAAATCCGACTTCGTCAATTTTTAGTCTAATGGTCGATACTGTAAGTGTGCAAAGATTCAGCCTTCTAAGCCACTAGAGGACTGCTTGAGCGTCTGGACATATATTATAAAATGCCCATAATTTCCGCATCTAAAGTATGACTAAGTTATATCTTTCTTCCTGATGTCGGTACTGTAGTGTACAAAGATTCAGCCTTATAAATCACTTGGGGGAGGGGGCTTCTCTAGGAAGACACTTTTCGAAAAAAAAAACCCATTTTCTCCTTCCCCATTGGGAAAATCGGGAGTAAAGATTCAGCCTTTTATGTCACCAGGGGGTTTTCAGAGCGTCTGAAAAGACTTTTCAAAAGCCCTCCCCATTTTCTCTGCCATAGACATAAAATACAGGGTATCCCTAAAAGATTGAGACGCGCTTCAATTCTTTACCTGTTGGAGATAAGTGGACAATGTAAATTGAAAAAATGTTGAAAGTAAGGTAGGAAATAAGACTACTTTGATGAAATAGTCCTCCCATTAATTTTCAAACAGTTACACTTTTTAAATTTTTATACGACCCCCTCCCCCCCCCTCTTAGACAAATTTGGTCAATTAGAAAAATTTTATTTTTAATGCAACAAGATCATTAAAAAACCCGTATATCTGTATCTTTAAAATCAACTGAATTATGATAAAGGAAAAAATCTGACTTATGCCACTTTTCCGTATCATGTGAAAGGCTGCTTCATCCGTGAAAATAGGGATCATAAACAAATTGAAGTTGGAAATTGTTTTGATCAAAAATACGTTAATATGTGTCGAAATTTTTTATCACAAATGCATCTAAATAAAGCATTACACAGACAGAGATCATATAAAGCAGTGGTACTCACTACGGTTGGGTATCCTATGTATTATCATCCAGTTTTATCTTTTTTGTGATAGGTCACGAATTTACATTTCTAATTTGATATAGGGTCCCCATTCACAATGTTCAATTTTTAATTAAATATAACTCGCTCAATTTTAAATATACAGATATGCGGTTTTTTTTAATGATCTTGTTGCATTAAAAATAAAAATTTTTTGATTGACCAAATTTGTCTAAGGGGCTCGTATAAAAATTTAAAAAGTTTAACTTTTTGAAAATTAATGAGAGGACTATTTCATTAACGTAGTCTTATTTCTTACCTTACTTTCAATATTTTTGCAATTATCATTGCCCACTTATCTCCAACAGGTAAAGAATTAAAGCGCGGTTCAATCCTTTTGGGATACCCTGTATATGTCTATGTTCTAAGCTTGCAGGGGAGGTGAATCGAAAATCCTGCTTCGCTAGGTTCTGCATCGTTGTCGATACTATAAGTATGCAAAGATTCAGCCTTCTAGGTCAACAGAGAGCTTCTGGAGATTCTGGGAATACTTTTCGAAACCCCCATTTTATCCGTTCCCGGGAGGGTATATCGAAAACACCGCTTCATTAGGCTTTGTACCGTAGCCGATACTGTAAGTGTGCTAAGATTTGGCCTTCTAGGTCACCAGGGCTTCTGGGGAGTCTGGAAAGCAAAAACAGGTTAGATGCACAAAACAAAAATTTACAGTAATGGAAAATGAAATTTACTTCGCATTTCGGAAGTGAACTCATGAATTTCAAATGCTCCACTTGAACTTCCAGTTCCACAACTTTAAGCTCTGATCGTTCATGGTGGTCTTGGAAAATCTGTAGTTGTGTTCTCAGTTTTTTGTTCTCACTAAACAAAGACGATACTTGATTTTTGAGTTCTTTAATTTCGTGTGTGCTTTTGCTGATGAGATCACTTTGCTGCACCGTAAAATCATAGAACGCCATTAATTCCTTTAAAATTAAAATAAACATTTAAGCACTTTTTCGTTACTTTTTAGTTATAAGTATCATTTTAAAGAATAGCACTTTATAAGTCTTTATTGGATCACATTAAAGCCAGAGCATTTTTGGATGTCAGACGTCCATCATCAGTAGCAATTGTGAGAAAAGGGGGGGAAATACATGGGCACTTATTGTTTTTATGAAAATGTTTTCCTTGAAACATCTATTTCTCAGGATCTGCTATAGATAGAACTATAAAGAACCTTTCTACTTCAACCCAAGATCATGACTTTTGCGTTGACTCCTAAATTGATTTCAATCTAATATAAAACTTCAATTGACCTAATGACTAGAGTTCGACGAAGGAATCACGACATTTAACAAATAAACAACTTTATTTACAACTAACTTCGCTGGGAACTCAAAAAACACACACACACACACACACATATATATATATATATATACAAAGCTATATAAAATATGTTGTGACACGTCACAACACGTTATTATTTTATTATTTCGAAATTGACGTTTTTTTTATAATTTATTAAATATTTTTTATTATTTTGAAATTAATTATTTTATTTTAGTTTCAATTTATTATTCAAAATTATCTTATTCAAAATTGCTTTTATTTTTTATATTCATTAATAGGCCAATTGTCTCATTTTCTAAATTAAATTATAAATACGCTGCTATTCATCCATGTTTTTCATCAGTACTGTGAACGCCCCTTTTGACTACAGCTGGATAGCAGCATCCCTTTTCGACATTTGGCAATATCTAGTTTCAGGCGAGATAGGGAGATTTGAATCATCTGGCACTCACTATTTAACCTCCCTGGTTGAGCGACAGTTTACTTTTTTGGCATGGCAACTGAGAATGTGGATTCAGCCAATCACAACGTGCCATGTAGAGCGGGAAAATTTCCTTTATGTGAATAGTGCTAATTCACTCTTCTCGAAAAATTTATGGTGTGAATAGGTGTGTGTTTCCTGAAGGCAGGGGTGTGTGCCTACACACGTTGCTCTTACCATTTGTTTTAAGATGCAATTCATGTGCACCATATCCATCTTCATAAAAAATTTTACTTTGTGACAGCGCAAAATAATAATAATATTATGATTATGAAGAGTGAGTACATTCGAATAAGGTATTTATAATAACTTGTGTCTTAAAATGGAGATATTGATAGTGCATGTGAACAAATTTGATGATATTATTCTGCAATAATAATTTAGTCAACATATTTCATTTTTGTGTTTTCTTCAACTAAAAATAAAGGTGATTTTATTTTTAAACATTTGTGATTGTTTCAATATGTTCAGAGAATTGTACTTTTCAAGAAAGGGTTCTTGAGCTATGTATAATAGCTTTTGTGGAATTCATGAGGATTCAAGGTGAATTGATTTTGTCTCGCGTTGATATGCGAGGGAATATGATTTTTTCTGCAGATAAAAGTATATTTTGAAGTTATCTATCGAATTTTGTGAAGTGTCTTATAATGGAATCAGATATTAAGCATTTTGTTGTGACCCATCACAATACCACGTCACAACACATAAATATGTATTCGTGTAAGAAATACAATATAAAATGCAAAATCCTGCTTATTGAATCTCTACATATGAAGGAATATTTTATTCATCTATATTGACGTCATTTTAGGTAACAGGAGTATATAAAATTAAGAAAACTTATTATATTTATCAACTTGATAGAGAACACCATGCCACTTGCATCTGAGAGTTATCAATCTATGTCTCATGAACTATCCTTTAGTAACAAGAAATAATTGCTTCCTTTTTGGTTCTAAATTAAAAGAAAAACTTTGATTTTAATACATCTAAAAGGTTTTATTTTTTAGGCTGTTAGCAACATTCATTCATATTGTTTTTGTTTTTTTTATTTTTAGATTCTTGTTCAGGTATGTATAATGTAGATTCTATCATGTATATATGCTCATATTTTTAAATATAAATTTTTAGGCGCTCACATGCAAAGATGGTTACTATTAATTAATTTCTTCACAACGCATTGTACTTTTATTCAAAATTCTTTTCCCATTATACGGTCCCATTCCATTAAAGTAATTAACTTTTGAATTAAGTATGTAATTTCCCTTCCTTTAATTGCATGTGAGTGCCCGACCCAACTAGGAGTTGAATAGGGGCTGTAAATTAAATTCATCTCATTCTATTAAATTCCCTTTGCAGCCCTTATCACAACAAAGTATTTGCAACGATAGCAGTACAAATTCTACCCGGGACATCTTAATCTACAATGCAATTCGAACCTCATTCATAACTAAACTGAATCTCACATGAACTGAATCAACATACAAAATGCTCACTTAAAATATCTATGCTATACTCACAATTCTTCCGTCTACTGACGATGCAAGAAACACACACAAGCGCGAACTCGGCAGAATGACAGAACCGAATTCGAAAGTCTGTCATTTTATACATCTGGCCAATCATGAGTATGCGATTCTTCGGTATGAAAGTTGGCAAGTTTAAGACATAAATTAAAATCACGAAAAAGTAGAATTAGAATAAAATGATAATAACTAATAGAATACTCATAGAACTCAGGTGATGAATGATTTGAATTGAACATCAAATTCCGGAGGAGAAAGGTTGGGGGAGGTCACTAAGAATCCGGTTCAAAAATATTCCTTAAATCATCTATTTCTCAGGATTGGCTATAGATAGAGCCTAGATAATAACTGATTTGGATTCAGCATCACATTCCGGGGTGGGGGGAGTAAAAGAGCTCACTCCGGTTCTGAAGATGCCGCTTCGGATTGAAAAAAATATATTTTCCTTAAAACATTTATTTTTTAGGAGCTGCTATAGATAGCTTAAATGGTGACTGATATGGATTTAGCGTCAAATTTCGGAGGAAAATGAGGGATTTACTAAAGATTTCTACTTATGGTTCAAAAATTTCTCTTGAAACATATATTTCTCAAGATTGGCTATAGATAGAACTTAGATGATGACTGATATGAGCATTAAATTATCTAGGACGTTCATAAAAATGTTTCCTGTTTTTTCTCACTTCCGGTTCAAAACATATATTTATCAGGATTGGCTATAGATAGAGCTCAAATAATGACTGATATGGATTTAGCATCGAATTTTAGAGGAGGGAACTATTTCATACCCTCATCCCTCCCGATTGCTCGGGCATACGAAGCCTTCTAGAGGGAGTGAAGAGGTTCACCAAGGATTTACATTTCCGGTTTTAAAGATATCTCTTCCTCTTTTCCCGAAAATTTGTATGATTGTAATACGTATGCAAAGGAGAATAAATATAAAGAGTTGCGACAAAAATAAAATGTACACACCATTTGTTACCATATGAAGTATCCTTCATGAATTTCTTGTTATGAATGATATATGTTATGAATGCAGTGTATTTAATAAGATTATACTGTTATGAAATGTTTAACTCAGGATTCATAACTTTTGAGCAGTGGCGTAGGCAGGGGGATTTAGGAATCATACTCCCCCTCCACTACATTGGTGAATATTGTAGTTCTCTATTATACTATAGGATCCATATTGCAATAGGAAATTTATCATCATAAATTTTTCTGAGATCTTGACTACGCATTTACCTGGCAGTCATTGGATCCATGTGTTGATTCGAACGCCATGGGCCTTTCTGTAGTGGCTCTATAAACAATAAATGAAGAAATAACACCTATACTGAGAAAGTAACACGCCACGGAAAAGTATGGCTAATTGGCACAGTAGCAACTTTGATGTATATACTTTATAATAAAATATGATAGAAGTCAAGAAATGAAATGGTAGACCTTTCTGTGAAACATACCTTGAATTTCGTACCTTTATTTATCACAAAATTTCTGATAAAAAGAAGTAAAAACCTTTGATTGGATTTTCATTCTTTAAGAAAATGTACGCTATAATGTATGAGGGGCAAAATCAACGCATACAAATTAGTGCTAAAGCAACTTTCACATCTGAAGTACTATTATGACGTCCTTGGTCCTACTGAGGCTCCTATATAGGGAGCTGTCGTATCCGCCATTGTTATCATACTTGCTCATTGACTTCCATTGAGCAGTGTCTCCATATTGTGTATTGTGGTATAAATTAGGAATAAAATATTAGGATGATCTGTCGTAAATTGCTCTAATAATTCACGAAAAGGATACAAATGTTTAGATTCAGGAATGAACAAGAAAAAATGGATAAATTGTAGAAGAGATGAATGCAAGAATATGTCTTTTTCGCCTTAGTCGATGATAAGTACGTCAAAATAGGTGCGTCTCACTGAAGTCAATTGGGAGAGGGGCGCGGATTCTCACTCCTTGTTGTCAAAACGTTTTTCACTGTGTAATATAACTTCGCGGCCATAAGTCAGCTTCTGTTATAAAAGCTCTAGTCTCTACTACAAGAACAATAGGCTCTATTGCCATCATGATAAACATCTGTTTTTATTTCGTACTTTCAAATAAAATTACACTTAAGACAGGAAGTACAGCTGAAAGACTTTAATGCAAAACATTTCTGGAATTTAACATGAATGGGAAAGTTTTGTAGAAGTCTTCATACATATGGTTGTTGTTGTTGAAACCCAGACCGTCCGACCTACCAGAAAGGTGTAAGGTAACTGTTAGGACGGTCGGGAAGTGCCACCCAATTTAGACCGGAACCCAGTGGGGGAGGCATCCACAGGGACCGTACCCTCCTTCCCCTACCACCAACCTCTCGGAAGGACTTTCGGACCCACATGTTTAACGTGATCGTTCTCCGCATGAACACGGCGGCAGTTTTGGAAGTGGCTGGAATCGAACCCGGGCCTACCGAGTGCAACTCCAGCGCGCTAACCAATGGGCTACCGCGCCCTTCATACATATGGTGACAAATGAAATGGAATTCCTTAGTGAACCCCCTAATTTCCTTCGAAATTTAATTCTACATTCATGCCAATTATTATCTAAGCTCTATCTATAACCAATCTTGAGAAATAACTGTTTCAAGAAAAGTTTTTGAACCACATGTGAAAAAAGAACCAAAAGTGGAAATCCTTATCGAATCACCCTATAACCCCTTGAATTTGATGCTAAATCCCTATTAGTCATCGTCTAAGCTATATCTATAACAGATTCTGAGAAATTGTTGTGTGTATCAAGGAAAATGCAAATTTTCGAATCATAAGTGACATCTCCTTAGTAAATATCTTTACTCCCCACCCCCACCCCCTCTATAATGGGATGGTAAATTCATATCAATTATTATCTAAGCTCTATCTGTGTTAGCTCTGCTGATAAATAAATGTTTCAAGTAAAAATGTTGAATCGAAAGTGGAAAATGCTTAGTGAAAAAGGAATGGAAGTGAAAATACTTAGAGAACCACCCTACCTCCGCCAGAACTTTATGCTGAATCCATATCAGTTATCCTCTAAATTCTATCGTTTATAGACGGTCACAGTAAATGAAAATTTTTGAACCGGAAACAAGAACTGGAAGTGGAAATCCTTTCGTAGTAATTCCCTTCCCCTCTGAGATTTGATGCTGAATCTAAATTAGTCATGATTTGAGCTCTATCTATAGTAAATCTTGAGAAGTAGATGCTTCAAGAGAAAAACATTTCTAAGAAAGCAAGTATGGTCAAATTTTATTCCCCAATTATCCCTTATCTGCATTAAAAAAAGTAAAAGATAAAAATAAAAAAAAAAAAAAATAATTATAACTATTGTTTAGGTTTTCATTCTTTATATAATTTAAGCCAAGGATCGAAATGTGCATTTTGCTACACCACATATATCAATGCCCCCCTCCCCCTGATCCGAGGTCCCTCTCTAGTGTGCATAAATTAAAATGCCAATCAAATCAAATCAAATGTGAAAATTCCAAGCATTCACGTTTCGTTTAGTTGTTTACATAACAAGAAAACTGTTTATTTCCTATCAAATAGCTATAGATACGTATTTAAAATTCTACGTTCTACGAGAAGCACGATATCTCTCGAAACAATGTGGCTATTTACATTATAAATTTGGTATGCTTATCTTAATCAGTAAGAGCAATAAGATTTTCTGCGAGATCTAGTGATAAAGAATGTCAAACTATACCAGGTAAAAACATTTTTAAAGGTAAAATTTTTATTTTTTATAATTCATTTCTAGGAAAATCATGTGTTGGACTCATCAGATTTTTTTTGCGTTGGAGATTCAATTTCTGCAAACAGGAAAACACAAGCTTTTCTTATGGGATTTAGAAAGAAAAAAGTGTGATACAGACGTGAATTTGTAAAAATCGGATGTGGGCAGCAGACGACTTTCCCTATATAATGCAATAAATTGACTTCTTTCACAGTGAAAATATAATGTATAAGATCTACGGCACAATATTTTTAATATTGAATGGTACATTTGACGTTTTTCCGGATGACGGTATGTAATACCATTTCAAAGTACCCAATTAGCTTATATTTCCACCAACTCTAAATTTATAATTATCAACATCGATAGCATCCGCAATAAGCAATATAGTCCATGTGTTAAAATGTTATAATTAATTTATCAATTTTGCAATTTTAATAATATTTTCGCCAATCTGGGGCGAAATATCGCCACGTTGGCGATATTTCGTTAAATGAGTCGTAAAGTTCGTCAATTTTATCACTCATCGTTACAGAGAAATGGAGAGAAGAGCCATTCTTATATATATATATATATATATAATTTGGAATTAATACCTAATGAAGCTACTATTAATAAAAATGTTAATTTTTTGGATTTAAATCTTTTTATTGATCCTTCTAATAGAATTGTTACAAATTTATATGATAAAAAAGACTTTTATAATTTTAATATTAATAAAATATTACCTTTTAATTCCTGTAACTCGATTCAATTGTTTAGAAATATTATACTCAATCAGCTTTTTAGAATTTATAGATTATCTGATAAAAAATTTCATGCTATGCATATCAATAATCTCAAAATTACTAGTAATTTATATAAATATCCCACTTATTTAGTAAATAGTATTGTTAAAAAATTTAAAATAGCTGGATTTTTATAATTCTTTCCATAGTATCATATAATTCTATTCATAGTATCTTATATTAGCCAGTCATCTCCATTTTTTTTTTTTTTTTTTTTTTTTTTTTTTTTTTTTTTTTTTTTTTTTTTTTTTTTTTTCCCATTCACTTCCCACTTCAGCATTACCTTTATTTGCCCCTCTTTTTAGTAGCTCTTTTTGTATATTAATACTTTTTCTTTACATTTCGCTTCACAGTTTTTCAATTCTTGTGAATGGCAACAGTAAATGGTTTTTTATTTTTTCTTTACGAATGGCAACACTGGTCTCTTCTATCAGTGTTCCCTCGATCCCTGTAATGAATCGTCTGTACACACGCTGTGCTTTTTCCAGGTATTCATTTTTTCTTTTTTATTCCATCTTTATGTATGTCGTCCAAGTAGAAATAGTTCATAGATTTAATCTATCTATTTCTTCAGAAACATACATTTTTGTGTTTGCTTCTACAAAAAACTTGGACATGATTAGATTTTTGTAGAGGTTAACAATTCATGATTTAGGCTTAGAGCCTTGTCCACGTGTAAGGCGTTTGTGCTTGATTTCGTTTGTTATACTTATTTCGATTCCTTACCTTTGTATTATATTTTTCATTGACTTGTTGATTCGATATTAATTTTTTTATTTTTTCCATATGCTTGAGGATTAATTGATTTTTACATTTGTTTTGTACGCCAGTTAGATAGTTGAATTTAGTTTAAGTTTTTCTTTTTTTGTTTCCATACCTTTTAATTTGGTTGATTTTCTGTAACTTGATAGCTAGTGTTTTGTATTTTTAATCCATTTGATTGATGATTTGCTGTATTATATTTTATTCTGTGGGTGTTTTTAAAAAGTTAGGTTTATCGTGTTACATCTTCTTACTTTTCGTTCATTGGATTTTCAAACTTCTATTATTATATATTATATATATATATATATATATATATATATATATATATATATATATATATATATATATATATATATAATTGTTGGTGAATTGTTAGTCGTCAAAATGTAAAACTATTACACAAAATATATCTTCTCTCGTGCATGGAACGAATTAGATCTGAGAGAATGATGTTAACACAATTTATCACATAATATTACATATGAAAGGTGAACATTGCGCGTTAGTTATTGCTTTTTAATTTTATGTGATTTTTTTTAATAAACTTATTTGAAAAAAGCACAATATCTCGAGAAATGTTCATGCTAGTGTTCTAAAATTTGCGTCAATCGTTTCCTAATTAAAAATTGCATAAGAAATAATTATTTACGTAACATTATTGAAGATTCTGATTTTTTCAAAATTTCATTCGAAAATTTGTGGAGGGGGGGTCTTCCGAACATTCGACTGCGTTTAACATTAATAGGCTTCCAGTGTTCATGGATTGTAATTTCTGTACCAAATTTCGTTGCAAACGCTCCATTTGTTCGTGAGATGCCCTTTCCACAGACTCATGGACACACACACACGCACATACACACAGATGCCACTTCAAGAAACGTTCTTTTCAAATTTTATACATTATACTACATATATATACAGAGTGGTCATAAAAAACTTCCCCGATATATGAACCCCTAGCGGCCTATCCGCTCAACCAATCGAAAGGAAATTTCAGATATTGTTATTTGAAGGTATGCGCTCGAGATTGTGATGATTTCAAACAAGAGCTCTCACGGTTCCGGTTACAGTTAAAAATTTCGAAATTTTCGAATGGCAACACCCACTTTTTTCCTGCACAAATTGATCAGCGCATAGAAAAACCATAA
The DNA here is from genome assembly GCA_951213105.1 of Amaurobius ferox. Lineage (NCBI taxonomy): Eukaryota > Metazoa > Arthropoda > Arachnida > Araneae > Amaurobiidae > Amaurobius > Amaurobius ferox. Next base: position 22,338,442 of record OX578142.1, on the reverse strand, counting down.
ATGGCGTTGGGACGATACACGTATGACGAAAATTGGCGGCGTAAAACATTTGCAAAGAAGAGCATTGTAAAGGACCAATAACAACACAAGAGAGGAGAGGGAAAAAACTTTTATTGGAATTACAAGTTTTCAACGTACCCACCTTCGCAGACGATAACGCATTGCATGCGGGAGATTGTTGACAACAATGATGAATCGACATCGCAGGAAGAATCTGTATAACTTCACGTTTTATGGCATCTTTCAATTCTGACAAATCTCGTGGATTTGATGTGTACACCTTAGATTTCAGATAACCCCAGAACCAGAAATCCATCGGAGTGGGGTCGGGGGATCGCGGTAGCCACGAAACTGCAAAGTTACGGGAGATGACTCTATCACCAAAGTTCTGTTGCAGCACTTGTCGAACACATGTATCGCCGTGTGGAAGAGAACCATCTTGCATCCATACAATGTCATTAATGACATTTCGCTGCTGCAATTCTGGAATTACGTAATTCTGCAACATTGTTTTATACCGAGGACCTGTGGTGGAGCATGTTTGCATACCATTGGAAGTGACATCTTTCAAGAAGTACGGACTGAGAACGAATGTGATTGCAATGTCACACCACACAGTCACTTTAGCTTCGTGTAAAGGCACTGGTATCACATCGTGAGGATTTTCGTCAGCCCAGTGAAAGTAGTTCTTGGAGTTTACGCTCCTAGTTAAGGAGAAATGTGCCTCATCCGTCCATAATATCCGCAGCGGCCACCTGCTATCTTCATCATGTCTGATGAGGAAAAAATTCGCAAAGTCGACACGCTGTTGCTCGTCTCCAGGTTGCAACATCAGGACGCGCTGGAATTTATAAGGAAACATCCGCAAAACAGAGCGCAGAAGCTTGAGGACTGTGGTTTTCGGTACATCCAACTTGCAGTACGCAATGGACCTGCAGTAATCGTATTATGCACTTCCGCAACAACTTCAACAGGAACAGATAGATGGTCGTCCTGATCGCGGTCTATCACATTTGCATCCAGTTTCTTCAAATTTTTTTACCAAATCACGTACAGTTGGTACGAAACATGGGCTTCGTCTTAGCTTATGATTTCGCCGATAAACTCACACTGCTTCGGAAGCATTTTCCCCGTTCAGATAAAACAGCTCTATCAATTCACCTCGTTGTTTCCCTGTAAGTGTCATCTTGTTGGCACGTTCGAACACCTGGTTGAAGAAACAATCTTCCCACACTTCTTTTTAAAGATTTTCCACAAGCAATGCTTTGCACATGGTGTTCTGGGATTGATGCTTCTGCTGTCCATCCCTGTGAATTATGCAAAGTGCGTCTATGCACCTCCTCTCTATGTTGTCACTGGTCCTTTACAATGCTCTTCTTTGCAAATATTTTACGCCGCCAATTTTCGTCATACTTGTATCGTTCCAACGGCATTTATGGTTTTTCAATACGCTGATCAATTTGCGCAAGAAAAAAGTGGGTGTTGCCATTCGAAAATTTCAAAATTTTTGCATTGTAACCGTAACCGTGAGAGCTCTAGTGTATGAAATTATCACAATCTCGAGCGCATACCTTCAAATAACAATATCTGAAATTTCCTTTCGATTGGTTGAGCGGATAGGCCGCTAGGGGTTCATATATCGGGGAAGTTTTTTTATGACCACCCTGTATGTATACGTATATACACAGTGCAAATAAAATATATAATAGTGATTAGAATTTTGGAGTTCGCATGCGTGGGATGAGCAGCGCCCTCTGAATTGCTGTTTTAGCCGTATAAATAGAGATATGTAGTGGGACGTTGAAAACAGTCTATGGTTGCCTGCCAGCGGTAAAGGTTTCATGAGAAGTCACTATGCCTGTACGACGACAAAGGTCGCCATATGATAAAGTTAGAGTTTGAACGAAGACTTTCGTAAAGGTGGGTGGGGGGTCTTATCATGCAGTAGCAGCTCATACAGAACGCAATATCACGACAATGATGCAAGTGTGAAAACAGTCGTCTGAATAGAATCGGACGTGTCGAAAATCCGTCAGTAGACGACGAAATGTTACGGATGATAGACACCTCATCGCACATGGCAGTGATGGACCGTACAGCTTCATCTCGGCAGTTGACAGAACGTTGGAGTACTGCTACAGGTGTGTCATTCTCTGCTCAGATAGTTCGACGGTGGCTGCTGCACCGTAGATTGCTTGCAAGAATTCCTTTGGACAGGATTCCCCTGGCGCAAGTATATCGACGTCTGCGACTACAATGGGCTTATCAACATAGACAGTAGCGTGCCGATTGGCAACAAATCTTCTTTTTCAATGAATCTCGCATTAATTTGCGGTATAGTAATGACCGCTACATTAGACGGTGTAGCGGTGAACGCCACCTTTTGGAGTGTGTTACCCGACGTCATACTGGACGAGCGCGAAGCGTGATGGGCGGGGGCGCCATTGGTTATCTTGGACGATCTCAGCTGCTAAGAATTGGGGTAATCTCAACAGTAACCGGTAGATCAGAGAAGTTCTGGAGCTCGAAGTCGTACCCTTCTTTCAACGCATTCCGGGAGCTGTATTTCAACAGGACAATGCCCGTCCACGTGTTGCTAGGAATGTCCAAGGCTTCTTTTCAGCTTCTTTCTTAGCCTACCTATTCACCGGATATTTCGCCTATTGAACATGTATGGGATTTCGTCGGTCGGAGTCTTGCTTGTGTCGCTCGTCCCGTAGCTAAAACAACTGAACTTTGGGTTCGCATAGAAGCAATCTGGAATGCTCCTCCTCAGGTACAAATTCAAAATCTGTTTGATTCGATGTCACGTCGTATAGAAGCACTTATTGCAGAGCGTGGTGGCTTCACCAAATACTGATTTTCGACATATAATATTGTTTTTGCTTTGTAAATTGAATAGTTTCTTTGTATCAATACAGATCGTTCGTGTGTGGGGGGAAGAGGCGTGACAGCCTAGTGGTTAGCGCACGGGAATTGGACTCGGATGGTCTGGATTCGATTCCCGCCACTGCCAAAACTGCCGTCGTGTTCACGAGAATAACGATCCCGTTAAACATGTGGATCCGTAAGTCCTCCGAGAGGTTGGTGGTAGGGGAAGGAGGGTATTGTCCCTGTGAATACCGCCCCTACTGGGTTCCGATCTAAATTGGGTCGCACTTGCCCGCCGTCCAAACAGATACCTTATGCCTTTCTGGTAGGTCGAACGGTCTGGGTCGAAGAAAAAGGTCTTTTATGGAATAAATTTCATTCAATTCTGATGACTCTTTCATGGTGTTACAAACAGGAGTATATAATATTATAAAAATGCAAGATCAAATAATTTCATACCTTTGAATCCTCTAAACCTTTTTCAATAACTTTGACTTGGTTTTCTAGGAAGTTAATCTTCTCTCTCGCAACTGTGGTATCCTCATCAATTTCAGTTAAAGCTGCAACTTGTTGATTTAGTTGATCTATTACAGTTTGGCACTCATGATGGAGGTTTTGCAACTGCTCTGTGGCTTTAGTAGTTATTTTTCGAACACTGTCTTTTGTGATATATCCCATTATTCTGTAAGCAAAGAAAATGCCATTAAGATGTAGGATTGAGAAATAAGCAGTCAGGCTTGGAATGAAATACTCTTAATATAAAATGATATGCAGCACATGACTTTCCTTATACAATGCAATGACTGTGAAAAAATGATGTATAAGATCCACGGTGCAGTCTTGTTTGACATTAAGTAGTACATTTAGCGCTTTTCCAAATGATAACATGTAAAATTATTTTGTACCCAATTAACTTAGATTTCCCCCAGTTCTAATTTAGCGCTTTTCCAAATGATAACATGTAAAATTATTTTGTACCCAATTAACTTAGATTTCCCCCAGTTCTAATTTAGCGCTTTTCCAAATGATAACATGTAAAATTATTTTGTACCCAATTAACTTAGATTTCCCCCAGTTCTAAATTAGCAATTAGCAATATTGATAGCATCCTCAATAAGCAATATATTAAAATATTTTAATAATAAATTCATCAATTAAGCGTCATTTTCATTAACTTAACGTCATTTTTTCAATTTCGACGATATTTTCGCCAATCTAGGGGTAAATATTGCCAAGTTGGCTATATTTCACTAAATTATTTGCCAAGTTTGCCAAATATATTGCCAAGTATTGCAAACAAACTGAGAGAAGATCATTTCTTATATTCAGACGAACCTGCCTTAAACGTAATTCAGGGGACCGGAAGAATTTTCCGTCTTGAAAAGGTTTCCGTTTCATGCAGGTTATTTTAGGAAAAGCTAAGTTTAAAAGTTTAGCTGGAAATACTAATAGTCTATATGCAATTGCTGATCTATAAATTATATTTTAAAAATTCTGAAAAGTGTATTTAGATAAATCCGATTTATACTATAATAGCTAATTTAATTATTTTAAATATGTATGTACGTACATTTTTGCATACTGCGATCACAGGAGTAAATAATAATATAGTGTACCCCATGTCCTCAAATGTTAGCTTATTACCGTACCTTAAAACCGAGATGAATTAACTTACAGGCAAAATATTACTGCTTACCACAAAACAAAAAAATAAAAAAGTGTGAGATGAACTTCCAAAATAATCCGACATTGTTTCTTGGGCATGTGTCTTACTAATGATGCGACTTTCAGTTAAAAATCGTGCAATGATAAAAATCTAGCATTTCAGAGTCTCCTTGATTAACGGAAAATTCTGAATGACTTTCAGTTCTGAAATGACTTTCAAAACACTGTGATATAGTTTAATAGAAAGTTCTGTGAAAAATGATTCTCATGGAAATAAATGGCTAAAATAGTTGGGTGATTTTTCCAATCACTTTTCGTTACAACAGGTGCTTTTTATTAACAAAATATTTTAAATTGGCCGTCCGTTTCCGCGTTGTGCAGGTTCCGTTTCACACAAGGGAAAATAACATGAATGTCCTATATTTTTGGACGGGGCTAAAACTATTTTCTGCTTTTTACAGTAATCCGTTTCAAACAGGTTCGACTATACTGGAAGTTATGCCCGTCATATCACGGAATTAAAAATTTGCAAAAGATTACCTCCCATTTAGCGTCATTTTTATCAATTTGGCAACATTTTCGTCAATTTTTGCAGCATTTAAAAAGTCGCCAAGTTGGTGATATTCCGTCAAATTCGTTCCCATTATTTCACCAAATGTAATGAACGGAAAAATAGTAGGTTATTCTTATAGTAGTTCTTATATACTTTCCAAGATGTTGAAATTTCATCAATTAGTCGTCATGTTTATTGATTTAGCGTCATTTTTATCAAATTAGCGACATTTTTATGAATTTGGCGTCATTTTCATCAATTAAGCAACATTAAAATGTCGCCAAGTTCGCGATAATCCGCCAAAATTTTGCCAAGCGTTACGGTCAGAGAAATAAGTTATTCTTAGACAAGATAAATGACGATTGACATCTAAATACAAAACTTTTACCCAAGGCATCTTCTCCCATGAATGGAATAAGCTAGATCCACGAGAATGATGTTAATAAATTTGTCGCATAATATTACATATGAAAAGTGAACATAATTTCACAATAGTTAATATTTTTTTTTTATTTTATGTGATTTTTTGATAAATGTATTTGGAAAATATGCAATATCTCAAGAACAGTTCTTGCAAGCGTTCTAAAGTTTATTGCAATCGTTATCTAGTGAAAAATTACATAAGAAATGATTATTTACCTAACTTAATTAAAGGTTTTGATTTATCGGTGATTCTTCCAACATTTCATTTGAAAATTTGGTGGTCTTCCGAACATTCGATTGCGTTTAGAAACAATAGTCTTCCAGTATTTACAAATTGTATGTTTTGTACCAAATTTCGTTTGAATCGCTTTGTTCGTTCGTTCGTGAGACATCGTCTGCACATACAGCAATAGACTTACACACAGACATTCCCTCAAAAACACTTAATTCGTGTTTAGGGATGCTTGAAACGTGCTCTCCCGTCGAAAACTTCAATTCGAATCTTCGACCTCTTCACAATACATTATACTATCATTATATATATAAGGAAAGTAAAACCTATATTATGTTGCTAAGCAACAGAATAAAATCCAATAAGTTTATATTTGAAAAAGAAAATATCGTGTTGTTAAGCAAAGGAATTAAACCCAATGAGTCAATAAAGCAGTAAATATTTTTTATTTTAATAATAAAGAAATGTATATAAATAAATTATCCGAATTACATTTTTGATTGAATTATATCCATTACGGCCTTTGGGTTTAAAGATCATGGGGATTATTGATATTTTCAAATTATTGCGTCATTTGCTTTATTTTGGTGAAAGATTTTTTAAATCCATATATTGTAGTACGGATATAACTTCTAATGCACGGGTATATTCTTCCAATCTATATGTAGTGCGGGTATATCTTCTAATCTTCTATCTTCTATCTCTCTTATTTTGGCATATATTGATTCAATTTCATATTTTCTGGAAATTTGCTTACAAACGGACTCAGGATATTTTATTCTTCAGTTCAGATCTACCTGTGAAGATAATTTTGTATAGCGATTTCTAAACTTCTTTTAAGGAGCTTTAATTTAAATATTTTAATAGAGTGTTTTGAATAGCAATGTCATTTAGAATACTATAGGAATTTACACATGATTTCTTTATATTATATATTCCGTACGATGAACAGGTATACTGCTTGTCTACTATAAGAATATCCTATTTCTCCTTCCGTAACGCTTGGCTAAATTTTGGCAACCAATTTGGTGGAATATCGCCAACTTGGCGGTTTTGCTTTTAAATGTTGCCAAATTGACGAAAATGAAACTAAATCAATGAAAATGACTTCTAATGATTTGATGAAAATTTACTGTCTTGGAAAGAATATGAAAATCTATTATAAATATAACCCATTTCTCCCTCCGTAACGGTTGGCGAAATTTTGGCGACGAACTTGGTGGAATATCGCCAACTTGGCTAGTTTTTTAAATGTTGCAAAATTGACGGAAATGTCGCCAAATTGTTTAAAATGGCGCCTAAACAATGAAATTACGACTAATTAATGAAAATTCTATATCTTGGGAAGAATATAAGAATCTACTATAAGAATAACCCTTTCTCCGTCCGTTCATCCTTAACGCTTGGCGAAAATTTTGGTGACGAATTTGGCCGGATGTCGCCAACTGGGTGACTTTTTAAATGTTACCAAATTGACGAAAATATCGCCAAATTTACAAAAATAACGTAATGGGTGGTAATGTTTTGCAAATTTTGGAATTTTGTCATACAACGGACATACCTTTTAATATATAAGAAATGATCTTCTCACCATTTGTCTGTAACGTTTGACGATACATTTGACGAACTTGGCGAATAATCACCATCTTGGCAGTATGTCGCCCCAGATTGAATTTTAAAATATATGGATTATATTATTTATTGAGGATGCTATCAATACTGATTACTGTCAATTTAGAGCTGCGTGAAATATAAGTTAATTTGGTAATTCGAAATAGTTTTACAAGTTGTCATCCGGAAAAGCGTTAAATTTACATTCCGTTAAATTACATAGCGTTAAATTACATAGCGTTAAAGTTACACAGTGACATATGCATCATATGTCACTGTGAAAGACGTAAATTCATTGCATTATATAAGAAAGTCATGTGCTGTTGCCTGCATCATATTTTTTCACTCTGAAAAAAGTAAATTCACTGCATTATACTATAGAGAAAGTCATGTGCTGCACACATCAGATGGTTTACATAGTATACCTAAAAAATTTCATAACGATATATATATTTATTTTCGAACTATCGTGTTCCCATGTCAAATACACACAGACATCTTTCTAAAGGTGTTCCGAATTCTTAAAACGTGCATTTTCATCGCAATCTTGAATTGAAATATCTTCTGAAAAATTACTCTATATATTATGAAAAGTAAATATGCCTACATTGAGAAAGAAATTATTGTTTATGTTGACTTTTTTTTTTCGAAGTGGTCCGCCAACATTAACAATATTTTTCCCCCCAAACTGACTCGCTAAAATCAACAATAAATAAGTGAAGAAATATACATTAACTAAATGCCTGTTTATGCGTAGTTTTTGAAGGAGAAATGACTAGAAAACTGTAATTCCGATGTAATCTAAAATAGAAATATCCATTTCATGGCTTATATTGTGCAATAAAACTCAAATTAATGCATTGTGGAATAAAAGAAAAAAATAATTTCAGTCCGATGGCAAAGTCATTTGCTGCCTGCATCAAATGTCTGCATTTATCTGCCAATGCTAAGCAGATAATCATTTTGAGAAAGAGGAATTCCATTCTAGCTGTAATACGAAGCAAATGTTCAAATAATCGCTCAAAAACTGATGAAATAAAAGAAAAACTCATTAAATAAAAAGTTCGTAAATACAGTAAAATATACAAGAAAGTGGTCTACTAGTTTCAAAGGTAACCTTCTTCTTCAGGACCCACAAGGAGACTTTACTTTAATAAGTGAGGTCACACATCTTGTGGGTTCTGAAGAAAAAGGCCTTTGAAACTGGTTGACCAGCATATTTTTGTATACTGTATTTAAAGTTTTGATTTATGGGATTAAATGCTCTTGGCCAAGGAATATAAAGTGACCATTTTTTACTTGATATTTCCGGGACATTTTTTTTATGAGTCGTTAATGGTTGGGGTATTCGGTTAAAATCGGGGAATTACGAATAATACGCTTATTTCCTAATAGATAAAAATATAAACTTATTTATACTTATTTTGCTAAAAATATGGAACCATTTATGAATATACAGAAATAAATTCAATATTTTAATTTGCTTTTTTTCCCTTTAAGTTTGAGTGAGTTCTTAAGTTTGAGTAACCTCGAGTGAATTTTTCCCTTCATTTGGCTTACTTTTACTCAAAATATTTTCTAAACTATAAAAGATATAAATAAACAATAAGCAACAAAAATGTTCGATAGAAAATTCAGTTTCTGGATCAATAATTTCCCTTTACAAAGCTTTTATAGTTTTTGAGCAATCTTCTTGTCAAGTTGAAGAAGATTGAAAATTTTCCATTTTTAGGTACGTTAAAAGTGAAATAGTAAAAACCTTTTGTAGCCCTTTAAAAGCCCTAAAAGGATACGTAAATGAATTTTGGATAAGGTTCTTAATTTTCGAAATATAGGAATTATAATTTTTAAATTTTAATATTTTAAACTATTTTGAAAAATGGGCTCTAATTTCGATATTCTAGCTAGATATAACAGTAATCGAGTAATTTGTAGTCCTCCAGAAGCCCTATATAAGGCTATATAATTGGGTTTCGAGTCGCTTTCTTAGTTTCCGATATATACTTGTTATAATTTTAATATTTTGAACTGTTTTGAGAAATGGGTTCTAATTTCGATATTCGAGCCTTGTAAGAGACATTCTGTTTTCCCAAAAGGACAGTAGATGGCAGCACTCAGCCTGACTGAAGAATGTTCGTTGTTGTTTACAAAAAAAACATTCGAAGTGGAGTTCGAGATGGCGATAGAAAGCACGTAGCCAACTTGTTTGTAATATGTAGCTAATCCTAGTTATGATTTGTAAAATATGTGTAATTTTCTATGTTTTACTGGAAGACGAACAGAGGGTAAGAGAGAACGAACAGAGGGTAAGCGGAAACGAACAAAGAGTAAGAGAAAAAGAACAAAGAGAAAGGGAACAACTAGAAAGGAAAGAGTGGAAAAGCAAAATAGAGAATTTGAGATAGAAAAGCTAAGGCTACAGTTGGCCAGTCAGAGAGAAACTGCATCCGTTGCTATTCAACAGGAAAATTCTCATATGAAAGTGGACCTAAAGAAAATTTTGCCAAGTTTCAACCCTGAAATAGATGATATGAGCTTGTTTTTAGTCTTATTTGAAAGACAAATGAAGATCCTAAAAATTCCAGAAGACCTGTGGGTGACTCATCTCATAGGAGTACTGCCCAACGATGTTTCAAAGCTTATTGCTAGAGAGCTCGAAGAAAAATTTAAGTATTATTCTCACATCCATGGCATCCTTCTACAACGATTTAAATTGACGGCAGAAAGGTTCCGAAAGTTATTTTCTCAACATAGAAAAAGTACTGATTGCACATGGAAAGATTTCTATTTCGAAATCCGAAGTTTTTTTGAAAGATGGATATCAGAATTGAACATTTCCTCTTTTGAGCAGTTGCAGAATTTGATAATCTGTGATCAAATGAAAAAACGCTGCACTCCGGAATGCAAAGAACATTACTTGGATGAGTAGAAACAGATAATTTCTCCCTCAGATTCAGCTGATAAATTGGACGCATACGAAAACATAAGAAATTCCTTGCCTAATGGACAGAGAAAGATAGCCAAATCAAACGAAACGTACACAATCGGAAATTTTGAACCCGTTAATAAACTGTACCTTTCAATAGAGAAGAAAAATTCAAGTATATTCGAGAAGAAAGACCTTGGTTAAGATGTTATGGATGCGGAAGACCTGGATTCATCAAAGCTAAATGTCCTGATTGTTCCCTAATCAAAAAGGAAGTTTCCTCAAATAGCATAGAAGCATTTTCAGCATTTACTAAGGGTCCTCAAGTTACCTTGGTAGACATAACATTTTGTGGAAGAAGAGGTAGAGTGTGCGCTGATACAGGATCTTCATATTCCATTGCGGGAGAAAAGATGTTTAAAGTATTCAAAGAGGATGGACTATCATTTCAAAAGACGAAGTTGACAATAAGTCTGGCAGATGGTCAGCAGTCTCTTGTTGATTGCTACACTACCCAAGTGATGATAGAAATTGATGGAAAGAAAGTGTTGACGGATTTTATCGTCCATCCAAATGCTACTGGAAATCGAACTCGTCTTGGAACAGATTTTCTGAAATCTGCGGGTATTGGTTTTGACGTAAAGAACAAATGCTGGTATCTTTGTGATAACCCAAATCACACGTATCCATTCGGAGAAAAATTGGGCACCCAACCCAATGTAGAAGCCCACAAGTTCTGATTAACGTTTGTCATTTGCGGGAAAAGTGAAGGAGAGAATCTGACAGCTACTCAGAGAAGTCAGCTTAACAGTCTACTAGAAAAATATGATAGTATCTTCCAGAGAGAGAAGCCACCTCGATCATCGAGCATCATATTACTACAAGTAATCACGCTCTCACTTCTGTACCTCCTTACAGAATGTCACCAGTTCAGAAGGAGCTACTCAAAAAAGAAATTGATGATCTTCTCGAAAAGAGCATTATTGAAGAATGTGAATAGCCCTATGGAGCACCTGTAGTTTTGATCCCAAAACTAGATGGTAAAGTTCGACTGTGCGTAGACTATCTCCCACCGGGGAGGGCCACTCTGAGAAGTGGTTACGGATCTTAGCTCTGTAGCTCTGGTCCTCCAACCTGGGGGGCATAATAATCGGGTTACCTGGTAGTCGATGAACTGTTCGTCGAACCAGTCAGGCCCCGACTCTTCCGGGTGGCCGAGGCCACTGGACTGTGCTTATTCATGGCCTGAGCCAAGGCCCGGTCGGTGGCTGGGGTCTGGTTTGACGGGTGTTCTTCGGGACCCTTCCCGGTGAATGATTCCGTCAAGAACGTGATCTCCGGCTGCGGCTCCTCTGGATGAGAGGTTTTTCCTCTGTGCCTCCTCGCCCTGTAGTCGGCCAACCACAGGTTGCCGTGGGAGAAGGACCTTACTCTGTTCCTTACTCTGTGCGTAGACTATCGGGAACTTAATGAAGTGACTGTCCCTGACACTTACCCACTTCCAAGAATGGACGATTTAATTCAAGATGCTAAACATACCTCTTTTATATCAGCCATTGATCTGAAATCTAGTTACCACTAAGTAAATGTCAATCCAGCTGATCGTGATAAAACTGCATTCGTTTGCCCGTTTGGGACCTATATTCTTAAGAATACCATTTGGTCTTCGAAATGCCCCTGCTACGTTTCAGAGACTAATGGACACGTTTCGTAGAAGCTTGCCAGCTTTTGCCTATCTAGATGACCTCATAGTCTTGTCACCATCTTTTGAACAGCATCCTAAAAATCTTGAAATTGTTTTCGACAGACTAATCAAATACAAGCTTCGTGCAAACCGAGAGAAATGCAACTTTTCTTGTTCTCGGGTTAAATATCTTGGACTCTGGATAACTCCTAGTGGAATAGGGGTGAATCCTGAAAAGGTATCTTCCATCTTGGAAATTCCTTCCCCTGAAAATATGAAGCAACTATTATACTTCTTGCAGATATGCTCCTAGTATAGAAAGTTTATAACAAACTTTTCTGAGATTTTTCGACCTCTGAGTAATCTAACAAAAAAGAAAACTCCCTGGAGTTGGTCAGAAACGGAAGAGAGAGCTTTCAACTCTCTAAAGCAATGCTTAATATCCTTACCTATTCTGAAGCAATCTGATTTCACCAAACCTTTTGTGATTAGAACAGATGCAAGTAGTTATGCTTTGGAAGCTGTCCTTCTTCAAGGCCAAGGATCGGATGAACATCCGGTTAAATACTCAAGTAGACTACTTAGTTCTGCTGAGATAAATTATTTCACCAAGGAACGTGAAGCACTGGCTGTTATATGAGCATTAAACAAGTTTCGAGGATACATAGAGGGATCTAGTGTTACAGTGGCATCCCACTACCAACCTCTTAAATGACTCATGAAACTTAAGTCTCCATCCGGAAGATTAGCTCGGTGGACATTGCAATTGCAGTCTTTCAATTTGAACATGGAATACATTCCTGGAAAGTGCAACGTTGTTGCTGATATGTTGTCAAGACCTGTTTGTGAACATGATATCCCTTCATGAGAAGTCTGTACTGTATCTTTCGATGTTCCCTCCAGAACACCTAACTAGATATATGAAGAGCAATTGAAAGATGAAGAAGTAGGAAAGATCATTCGCTGTCTTGAAAGCATTGACAAAGACGTAAACTATGCAAACTGGACAGAACGAGGCTACCTCATGAATCAGGGTGTCCTCTACCGTTATGCTCCAGATTCCGAAAGCGAAGAAGCTCAATTATTAGTTCCAGCCCATGAAAGAAACTTGATTCTGAAAGAACATCATGATGCTTCTACTTCTGGACACTATGGAGCTGAATGAACTTTTGACCGTATAGCGAAACGCTATTATTGGACAGGTATGAGAAAATGCATCTGCGACTATGTGAAAACTGCATAGATTGCAACAGATATAAACCTTCTAAACAGAAACCAGCAGGATTGTTACAAATTCCAGTTTCTTCTCAACACTTTGAGACCCTCTTAATAGACCTTTTCGGACCCTTACCAGAGAGTAAAGATGGGAAAAAGTGGATTTTGATAATAGAAAATATCGCTACTAAGTGAGTGGAATTGTTCCCATTACCACTGCGAAAGAATGTGCAATAACGCTGCTAGAAGAAGTTTCGATGTGGTATGGTATTCCTCTTCGGATCAAAAAGTGACAATGAAACTCAGTTCGTTTCAGCTGTGATGCAACAACTTTGTTGCCTGTTGAACATTAAATAATTATTAATTCCTGTTTATTACCCACAAGCAAGCCCAGTAGAGAGAAAGAACCGTGATCTAAAGCCACGACTTGCAATTTTGGTTCAAGTTAACATGATTATTGGTCTGAAAAGCTTCCCGCAATCCGTTTTGCTTTAAATACCGCAAAATGCCAGACCACTGGACAAACAGCAGCTTTCCTAAATTTTGGCAGAGAACCTCGCACTACAGATGATGTGACCAATGATATTCGTAGTCTAATTGAAAACGATAACTTCGTTCCGGAAATTACTCCTTATCTTAAAAAGTTCGCCAAATTCACCGTACAGATCAAAGAAGTTGTGGAGCAGCAGAAAGATAAGAGGAAACATTATGCTGATCAAAGGCGACGACCTGCTCAACGATTTAAGACAGGAGATCGAGTGTACGTAACTTTACACCCTGTTAGTAATGCAGCCAAAGGAAGAACTTCAAAGTTTATGCCGCGACGGGATCGACCATATGTTATACTTGCATAGCGATCCCTATCCTCATACGAAGTAGCTAGCTTAGAAACCCCTCAAGTACCAGTTGGAGTTTATCACTCATCTGCCTTGAAAGCCTATTCCCAAGAGGACAGTGAACTCATCAATCCTCTACGTAAATGTGGTCGCCCACGAAAATTTTCAAGTGCTGGTTTCTCACCGAGACGGTTGCCTAGACGTCGGAACCATAAGGGGAGATTGTAAGAGACATTGTGTTTTCCCAAAAGGACAGTAGATGGCAGCACTCAGCCTGAATAAAGAACGTTCGTTGTTGTTTACAAAAAAAAAACATTCGACGTGGAGTTCGAGATGGCGATAGAAAGCACGTAGCCTAATAAATATGTAGCTAATCCTAGCTATGATTTGTAATATGTAGCTAATCCTAGCTATGATTTGTAAAATATGTGTAATTTTTTTTATGTATTATTAAATGTTGTGAAGTCTTAAATGGCGAGAGAGTGTTTTCTCAACCTCATCACCAAAAGAAGCCTTATAGCATGTTATAAACAGTAATCGAGTAATTTGTAGTCTTTTAGAAGCCCTATAAGGATATATAATTCGATTTTTGGTCAATCTTAGTTTTAGAAGTATAGTGGTTATAATTTCGATGTTCTAATATTTTGAACTGTTTTGCAAAACGTATTCTCATTTCGATATTCTAGCTTGCTGTGATCAGTAATTGAGTAATTTGTAGCCTTAGAGAAAGAAGCCTTAGAATGATATATAGTTCAATATTGTGTCGGGTTCTTAGCTTTCGAAATATAGTAGTTATAATTTCGATATTTTAATATTTTAAACTATTAGACATTAGCACAACAGTTTTAAGTTTAATGGCAAAATCGTGGTTCATTATTTTCTAACTTTAAGGGGGAGGGATATTGAATCGGGACCAAAAATAAGTCTTGTTTCGGGGACGAATAGTCACGTTAGTCTAATATGTATGGTCTAATTTTTCACACAAAAAATAATTAAATCTAAATTAATGAATATGGAAAATAAACTTACTTGGGGGGCTTTTTTTTCTGTCTCCATTGTTGTAATTTATTTTTAGCACCAGAAAACATAACACGACAAGACAATTTGTATGGGAAAATAATTATCTGAAAATAGAAAATAATACATTTAACGCAATTTCACATTCGATAAATATCTGGAACATGCCTATTTTCACTTCCCCTACAATACATGGGAATGCGTTGGTATAGGGTCGACAACTGAAACACGGGTTTTCTCCTTCTTTGACCCAGACAGTCCGACCTATCCGAACGTGCAAGGTGTCTGTTTGGGCGATCTGGAAATGCCACCCAATTTAAACCGGAATCCAGTAGGGGCGGTATCCACAGGGACCGTACCTTGCTTGTCCTACCACCAACCTTTCGAAAAGATTTACGCACCCACATATTTAACGTTCCCATACTTCGCATGAATACGGAAACTGTTTGGGCAGAGGCGGGAATCGAATTCGGGTCGTCCGAGTGCTAAAACCACTGGTCTGTCGCACCCAAACACGAGTTTTCTACGGATCTACATGTTCGGACATTCTAGAAAAACAAATTCACTATTTTTAGAGAAACAGATCTTTCTCTCTCTGTGTCACGGTTGGCCATAAACTCGAGTTTGCTTTTTCAAAAAAAAAAATATGGTTTTTAATTTTTATATTTAAAAAAAAAAGCACCTTAACTGAGAAATAATGGATTTTTAAAAATTATTAGTACCATTACTATATAAAATTGTCTAATGTGTCTAACTTTTTGTCTTTTCAGACTCTCCAGAAGCCCCCGGTGGCTTAGAAGTTTGAACCTTTGCACACCTATCGACTACTGTACAGAACGTAACAGAGCCCGATTATCAGCATTTTATCCTATAACGGAGAAAATAACGATATCGAAAAATAATTTAAGGCCCTCCAGAAGCCTCCTGGCGACCTAGAAGACTGATTCTTTGTGCACTAATGGTATTGAAAATCGGACAGAACTTAACGTAACCAAATTTTTGATGTACCCCACCGGGGGTGTTGAAAATAAGTTTTTTTTCCTAAAAGCCTCTTCAGACCCTCCAGAAAACCCCTTCCCCTGGTGACCTAGCTGGCTAAATATTTCCACACTTCCACCATCGAACAGAACTTACAACAGTCACATATTCGACCCCACCCCCAGATATTATGGGATTTTCTTAAATTTACAGACCTCCAAGCCCTCTGGTAGCTTAAAAGGTTGAATATTGTCACACTTATAGTATCCAGGTGGATGCCTCCCCCACTAGGTTCCGGTCTAAATTGGGTGGCACTTCCCGACCGTCCAAACAGTTACCTTACACCTTTCTGGTAGGTCGGACGGTCTGGGTTTCAACAACAACACTTATAGTATCCTAGGCCAACGGCCGTACCGTGCTGAAAACACCGGTTCTCGTTAGATCACCGAAGTCAAGCAGCATCGGGCGCGGATAGTACTTGGTGGGTGACCACCTCGGAACACCGCGTGCTGTTGGCCATCTCGGGTGCGGTATCCCCGTGGTTTGCGCGCTAGATCTGCACGCTACCACAAATGCCGCCGTGTTCATGCGGAGTACGATCACGTTAAACATGTGGGTCCGTAAGTCCTTCCGAGAGGTTGGTGGTAGGGGAAGGAGGGTACGGTCCCTGTGGATGCCTCCCCCACTGGGTTCCGGTCTAAATTGGGTGGCACTTCCCGGCCGTCCATACAGTTACCTTACACCTTTCTGGTAGGTCGGACGGTCTGGGTCTCATCAACAACACTTATAGTATCCTGGCCGTCCAAATAGATGCTCTATGTCCTTGGATAAGTCGGACGGTCTGGGTCTTCAACACTTATAGTATCGACTACTGGACCGATCTAAAAGGCGCCGGATTTTCAAATCGAACGAAATAAAGAGGAAAGAGGGGTCTCAGAACATTCCCAAAGCCCCCACCGAGGACATAAAGGCTGAAACTCGACCACGAAGAACCTAACTGGGCCAATTTTCAGTTGAGACAGCTATTTTCGGTGCTAAGCACCATACATTGTTAAACAAAACGAAACTTATTAAAAAATGTTTCAGCTTAATTTTTAAATGTTAGTTTCCCAGTTCTTCACAGGCTTAAATACTAATTCTTTCATGTTTTCTTTAGAGTAATTAACGTATTATCTCTCTATAGATTATTTCCATAACTTGACATCCACAATTTCCAGTGTATTTTTTTTCAAGAAATCTTCTTGTGAAAACTTGGATATAGTCAACCCAGGTAACTATGACTTCTGTATGAAGTTTTCCTTCCCATTAATTTCCGTTTTTTTTTTTATGAAAATACAAATAGTATACTTTTGCACATAAAAATCCATCCAGACTTGAGTTTTTCTATTCTAGGAAAAAGGTTAGAGCTCACTCTGACAACTGAGTTTCAAAAATCACGTACATTTTATTTCCATTTCCACCATAAAATGATAAATACTACATGCATATACTATATATTAAACCTAAATATGCCATGTATTATTACAGTATTGGAGTGATAAAAATATAGTATAGAAAAGAAATTAGAACTATTTATATACAGTAGTTAAGAGTAAAAGCCTATGTGGGCTTCCACATGAAAGTGTTTGACTTGCGATGGATAAATTTACTTACAAGAGAACCAAATGAAAAAAAATATATTTGGCAGACCAAATACTTTTATTCATTTTTTTTTTTTTTCAAAATTCTCTTTTTAAAATGTTTAAATATTCAGAATACAAAACAATGATAAATACGTACTAAATTGTTTTAAAGTTCATTCAGGTTTAAAATAATGGGGTATGGGAGTGAAACTATGATTGAGCTTCGAGTATTTTTTTCATAACCTAGATTAAACTGTGAATAAGTAATTCTTAAGAAAGAAAACAAATACTTATCAGTAAATCGGTTTCTAAGATCACTTTTTTATGTTTCATGGTTGAAAACATTTGTTCGCATGCATATGGGGAAGCAAACATTGCCATATAATTTTGGGCATGCTTTACAAAGTTCAAAAATGTGGAATTTGGTATGACTTAAAAATACAGTTTTGTTGTCTTTAAAAAGCTTGCTTCATTTCAGAGTTATACTGAAGTTCAATCAAGTCGAGCTGTAAAGCATTTCTCATTTTTTCGTAATCATCATTGAATGGCATTGTAAAAATAACTCGGTTCAGCTAGCTCTATATCCTTAAAATCTTGAAAACTTTGTTCAAATTCAGTAAGCAGTTTTCTTATGCACTCTTTATAATGGATTCCAACAGAACAGAACAAAACGCAACACATTTATTTTATTTATCCCACGGTCCATATTTGAGCCACAGGACGTAGTTTACCCATCCCTGGCCTAGTCGTTGATGACGAAAGTTAGAAAGGAAAACTAAGTTTAATGATTAGAATATAATATCTGTCACTCATTCATAAGAAAATTTCTATCAGTTACTTTTCAGCGTTACTGGTGACATTTTGATTCGGCACCCTTTCATTTAAATTTGAATGTTTCTTTTTTTATGGCATTAAAGCAGAAAAGTTCTATTGTATTTTTAAAAAAGTAAAATTATTAATTCTAAACATCATCATATTTAGCACGACAGCCCAGGATGAGCCATGGCCTTCCGCTGAAGATTCCTCCAGGACTGTCTATTTCTAGACCTGGTCTGCCAGTCTCTTGCTCCAATCACTCTAAAATCCGAATCAACTGAGTCAAGCCATCTCAGCTTTGGTCTTCCTGTTTTCCTACTAGTAAAGGGCCTTGCAGCAAACATCTTCTTTACCGGGTCCTTTTCATCCATTCTAGCAATATGAGAGGCCCAGTTCATTCGCTTAATTTTAAAATATTTAATAATATCGGGCTCCTTAAAATATCTATACATCTCTGAGTTAAAACGCCTCCGCCATAAGCCATTCTCCTTTACTCCACCAAGGATGCCTGTGAGAACCCTACGCTCAAAAACAGCAACTCTACCCTCTCCATTTTTAGTTAAAGACCATGTTTCCGAACCATATATTAGGTCCGGCCTAATGATAGTTTTGTAGATAAGGAACTTTGTTTTTCTAGAGAGGAAACAGGATCTCAAAACAGGGCGAAGTCCAAAACATGCCTTGTTGGCCAGTGAAATACGATTTTGAACTTCAGGGATAATATCATTTTTGCATTAACAAAAGATCCCAGGTATTTAAAACCAGAAACAGTTTCAAACTCATGTGGGCCAATTTTCAGAAAGTTAGCCGTATCACCAGTTGGTGTTTTTTGTACTGGCATATATTTGGTTTTAGAAACATTTACAATCAATTCCGTTCGACTTGCAGCTACCTCCAAGGAGGAGAATGCTTCTCTCAAGGCCGGAACACTCCTAGCAACTATATCGATATCATCAGCATAGGCTAGGAGCTGCACAGACCTGTGTATGATGTTTCCCCATACATCAATTTTTGAATCTCGTACAGCCTTCTCCAGCGCGATGTTAAAGAGAATGCATGAGAGAGAGTCCCCCTGTTGTACACCATTATTGACACTTAGGCTCTCGTAAAGGACGCCCAAAAATTTGATTTTGCTTGTGGTGTCATGCAATGTACACATCACAAGTCTAATCAATTTAGCAGGAATATTAAATTCATACATTGCATCCATTAAATGCTTCCTACTCACGCTGTCAAATGCAGCCCTAAAGTTAATAAACAAATGGTGAGTGTCAATACCATATTCAATTGATTTTTCCAAAATCTGACGCAAACAGAAAATTTGATCAATAGTGGATTTTCCTCCTCTAAATCCACATTGATAGCTACCAATCTCAGAATCAGCAAACGGCCTGAGTCTCTCACACAGAATAGTGGAGAGGATTTTATAACATGTGCACAAAAGGGTAATACCCCTATAATTGAAACAGATCATTGGGTCTCCCCTCTTAAGGATGGGGCATAAAATGCCAATACTCCACTCCGATGGCAGCTTCTCCGAATTCCAAATAATCAAAATAAGTCTATGCAAGTGTTCAAGCAGTCGGGGACTTCCAGTCTTAAGCAACTCTGCAGAGATAAGATCATGCCCAGGCGACTTATTGTCTTTGAGCCTTTTGATTGCCGACTCAACTTCATCTCTATCAGGAGGAGGTATCAGTTCATCATCAGAAATGTCTAGGACGCTATGGCAAAGGTCGTCATGATTAATTAATTCTGAACATTTAGCACATATTTCAAGAGTCAAAGCTCATGCGGATAATTTGGGACATGAAACTTCTAATCATTACTCCAAAATTGCTGCATCTACATGAATATTTGTTAAAATTCCATTCCCGTACTCATGTCTAATTTTTTTTTATAAAATTTCGTTAATTGATCTTTGAGAAAATTATCTAAATGAATATATCTCCCCTCGTACTCATGATCTCTCTACGGTTAAATATGTTCTTCCAATCTTTGATCCTAAACTACAAATTTTTAATAAACTCTTAATATACTTTATAACTAATCATGGATCCTTTTTAGATTACTTATATTACTTCCATATTAAATCAACATCTAATTGTATTTACAATCACTTTGGCGAAGTTGACCATTATTTTCTTGTCCCCATACTAAAAATTTTCACCTCCTGCTAATCAATAATTATGGTTTTCAAGTATTTGTAAAAATAAAACATCTATCAACATAATTAAAAACTATATTGTCATTGCAAAATGGATTTGAGATGGTATTAACTGATTTATTGGTTTATGAGTTGCTTATGCTTTTAATTATCTTCTGATCGTGGGCTTAATTTTTGCACTGTTCAACTAATGGAACACGAGTTAAAATTTTGCAATGGTTAACTTTTTGTTTTAAATTTTTTCATTCCTTTCGACTGCTTCAAACCTTTCATTCAAAATCCCTTTTCTACATTTTTGTATCATTTATTTATTATTAATAAGCCATTTATAATTTAAAACTATTGACTCATTTAGTGTTATTCTGGATTGAACGTATTAATTAGCATACCGTATGTCTATTCATATTGTCTATGTATGTCTATGTGTATTGATTTTCTGTGTTTTTCCCAGTCGTTCATTGTAATTGCTCCACACCCTTTGGGTAAGCTGAAATGCCTGGGTAATACATAAATTGTATTTTTAAGTTATAAAATATGTTCGTGGCAGAAATCAAAATTATTATTATTGTTGTTATTTATTTATTTATTTATTTATTTATGTATTTATTTTTATTTAAGGTTAATTGTCTTTATTTAGTTACAACAATAGTTACAACTTTCACTTATCACATGATTTTATTTTATTTTACAATTTAGTTACAACAACTTTCACTTATCACATGATTTTATTGAAGGTATGGGAAGATAAGGAAAATGTATTTTCAAAAACCCAGAAAATGGAAGAAATAGAGGCTTTTTTAAGAGGTTAATCGAATTTCAGTATTACCATTTTTTAACATTATACAACAAAGTTGAAAAGTGTTTGTGACTTTGTTCATTCTGTCGGTCTGTCTGTCTGTCCGTTAGCACGATAACTGCCGTAAAAATGACTTTATCAAAATGAAATTTTAGTATGTTGTTCAAACGGTCTGTGGAACCTATGGAAATATAAATGAATAATATCACCTAATTAGTTTTGGATTGAACCCAGGTTGAAAAAGTGAAATACATTGAACCCTATGGAACCCAATTTTTCAAATATTTTTAAGCGGATTTAAAATTCACAAATTGCTTCGAAAATTTTAGGAAATATTCAAATTATCCCATAAAATATATAAAAAAAAATTTCAGCAATATATATTCAATAGTTTTTTAAATAAAAATTAAAGTAATAATTACACCTTTTATATGAAGCGATCACGTGACCATTATATGAAGAGATCACGCGACCCACTTCAAAATAAAATATGGCATCCATCTTGTGTCAACATCGTGATTTTTAAAGTTCTTTTTAATTCATATTTAGTGTTGTATCCGTCCTAAAACCCCTTTATTTTTGCTTAAATTCTGTGCATATACATACTGAAACAACGCAATTACAATATATTTGAGTTTAAATGATCATCCAAATTTGATTATTTTTACAACGAAGCCTAATTTTCACTTATAGAAAATGTAAACAGCAAAATATATAGAATGAGTTGTATAAGAATTGCTGCATTTCTTTAACGCAAAATTATTTAGCTCATGGAATCTGCAATATAGCTGATATGAATGAAATATTCATTGATTTTACAGAAAGGACGATTTTTTCGATAAAGTTTTAAGCATAGAGTTTAATTACTTGTACCTCCATGATCTTAAGTTTTTAAATAAAATAAATTATTATAGTATTGCGATAAATGAAATGAATGGAAAAATATTTATGAATGAGATGTTGCTTTTATAGAGAGAGCCAGGCGTGTTATATTTCGATGACTTCATTTGAATAAATTTCATTTGTTTTCGATGAAGTTTTAAGTTTTCAAATATAATAAATTAATGTAGTATTGTGATAATTTTTAAAATATTACCTCTGAATGTATCGCATTTTAGAGATGTTTAAGTAAAATTGCATTGAAGTGTTTCATAATCAATGCTTTATGCATGATTGATCTTTCTTGTTTATATTTAACAAATTGTTACATCAAAAACTTCCAACTATTCTCTACTTTTCTGAATTTCTATAAGTTCTTAATTGCAATGTAGGAATAAATGTCACTAATTATATTACAGTGATGCTAAAAAATATTGAATCCCCTCTAAAATTCAGTATTTCCAAAATAAATGTTTAATATAGCGTAACAAAGCCGAATGTTGCATCCTATTTTTAATGCTTTGATTCTTATATGAAAATGTCAAGCGTCATCGCCTTCAAGTATGGGACGGTAGACATTACTCTGTTATTGCGAAAATTTAACAACACATTTGTTTTTAATTATGAAAAACAATTTACTATTAAATATTTAGTGAAATAAGAATGTCACCTATTTGTCATTATTTCGGAATGTTTCGCAGGCATACCTAAATAAGAAAAATGCTTGGGCATTACTGCACACTCTACTCTTCAATCTCTTCATCAATATTAAACACTTTAAATATCATTTTAAATGTATTACTCTCTTTTACCTCCATTAAAGTCATGGAAATATGTGAATGATGCAATTTTTTTTAGCAACACTGTGTCTTGTTTAGGGAGTAGTATTTAATCAATTGATGAATTGTTATTAGTTTTGAACTGTATTCTCAAGTCATTCTGTCTAATGCTAAAAAAAGCTGTTCTTTATTTTCTTTTAATTCAACCATTAATGTTTAGACACATTTTGTTCATTACCATGTAAGGATAAGCACACAGATTTTAGAAGGGATAAAGACGCTTAAATAGAAGTAGACAGGCATAGATAGGAATAAGATTAATGGGAATTTTAATTAGAATTCGTGATGTAAATTTTCTTCATTACCTAGTGTCCGGTCTATTATTATTATGAATTGGGATAATTATAGATCGACAAACATTGACCAATTAAGCGTTATAGACGATTTGGAAGAATACCATACCTTCTCTCAATCTAAATCATATTCCTTCAATAGATGCAACAATCTTAGGTGCAAAACTTGTTCGTATGCTGACCCATTACAAATTAATAATAATTCCACTTCACAGAAATTCTGCAAAGTTTTTAATTGCATATACAAAATTAATTGTACTATTTGTAACTTATCCTATATTGGCCAAACCAGCAACCCTTTACATCTGAGAATGAATGTCCACAGGGATCATATTAAAAAATTTGACCATAAAGTCTTTAATGACCTCCCTACCAAAAATCAATTTGAATATCAGCACTTTGCTAAACACGGATTTAAAAATGTATCCCTTCATATTTTAGATATTAAAATTTCACTCACAGATAGATTAGTATTTGAAAATTATTACATTAAAAAATATAAAACTCTCTTCCCCTATGGCTTAAATCAAATTTATAATAATAATAATGTTGTTAACAATAGTTTTGAATACAATTCTCATAAATCTTCAGTATATAAACATCTTTTTCATTATTCAAAGTCATCATCTCCTAGTAAAAAGCGATATAAGCGTGGCAAAGGAAAAAGTAACTTAAGTAAAACTATTGATTACAAAGCAGACATTTTAAAATTACAATATAATTATTCTCAAACTTTCAATTTTCTACCTGTTAGAACATGGTTATATAAAGTCAGAAAAAGCAAATTAAGTATAGTTTATACTAATTTTTTAAAATTAAAATTAACTCATGAGCATTTTAAACATTTATTTTTTGATTTGCTTCTTTCACGTACAAATTTCTTAAATTACCACCTACTCCATTCACCAAATCCACATACTAAAATAGCTTACTGTGTAATTTCTTTTAAACACCCTATTCTTAATTCTCTTAACTTCAATAATTTATTTGCAAAACATCAGCACTTGTTACCAGTAAATGATATCAAAATACAAAAATCATTCAAATATAATTTACCAATTGGTAGAACTATTTACAATTACAATGAAGTTTCTAGGACATTAAACTCCGATGATCTTACATCATGTGTATGCAGCAATCAAAATCTTGCCCCTTTTGTCAACTCCACTCATGGTCACATTATTACTGGGGATCTCAGTATAGTTCAGGATGATATACTTAGGGATATTATGAATAAAGGGTCTAAATTTCGCATTCCATTCTGCCATCACCCTAAACAACTTCTTCAGTCTCTATCATTTGATTTTGATAAATTCATATATCAACTTGCTTGTTCACATTCTATTCCTATTGAAGCATTCAATCTATGGAAGTATACGACCTTACATCTACTTAAAAATGTTATTATAAACACTAAAATAACGACTAGGTATCCTTATAAACAACTCCTATCTGCTATCAAAGAACTACAACAACATTTTGTAATAACTTATGTAGATAAAGCTTCTAATAATTATGCCATCATTTGTAAAAAATATTATGTTTCTTTGTTACAGAATTACTTAAAAGATAATCAAATTTTTAAACCCATTCATAATCAGTCTATCCAAATCAAAACTAAAATGCTAAAATTATATACACAATTAAATATTAATTGTAAGTTTTTTAAATTTCCTTATGTTACTTTGGTTCCTAAATTCCACAAATCACCTCTCAGTTTTAGAACAGTCACTTGTGGACATAATACCTTTACCACTACAGCTAGTAAGTACTTGCTTAACTGTTTAAATCGAATTAATGAATCTCTTAAATTCAGGAATTCAGGATATTTCATTTTGAACAATAGTTTTGATTTAGTTAATCACCTTAGCAAGTTACCACAAATTCTTGGTTTCCAAACCTTTGATTTTAAAGACCTTTTTAATAATATTGTCATTAAAGATCTACATAAAGTTATTATCTCTCTTTATCATGACTATATATCTTCCAATCATGATGCTTTTAATGTCAAAAATTTTCCTATGCTCTTGCACTTTGTGTTATACAACAATTATATTATCCAAGGTGATAACATTTATTTACAAACATCTGGTGTACCACAAGGTGGCTGTAGTAGTAGTATACTCGCTAACTTATATCTTTATTATTATGAATGTCATTTTAACTCTAATTCATATATTATATATAGATATGTTGACGACTTAATTTGTATTATCATTGATGATTCCTATCCCATTAATATTGATTTTTACCCGTCTAACCTAGAATTAATTCCTAATGAGCCTTGCGTTAGTCAAACTGTTAATTTTTTAGACCTAAATTTAAATACCCTCAATAATCATGTAATCACCAATCTATATGATAAAAAAGATTCTTACAACTTCACTATCATAAAGCTGCTATCCTATCATTCTTGTAATTCTATTCAATTGTTTAGAAACATCATTTTAAACCAGCTATTTCGAATACATCGACTTTCTGATCCTCAGTTTCACTTTCTCCACATCAATAATCTTAAACGCATTTGTTACAACTACCTATATCCGGAAGTATTTGTAAATAATATTATTAATAATTTCAAATATATCACGTAATAATTTAACACATGCATTATTTATCTTTGATTGGTTAACTCATTTTTAAAAATTCACCCATTCTTATCACCTCACTTACCACTTGGCCTAAGTCTAATACTGTTTACTATTTTCGAATGACTATTTTCCGCTTGTCCTGAGTCCTATACTGTTTACTATTTTCGAAAGTCTCCATACATATTATGTATCGTTCAATTGTATTCATTCCCACTCGCATTGACGAAGTGAGGTGAAATGCTCGCCCACTCGCTTTGACGAGGTGAGGTGAAATGCACAGTCACTGGTTTGTCTTGCACGTGGTGCTGTTCTTGTGATTTCATGTTGCAGTTCGAGGAGGTATTGTTTTTTCAGCTTTGTATAATTCAATTGATTTATTTTTCTCCTTCCACTAGCCAGTAGACAGTTCCAATGGTGTCTATAGTTAAATACTATCGCCATTGTCAGAAACTGGCTATTCTATCGGTTTTAATTCGAATTGTATGGCTGTCCTGATAAGAATGCAATTTCGAACTAACCGCCATTTTTTGTGTAGTTTCGATTGGTTGTTCTCTATTCTTAATCTCTTATCTTGAGCCGATTATTATTGCCTATTCTCATTTTTGCCGAGTTTTATTTTTATTTACTTTTATATACTTTTAATTGTGATTTTTGAATCCTAATATTCTTCTCATCCCCCTTTCCATTGTAGTGATATGTTACCTTCTATCTTTATCCTTAGTCTTGGCTTATAGTTACTCATTTGTAACAGATATGCTAGAGATGGGTTTTTTTGTACATACAGTAGTTTATGCATAATTTTCGATTAAAATCCTTCAATTTTTATTTATTCAGAATATGATATATATATGAAGAGCATATGTGAAAATAATGATAAGCCTAAGTATTAATTAAATAAGCTGGTGTGCAATATCTTATATGGTGGCGTATAATATCTTATATACAGGGTGTCCCAAAAACAATGACCTCGGCTTTTATTTCTTAAATATTGATCTTAGACATATATAATAAATTACAATGTTGCCCCCAAAAAAGTACAGAATTTTATGAAATCGATAAAATTTACAAGGGAATTAAATTTTAAGAAATTCAAAATTTAAATTTTTATACGGCCCCCGTACAAAAACATTTCCAATGAGTAAAATGTGTCCCATACACTAATAAGGTGATTTACAAAATTTCAGCATTTTATCATAAAAAGTCCCAGAGATATGAAAAGACAAAAATGCTGACTTAAACCACTTTTCGATGCATCGACATGGGTTCTCAGAGGGGAAAAATCATGTCGGCAGTTCGCGTTTCAGGGGTCACATACAAATTACGAAAGAAAACAATGATTACATAAATAAATAATAATTTTGCTATTTATTGGTACAAAAGTATCTACACTGTGTAGAAATAATAACTTTACACAAAGATTACAAAGCTTGTTCAAAATGTTTTCCATCCATGCCAAAGATCCATTAAAGATAAGAGGCAGATATTATTTGCCTATGAAGCATTTCTGCGTTGCGTCATTTTCACTCTTGCTGTAAACATTTACATTTTAATTTGTGATTAATCCCTCACCAACTTTGTTTAAACATATC
Source organism: Amaurobius ferox (assembly GCA_951213105.1). Taxonomy (NCBI): domain Eukaryota; kingdom Metazoa; phylum Arthropoda; class Arachnida; order Araneae; family Amaurobiidae; genus Amaurobius; species Amaurobius ferox. Next base: position 22,310,839 of record OX578142.1, on the reverse strand, counting down.
TCTTTGACTTTTTATGATAAAATGCTGAAATTGTGTACATCACCTTATTAGTGTATGGGGCACATTTTATTTAATGGAAATGTTTTTGTACGGAGGCTGTATAAAAATTTAAATTTTGTATTTCTTCAAATTTAATTCCCTGAAAATTTTTATCGATTTCATAAAATTCTGTACCCTTTTATACGCAACTTTGTAATTTATTATATATGTCCAAGATAAATATTTAAGGAATAAAAGCCGAAGTTAATATTTTTGGAACATCCCGTATATACATGTGTGTCTGTGTGTGTGTGTGTATTATACCGAGCTGAGTTTTAAGCTACATCAAATTAAAAAGTAAAAATAAATTTTTGTTTTAAAATTTAAATAATTATAAATTAGTGTTTTAAATATTTTTTAATTAAAAATATATATATATATTCGTTATATAGCTTAAACATATCTAAAAAAATATATATTTATATGAAAATTCAATTAAGCATTCCATAGAAAAGCTAAACAAAATTTTGCGCCACGAACCTAACGTGGTTCAGATTCTGAATATATATATATATATTTTTTTAATTTTCAGAGTATGTCTGTGAAAATGTTAAATGAGCCACCCTATTAATGAATGGATCTTCTGCAGGAAACACCTTTTCCAATAAATATGATATCTGTCAAAATGTGATATCTCACCCCATTTAAAGAGAAACTGAAACTTGCTTCACTGACCCGCAATTAAACGAAAAACACTTAATTTCAAAATGAGTCATGATTCCTTTCTGAATTCTTTGAAGCCGGAAGCAGCGAGCCTTCACAGGTGTGCTTTGGGGTTAATAAAGAGAAGTTGAACCATGGCGAGTCACGGTAAGGCGATTGGACAAGTAGACTGGAACCGTGGCTACTTTAACCGACTTCAAAACGCAAAACGTCGATAGAAATGACTGAAGTGTAGAACGTTGAATGTCAGACGTCACTTAAAAATGAGTAGCGATTCAAAGCTTTATAATAATTTATATTTCATATATATATATATATATATATATATATATATATATATATATATATATATATATATATATATATATATATATATATATATATATATATAAAAATAAATTATTAAATCCAAAGTTAGAATGTATGTAGTAACTCATAATACACTATTCCAAAATTTTCTACAAATACAAAGAAATTAAGACAAAAAGAGGAAATAATAAAACATAATGCAAGTCATAAGGTCAAAGACAATCAACAAATTTCAAAAATGAGGAATGCAAATAAGAAAACAAAAAAATCAAGCAAAAAAGCTTGCACATGGAGGAGATTTAGGCTTACGAAAAGTTCATTTCGAAAAAATTCTCATCGGGTCCATATATCTTTTCGAAATGAACACAAAAATGCTTGTTTCTGAAACACAAGATAGATTTTATCTATAAACTTGTCTTATATGGACGACAAGCATAAAGATTGGAACAATAAAGGAAACATAAATACCTCAAAACGCACCTCTTCAGTGCAACCATGACGAGCAAAATATGACTGGATCATCGTTGCCATATGCCAAAATGAAAAGATGTGATTTGCTGTTGCCAAAGAGAGTAATAAAAACAGTACTGTGCAAAAGCAATAAAATGAGTTATTCAACTGTTAAAGCTTCGAGATAAAAAGATGAAAATATAATTGCAGGAGAATGAAGAAGTACGGCTAAAATAAGATAATAAGGGGAGAATATGAGAATTTTAGGCTAATCGAAACTTATTAACTATACTATTGACTAAATATGCAGGATATTGATACATTTTACTGGTAATTTTGAGGTTATTAATGTGCAAAGCATGAAACTTTTTATCTGATAATCTATAAATTCTAAAAAGTTGATTAAGTATAATATTTCTAAACAATTGAATCGAGTTGCAGGAATTAAAAGGTAATAATTTATTAATATTAAATTTAAAAAAATCTTTTTTATCATATAATTTAGTAACTATCCCATGAGCAGGTTCTATAATTAGATTTAAATCCAAATAATAAACATTATTACTAATAGAAGTTTCATTAGGTATTAATTCCAAATTATCCGGATAGAAATCTATATCTATGACATAGTTATCAGTAAATACAAGACAAATCAGATCATCTACATATCTATAAATTTTATAATCAGTTGAAGTAAAGAATTTTTCATAATGATATAGGTATAAATTAGCTAACATACTGCTACTACAGCCACCTTGTGGAACACCTGAGACTTGTAAGTATAATTTATTACCTTGAAAGATATAATTATTGAAAAGAACAAAATGGAGAAGCTTAGGAAAATTGGTAAATTTTGTAAGATTAGAATGTTTAGTAATATAAGCATTATATAAAGCTAAAATGACATCATATAGATCAGTGATCTTAATATTATTAAATAGATCTTTAAAATCAAAAGTTTGAAATCCTATTATTTTACCATGCGTTTTTAATTTATTTTTTAATTCCTTACTGTTATTTAGAATAATGTAGCTATCACCAGAATCTCGTAAATTGCTATTTAGTACATTTAAATAATTTAGTAATAATTTACTAGCAGTGGTAGAGTATGAATTATGACCACTAGTAACAGTTCTAAATTTAATAGGATTTTTATGAAATTTAGGTATAAGCACAATATATGGAAATGTCAAAAATTTATTATTAATATCTAAATCACTATACATATTGATAATTTTCAATTTGATACTATTAAGAGAGTGTGAATCAATTTTAAATAGACTATTATTTTTTAAATAATCTAGCAGATATTGAATATAGAATTTTTTACAAATAATAGCATAATTATTAGAGGCTTTATCTACATAAGTAATAACAAAAGATCTATGTAAATCATTAACAGAATGCTTTATATTATCCATATTATATATGGATCTAGATAAATTAATACTACAAATGGTATTTTTAATAGATCTTAAAATAGTAAATTTCCACATATTAAATGCCTCTAAAGGCTGAGCATATTTAGAAGCTAATCCATAAATAAATTTATCAAGGTCCAGATTGATTGACTTTAACACTTGTTTAGAATTATTACATGAAGGTAACCTGAATTTAGTGCCAAATGACATTATAGTTCTTAAAGATTTATCTTTTACAATGGCTAAGTCTCCAGTAACTATATGACCCAATTGTGGATTTATAAATTCAGCATAATTATCAGCACTACAAATACATTCACCATCTAAATTTGTTGAGGAATCTATGTCGACTGAGAGAGATTTTGAAATTGCATTGTAATTAAAAATGGTTCTTCCAATAGGCTTGTTATATTTAAAAGTTTTTGTAACATTCAAATCCTTTACAGGCAATAAATGATGAAATTGATTAAATAAATTCTTAAAGTTTATGGAATTATAAATAGGATGCTTAAATGATATTACACAATAAGAATTGGAACAGTTATTATGATGAAATTGATTAAGTTTTATTTTTAAATATTTTGATCTAGTAATGAGCAAATCATAGAAAATATGATTAAAATGTTCATTAGTAAGATTTAACTTTAAGAAAATAGCATAAACTGTGTTTAATTGTTTTTTCTTAACTGCAAATACCCATGATTTAATAAATTTCCATTGATATGTGTTATTGAATTGTTGATGCATACTTTTAATCTCCGCTTTAATATCATATTGGGAGGAGCTTCCTTTACCGCGTTTAAATCTTTTGAGTTTAGCCAATTTACTATTATGTAAAAGAGGTTTAAAAAAAAGGTGATTAAAAATAGAATATTTATTATCTACAAAATTATTCTTAACAATATATATATATATATATATATATATATAATAATAGAAGTTTGAAAATCCAATGAACGAAAAGTAAGATGTAACACGATAAACCTAACTTTTTAAAAATACCCACAGAATAAAATATAATACAGCAAATCATCAATCAAATGGATTAAAAATACAAAACACTAGCTATCAAGTTACAGAAAATCAACCAAATTAAAAGGTATGGAAACAAAAAAAGAAAAACTTAAACTAAATTCAACTATCTAACTGGCGTACAAAACAAATGTAAAAATCAATTAATCCTCAAGCATATGGAAAAAATAAAAAATTAATATCGAATCATCAAGTCAATGAAAAATATAATACAAAGGTATGGAATCGAAATAAGTATAACACACGAAATCAAGCACAAACGCCTTACACGTGGACGAGGCTCTAAGCCTAAATCATGAATTGTTAACCTCTACAAAAATCTAATCATGTCCAAGTTTTTTGTAGAAGCAAACTCAAAAATGTATGTTTCTGAAGAAATAGATAGATTAAATCTATGAACTATTTCTACTTGGACGACATACATAAAGATGGAATAAAAAAGAAAAAATGAATACCTGGAAAAAGCACAGCATGTGTACAGACGATTCATTACAGGGATCGAGGGAACACTGATAGAAGAGACCAGTGTTGCCATTCGTAAAGAAAAAATAAAAAACCATTTACTGTTGCCATTCATAAGAATTGAAAAACTGTGAAGCGAAATGTAAAGAAAAAGTATTAATATACAAAAAGAGCTACTAAAAAGAGGGGCAAATAAAGGTAATGCTGAAGTGGGAAGTGAAGGGGAAAAAAAAAAAAAAAAAAAAAAAAAAAAAAATGGAGATGACTGGCTAATATAAGATACTATGAATAGAATTATATGATACTATGGAAAGAATTATAAAAATCCAGCTATTTTAAATTTTTTAACAATACTATTTACTAAATAAGTGGGATATTTATATAAATTACTAGTAATTTTGAGATTATTGATATGCATAGCATGAAATTTTTTATCAGATAATCTATAAATTCTAAAAAGCTGATTGAGTATAATATTTCTAAACAATTGAATCGAGTTACAGGAATTAAAAGGTAAGATTTTATTAATATTAAAATTATAAAAGTCTTTTTTATCATATAAATTTGTAACAATTCTATTAGAAGGATCAATAAAAAGATTTAAATCCAAAAAATTAACATTTTTATTAATAGTAGCTTCATTAGGTATTAATTCCAAATTGTCTGGATAGTAATCTATATCTATGAGATAATTTTCTGTATGTACTAAGCAAATCAGATCATCAACATATATATATATATATAAATATATATATAAATATATATATATATATATATATATAAATATATATATAAATATATATATATATATAAATATATATATATATATAAATATATATATATATATAATATAAATATATATATAAATATATATATAAATATATATATATATATATATATAAATATATATATAAATATATATATATATATAAATATATATATATATATAAATATATATATATATATAAATATATATATATATATATATAAATATATATATATATATAAATATATATATATATATAAATATATATATATATATATAAATATATATATATATATATAAATATATATATATAAATATATATAAATATATATTTATATATATATATTTATATATATATATATATATATATATATATATTTATATATATATATATATATATATATATATACATAATATGTATACATATATATATACATAATATGTATACATAAATTTTTATCGATTTCATAAAATTCTGTACCCTTTTATACGCAACTTTGTAATTTATTATATATGTCTAAGATAAATATTTAAGGAATAAAAGCCGAAGTTAATATTTTTGGAACACTCCGTATATACATGTGTGTCTGTGTGTATTATACCGAGCTGAGTTTTAAGCTACATCAAATTAAAAAGTAAAAATAAATTTCCTCTAGTAAAAATAAATTTCCTCTAGGCAACCGATCTCCTCTAGTTGTGCTGGAAGCCAATCTGACCACTCACGTATACGCTGACAATATTCTGCAGCCAATTCTTCTGCCCATGCTGTCAAGCCGCCCAGGTCCCATTTACCAACAAGAAAACGCTCCACCTGCTTTCTCAACAGTGTCTTCGAGAATTTTATATTCTCCCATGTCCATCCAGGTCCCCTGACCTATCACCAATAGAATACGTCTGAAACATGCTGGGACGGTAATTGCAGGTTTCTCTTCTTCGACCAAGACCGTCTGATCTACCCGAAGGTTTAAGGTATCTGTTTGAATGGCCGGGAAGTGCCACCCAATTTAGATTTGAACCCAGTGGGAGAGGCATATCTGACCCTCCTTCCCCTATTACCAACTTCGCGAAAGGGCTTACGGACTCGAATATTTAACGTGTCCGTACTCCGCGTGAACACGGCCGCAGTTTGGGCAAAGGCAAGAATCGAACACGGGTCGTCCGAGAGCAATTCCCGCGCGCCAACCACTGGGCTGTCGCACCTCCAATTGCAGCCTTCTCACAATACCACTGAATTTGCTGATCAATTGCAACATTTGTGGTAGAATCTTCCGCAGAGGGAAATAAGCAACTTACTTGAATCTATGCCGCACCAAATATCAGCTTCTATACCTGCCAGGGGAGGATTTACCACTAAAATATATCTTTTTGTTGCCACCATTTCTTAATAAAATCTTTTTTTTGCTCCCAAATTCTAATTATTTGCACATTGCTTCAAACGATACATAAATACCGAGTTTCGCGGCTGTAGCTCAATTTCTTATGGGTGCATATATCTTCTGCAACGGAGTGTATTATATATGTATATATATAATATATATATATATATATATATATATATATATATATATATATATATATATATATATATATACTAGCAGCATACCCGTTCTTCGTATGGAATATATAATATAAAGAAACTTATAATTCGCAATCATGTGCAAATTCCGTTAAAATATTAAATTTATTGCTCTTAAAGAGAAGTTTAAGAATATCCTGGCCCCTTTTGTAAGCAAATTTACAAAAAAAAAAAGGAATTGAATCAATATATGTAACCTCGTACTACTTATATTGTCGCAGATTAGAAAATATGCCAGTGTGTTGGTAGAAGATTACCCGTATTACAATATGAGTCTAAAAAATATTTGCCAAAATAAAAGAGATGACGTAATAAATTGAAAATATCACTAATCCCCGTAATCTTTATACCAGAAGGCCGTAATTGATTCCAATATATGCCAATATATATCAAAATATATACCAATATACCTGTACTACTTATATTTTCGTAGATTAGAAGATATATCCGTGCATTTGTAGATTACTCGTACATAGTACTATATATGAGTTTCATCAATTTTCGTCATAAATAAACAATGGCATAATAACTTGACAATATCAATAATCCCTGAATCAACAGTCCCTGAAAATATCAATGATAATAATGTTTAAACCTGAAGACCGTAATTGATATTATCCAGTCAAAAATGCAATGTCAATGAAATTTATCTTATATACATATCTTTATTATTCAAATCGGTAAAGATTTAATAAAAATCGTATAGCACATAACGCATTGGATCCGTTGCTAAGCGACATGATATCAGTTGCTTATAATAAATTGATGGAAATCATATCGTCTGAATAATGCTAGTCCCATGGAAGGTTTGGCGACATTTTTGTCAATTTAGCGATAACTTAAAAAATCGCCAAATTTATCGCCAAGTGGGACTGTGGAACTGATAATCCCATTTTGCGACAAATTGACGGAACATCATCACAATACTATCCCCTAACAAAACATAATTAATTTCATTTATTAAGCGCAATTTTATCAATTCCATGATATTTTTATGGATTTACAAATATTTTTATCAATTTGGTGATATTAAAAAAAATTCGTTAAATGTATTTCTAAGTAGGATGGATGAACTGACCGACAAATGCTACCGAAACACCATTTCAATACTCTATTCTAAAAAAACAAATCATTGATTTGCGTCATTTTTATAAATTTGGAAACATTTCCGCTAATTTGGTAAAGTTTAAGAAAAGTTACCAAGTTATTTAGAGATATTCCGCTAAACTCGAAGCTCTAAATTTGCAGATCTGAAGAATAAAATATCCTAATCCCGTTTGTATATACTAAATGAAAACACTAAAATTGTATTATAAGATACAGCCGTTCTACTCTTTTTCTGCTTCAACAATCGGCTAAATGAATTTATTGGGTAAACACAATATATGAGTTTATTAGCTAAACACAATGTATGAGTTTATTAGCTAAACACAATATATGAGCTGGAAACCTCTTTACTAAAATAAATGAAAGTGATGTACGCAGTCCGCAATTTATATAATTAAAAGAACAACAAAACCTTTCATTTAAAAAATATATTTTTTCATCCATTTATTTATTATTCAAATAGAAAAAATAATAATAAATATTAACAACACATTTAATTTCATTCCGTTGCCGAGCAACATGATATAAGATAGAATCTTCCTCATAAAATGCGAAATTAAATAGCCATTTTGATTTCTTTATACTTTTCATCGTTGAGTAATAGCTTGTGAAAGATAACCATGGAGGTAGATTTTTCCATTTAAATTCATGTTTCAAACAATTCGTGTTTTCCGATAGTGACTATTTAATGCAAAAATCCTGCACCAAACTCGGAAATAAAGTTTTATTTTCTTTCGACGTTTTAAACAAACGATTTTGATCCTTTCCGTTTGAATAAACCACGGAGTTGGAGAGTATAACTCATAGGGAAAAGTTCCGTTTTTCATTAATATCTCGACAACCCCTGGTCTTAGAAACTCGAAACTTGGACAAAATTTATGGGGGGCTATTTACAAAATTTCATTAAATTCGGTTCAGCTGTTTTTCTGTGATGATGAGACAAACGAAAATTTCGTTTTTTACTAATATCTCGAGAACCACTGGTTGTAGAAACTCCACACATGGACTAAATTTCAAGTGGGGCTATTTCTAGGCTACCCACCAAATTTCCTCAAATTCGATTCAGCCGTTCTCCCGTGATGATGGGACAAACAGACAGACAGACAGATTTTCAATTTTATTTATATAGATATATATATAAAGAAAAATGGATTAATAACTAATAACAATAACCAAATCAGTTAAAACACAGCCACCATGCCGAAGAGGAACACCACTAGGTTTATTATATATATATATATATATATATATGTATGTTTAAAAAAATTGGACCTTGACAGCGTGGGCGAATGTAGTAACTGCTTGAAAAGCTTATAAGAACACTTTAATAGAATGATTTTTGACCCGAGATATTACATAAATTTATGATTTTGACCATTTAGATTAAAATTATTTTCAGGTTGGACTAAAAGCCAAAAATTTTCGGGCAAAAAAAAAATTAATTCAAAAGGAAATTCTAAAGGAAGTGCTCCGGCTACTGCGTTATTACACTCAAACCCAAAGTCTCCGAATGTAAAAAATTTCAGTACCTGAAGCCGGCAGAAGCTAAGATCAAAATCCAGTTATTTACTACTACTACTACTATTTACTACTACTAGTTATTTACGACTAGAGGTCTGTCTACACTCTAATTTAATAGTTTTACCCGACCCGAAAATATTAAGATTTGACTCGGCTAAAGTCCAAGAATTGTTTTTGCTATGCATTAAAGTCTTTTACCTTAAAGTCTTAAATTTGATAATCCGCATTTGTCATTTAAGGAATTAAACACAAGTTATTATTACATATAGTAATAAATAAAACAAGAACCCAAATTTGAAAAATCTGTACAAATCAAGAATGAGAATTACTATAAAGTGCGTTTTTATTCAACATTTTGGTTTGATAATATCAGAGATAATTTAAATTAAACATTAATTTAAAATTTAATAATTTTAAATTAAAATTGTTAGATATTTAAAATATAAATATATATATATATAAATTCAAGGACAATAATTCGTCTTATACATATATTAATTTTAAATTATAACAGTTTGCTCAAATAAATTTTCATTCAATATTTGTTATCTGAAAGAAATCAATGGAACTGTGTTTTCATTTATTTAATTCTCATAATTTAGAAACATTCGGAATCTAATAATTGAAATTAAAATCCCAGAAGAAATTTAAAATAAAATATCAGTGTTCAATTTTAAAGTAAACAGTACTTATTGGATTTCATATTTTCATCACCAATCAAGCAATCACAGTACAAAAGCGATTAAACTTTTTTGCGATAAATTTAAAAATATAACAAATTGCAACTCGCACGTGATCATTTCCTCAAAAATTAAATTTGGAATGTATTTCCCTATTCAATTTATAGATAACATGATGTTACGAAACATGGCATCTGGTATATAGGTTTCGTATATTTATTTTGCTGCATCCAGGCCAGAACATATTTTCTGTTGCTGTAGTTTCAAACAACTTAAATGTTGCTAAGAGCAATGTTTTATTTTGACTTCGGAATGCAGTCGAGTAAATAAGTCTTCAATTTTTTATCAGAAATTATAATCTTTCTGTATCCGCTTCTAATTTACCCATCTGCGTTCTCAGTACAGAGCAAACTTTTATTACTTAATATGGGACAAGGAAACTTTTATTCGCTAATTGAAAATTTTGTTTCATATGTCATTTTAAATTTCTCTGTTTCAATTTTGATCTCTTTTGGGGGTTTTTTATTTATTTTTACCCGGCCCATCTCAACCCGAATTTAATAAAGCGTGGTCCGAACCCAGGTCGTGGTCATGTCGGGCCTAGACCACGGGCTAAGCCCGAGCCTTGCAGACCTCTAACTTAGACCCCTTGAGATTGATATTTAAAACTGAACACTCCCCCCCCCCATTCTTTAAATCGAATTTCAAAATACGCCACTGCCAGTCATCATCTAAGTTTTATTTATAGTTGATCCTAGGAATCAGATGCTTTAAAAAATTATTTTGGTAAAAACATAGATGGCAAATTTGATTACCACCAATAAAGAAAATAGAGTTCAAACTAAAGTAAACCATTTTCCTTATTTCCTTGAATAATAAATGTGTGGTAAAAATATTTATTTTCGATGTTAAAAATATTTATTTTTAACATCGAAAATAACTCGAACAGCTGAGGTATTCAAAATGTGTTACATAATTCGAAAATTAGATTTTCTGTGCAATTGACATTAAAAACCAAACTATTATATCATAAGCTTAGTCTCATCTATGTTGTTGTGACTTATCCCCCGTGGTGAGGATAGTCTCATCTATTGAATGCATAAACTATGAATAGCTTTTGGTAACATTTCATTTGCCAAACTAAATTTTGTTATCCCAGTTAACTTTTCGAAATTTATAATGCAATTAGTATTTTATTTTTCGGGGATTAGGGTATTTTGTATTATCTTTGCTGTGGATGTCAAGTATTTTGAATTTTGTACTTTTAGCTAAAGTTGATATCAAAAGTATTTAGTAGAGATTGTCGAATACTATCCTCGAATACCAGAAAATATTCGAGATCTCGAATGTAAAGTCACTAGAAGAAATTCGAATACCTCGATCATCACGTCATGATTTCCTGGAATAAAAAGTCAGCATCCTCCAGAAGAAGAAATTCGAAAGTACCTAGAAGAAAGTTTGCTTCCACCAAACGAAACAACTGGAACTACTGGAAAAAGAACAGTGTGTATCCTTGTTTGAAGGAATAATTTTTGAAGTAAATTATCTCGTCTCCATTAACAGTTTTAAAGGGCGACTCTTCAGCACCTTTGGTTTAATTTACGACAAAAGAAAAGAAGCAGACTAGATCCTGAACGTGCTCCAATGCAACTTGTTTTCTTAAATAAAAATTTCAGTAGGTGAGAAACACTTACAATTATTCAATTATCGTAGTTAAAAGTACCTAAAATTAAAAATCTGCTGCTGGCAGCACATCACTTTCCCCACATAATACAATGACTTTACTTTTTTACTTTGGTAAAACAATGATGTATAAGACCCATGACACAATGTTTTAACGTTCAAAAATACACTGACATTTGACGTTTTTGGGATGACAACATGTAAAAATATTTTGAAGCACCAAATTTACTTATATTTCGCGCAAATCGAACTTTACAATTAGAAATACTGCTAGCACCTGCCAAGCAATACAGTCGATATATTAAAAGATGTTAGTTATCAATTTATCGGCGTCATTTTCGTTTCTTTAACACCAATTTTACCAATTTCACATCATTTTCGTTAATTTCACACCATTTTCTAAAAGTCGTCAAGTTGGCAATTTTTTCCAACTATTTGTCAACGTTTCTAAATTTATCTTCAAGTGTTACATATTTGACAATACATATTACTTTTCGATTTTATGTATTTTTTTATATACATTTATTTGAAAATCGAGTAATCTCAAGAACGGAGTCAAGTTAGTGTTTTAAAGTTTGTATCATTCGTTTTCCAATTAAAACATTATGCATAAAATGATTAATTGAACATTATTGAATTTCCAAAACTTTATGATTTTTTTAAAAATTCATTCGCAAATATGGGGGAGGGGGTCTCTTCCGAACTTTCGACCGCGTTTCAAACCAGAAGAGAGTTTAATATTTGCAGATTGTAATAATCGTACTAAATGTTTTTCGAAACGCTTCTCTTGTTCGTGAGATATCGTTTTCTGAGACTCATAGCCACACACACAGAGACATTCCCTCAAAAACGTTCGATTCGTGTTCAGGGACGCTTAAATGTGTTCTTCCGTCGGAAACTCGAATATAAATTTTCGACTCTGTCACAATAATTTCTCTAATTATAGTGTGCATGTAAGGAAAGCAAAAACTACTGTAATGCAGTTAAAATTTAAATAAAATATTTCATCTCAAAATGAATGTGGGTTTATTACACTTTTTTTTATTTCATTTTATTAATTTATTTACTAATAATTATTATTTAATAAATGTAAATTATATTTAACAACAATTTGAAATAACTATTATAAGTATTTGAATACGCGAGATCTTCTTCGACACAGGTCGTCTGACCTACCCGAAAGTGTAAGATATCTGTTTGGACGGCTGGGATGTGCTACCCAATTTAGACCGGAACCCAGTGGGGGAGGCACCCGCAGGGGCCGTACCCTCTTCCCCTATCACCAACTTCTCAGGACACTCACACATGCTTAACGTGATCGTACTCTGCGCAAACACGGCGACAGTTTGGTAGAGGCGGGAATCGAACTCTAATTATCCGCGTGCAAACCCACGAGCTAACCACTGTGCTGCCGCGCCTCCGAACACTCGAGATCTGTTTAATATTCGAATAGAGAATATTCGAATTCGAGAAAAGTATCATACGCCCATCTGCAGTATTTGGTATTTTTTTCTTTTTTTTTAATATATTTCTTTCCAAGCCTTGCAAAATACAGCTTTTACGTAATCTGCCCTTGAATAAAATAGAAACTAAAACATACTTACCCCCTCCACTAGCAGAAATATCTCTCATCTCTGCACATTTTCCACATACTCCACACTAAAATAACGATTCGGTGAAGGGTCAAAAAGGCAAAGGTTCTGTCCCTCAAAATTCCAAAAACATTTGGCTTGCCCAACGAAAACAAACGTCACACACAATTTGTTTTTGAACCACGCGGCATTTTGAACTTCTCTAAAATCCCCAAAAGCGCAAGAATTGAGATCGTTCGGATGCATGACTGGTTCTGCACTGACAACAGGTGTCTCTGCAGTCGCTTTTCGGCCGTTTTTCTTCACTCCAGTGCTTTTGACTTCTCTAAACACATAGGAGGTGAAAATAGAGAACAGGTTGTGTCAGAATTTACCGTGAAATTTTGTTCCTAAGTTAGAACGCAGCGATTCTGACAAAGTAAAGTATATAATACAAAGAAAAAAGGCCACTGGTTTAGAATGAGGTTGTGCTCTCTTTAAAACCTGAATAAGTATCAAACTATCCAATCTCATGAATGGATGCAAAGATCTTAGAAGAATAGTTTGTTTTTTGGATAAACTCATATGGAACCAATCCGAAATTTTTAAGAATGGATTGTGTGAAATTCTCTTTTGCATAAAGGTAGCTCAGTCGGTAAAGCACTGATCTCGACATCAGCGCTGATTCAAAAGGGGGCGTAAGAATGTTTCGACCTTCCCCACCCAATAAATATTTAAATGTGAGCAAAATTGGGAAAATTATACTTATGCTCTTAAAATTGTATATAAAAAGTAAATTAGTTTTGCAAGTCGACACATTTTATTGAAAAGCGGTCAAATCTGTGACTTTCACACCCCTTCCAAAGTTTTTGCTTAGAAAAGTATTCTGACGGGGTCGAAAATTCAAATGTGAGTTTTCGAGAAAAGAGCACGAGCAAGTTCAAGCATCTCTGAACTCAATTCGAACGTTTATGAAGTGGTGTTGTCCATGTGTGTGCAGTAACGTCGCCAGGAAAATTCTGGAGGGGAGGTGCGGGGGGGAGGTGCGGTGTTGGTAACAAAATATTTTGTTTTCCATTTCTCCATGTATCATTTCTTCGAAATTCGATGGGTTCCTGGAGGGGGGTTATAATCCAAATCCCCCCTTGGTAACGCCACTGTGTGTATATGTTAGTGTTCGTGTCCGTGAGTCTGTGAAAGCGATAGCTCACGAACGATTGCAGAGATTTAAAAAAAAAAAACGTTTAGTACGATTATTACAATGAGTGAATACTGAAACCCTATTGATTTTAAACGAGATCGAATGTTCAAAAGGTCCCCGAAATCCAATGAATTTTTGAAAAAATTATTAAAACACCAGAACCTTTAAAAATGCTACAAAATAACCGTTTCTTACATAATTAACATTAATAAACGAATGGCACCCGTTTTCGAACGCTGGCATAAAACATTCTCGGGATATAGCGCGCTTACATGTAAATTTATCGAAACATTTACATAAATGTAAAATAAGTAGCCAAGTATCTTTAAATAGGTTGACCTTTGCGACAAATTTTGCGAAATATCGCCAGCTGACTTTTTGAAAACGTTGCCAAATTGACAAAAATTACACTTAATTATTAAAAATGACGCCAAACATGATGAAATTTCAATATTTTCAAATGATTAAAATCATTTAATATAGAACTATATTGCTTAACGGGGGCTAGCAATATTTCTAATTGCGCGAAATATAGTTAATTTAGTACTTCGAAATGGTTTTATACATTGCCGTCCAAAAAATGTACACTTCAATGTTAAAAACATTGTGCCATGACTCTTGATATATACATTATTTTATTTTATTTTATTTCAATTGCTGTGAAACAAATGAAATCGTTACATTATGTAGGGAAAGTTATGTGCTGCGACATCAGATTTTTCTTTTTATTATCTAAAATAGATCGTGAACAGAGTCAATCGGGAGTTTCATTCTTTTCCTGGGCACCATTTTTACACTGCCTCATCTTTTTTATGTATTTTAGTTTATTACGGAGCTCGCTTTTTAATTTAAAATATTAGGAATACTTTAAATGCGGAATAACACGGGCATTATTCTGTATATGGAAGACCGTGCAGTACATATATTCTGTAAAAATAGTGATGGTTAAAAAAAATAACTTAAAAATTGACTACCCACAGCTTGTTGTCCCGAAAATGTGCTAAACACCAGAATGGTAAACATTGCTCCTTTATATAAGTTTTTAAGGCGCAAATATTTAATATTAAAATTAAAAGCCTGCTTAATAATTTATCATTATAAGTTGACAACACCTCAATCAAGTGTAATAGTTAGATGCCTGAAAGTAAATTGTTGATAATAAATGTTATTTTAAAACATGCCCGAGTTCAAACAATAATTTACTCTATAGATAATTGTTTCTCCATAGGGAACATTGTTATAAAAAACTTATATCTAAAATATACTTGATCTAATACTACAAACTCCGATTAATTCTATGTCTATTTTTCGCATAATCTGTCTATGAATATAAACTTTCAGGGTAATACATCAACCTATTCTTCAGTTATTGTGTCGACCCCATCTTTCTCATACATACATACATACGCAAAATACTCCATTCCAATTGTGATCAAACGCAGTAGCGTAGCCAGAAAAAATGATTAGGGTGTTTTTTTCTTTTTTTTGGTAACCAAATACTTTGTTTCCCTTTCCTTTAAGTCTCATTTCTCCTAACTGCAATGGATCGCAATACGTTTCTGTGTGGGATTATGACCCTCAAAACCCTCTCCTTGGTGACGCAACTGATTAAACGTGTTCAGGATGTCCTAAATTGCATTTCAATTTTAAATTCCTTAATATTTCAAGTATTTTCACAAAAGCATTTCTGTACTATTTCAAATATTTCCACAGAAATCTCGAATTCGAAAATGTTGATAAAAAGAATAATTTTTTTTATGCTAATATGAGAAAGTATAAATATATACATTGCCTGTTTTATATTGAAGAAAAATCGAGAGAAAATTTTGAGAAAGTTTGAGGAGAAAACATTTAGTGTGTTTTACTTGAATATTCCATGTATCAGTAGCAGCCACTAATATAGATAGCACAATTCTTTATAGGAATCAAATAATATAATATAAATTCTGATCGGCAATGCAAAGGAAACTTTAATAGGAAACCTAAATTTCGTCATTTACGACTTCGTTATAAACAAGATTGACTATCTAAAAAATCTAATAAATAATGTAAATTAGAAAAATATGTAGAGGAAATATTTTTAAACAATGATCAAATACTATGATCATGATACAAAATGAAAGATATGCCTATAATAAAGCTTTAAGTTTAAACAAAATTATAAAAAATTGCCTTCTGATGAAGTCCTTTCTAACTACATCTAGTAATTTTTAAAAGGAAATTTACAAATTACTTTTCAAGTCAAATAATTGTATAGAAATTTATATACTAAAAACCAATTTTGGAAGAAACACATTTGGTTTAATCTGCCAAAGTATTTAGAAAAAGAATGAAACATTCAAGACCAAATAAAAAAGTTTAAAACCTGTAAATCTTATTTATAAGTATATTGCAAAACTTATTAAGGTGAATATTTAAAATAATTTCTAGCCGCATAAGTAGTGTGTTAAATCGCTTACGACCCTGAAGTCGAAATAAACTTATTTCCTAGTATTAATTTGAAAACTAGAATAATGTCAAGTTAATCAAGGTCATGTTCTTGAAAAGAGTTGAATTCTTTAGTAGCTACTTTTCAGAGGCCCCCTTATTTTTAACATAAACCAAAATAAAGTCGACTTAAAACTTTTGATTCAAATATTTTTCAAATCTATAGAAAATTGAAATTTATAGATAAGGTAAGAGTGACCTTAATTATTTTCTCAAACTATATAGAGGCTAGCAGATATGCCCGCCGTTGATCGTGGTTAAACATATATGCAAATTCTAAACGCATTCATATTGATTTTTAAAAAAATTTATTAAAACATTGAATATAATTCCCCTATAAAAATAAAAAATATAGAAATATATGTTCTCGCTATACAAAATTATTTGCTCAGGCAAATCTGACAAATCCAGGTTCCGGTTGTAAATCAAGGTTTATTGGTAAATACACTCTGTTTTAAAAAATATATGCACCCATAAAATAATGAGCTACGGCCGCGAAACTTGGCATGCAAATGATTAAACTGTCAGCGCCAATGATATTATAGGGTTCATGTAACGCGCATGAGTACGACGCATCGTGCAGCATTTAAAGCGACCTGTGTTCTCACTCGCAGGCAATTGGAACAGGATTTTCTGCTTTGATACTGTAAGTTGTACATACAAAGATGCCTTTGAAACGTACTTGACGGCGATACGAACAATTGTGAAATTTAGAGAGTGGTCGTATCATAGGCCAATAGGAAGCTCGTTGATCCAACAGACGCATTTGTTACCATCTTGGTTGAAGCGATATGGTAGTTGCTCGGTGTTAACAACAGTGGATAAGAGATAGCACATGTAACCGTCCCAGAGACTCAGGACGCCCCAGACAGAAAACTTTTTGAGAGTATCGTGCAGTTAGGAGGACTAATGTCCACACCATTCAAGGCATTTTTCGTCATCCATGCACCCTGTATCAAGGGATCCTATTTGGAGACGATTGGTAGAAGGTGGGATTATGTGTCGACGTCCATTAAGGCACCTACCACTGATCCCTCAACATATAGGCAGAGCCGTCTGGGTTAATATCGAGCTCGGGCAGTCTGGGCAGTGTATCTGATTGGAAGCATGTTGTCTTTAGCAATGAATCCCACTTGTCTCTCAGTACTGATGACCGTCGCATACGTGTGTGGAGGAGGACTGGCCAACGTTCCGATCCCGCATTTGTTGTCGAGCTGCACACGGTCATCATACGTGATGTAGCAATCTGGGGAGCCATTTCGTGAGACTGCTGATATCTGCTAGTTGTGCTGCAAGCCAATCTGACGACTATATTCTGCAGCCGATTGTTCTGTCTATGCTGTCAAGCCACACAGCTCATTTACCTCAAGATAACATGCTGTACTGCACGACTTTTTTAACAATGTCTTCGAGTATTTAATATCCTCCAATGGCCATCCAGATCCTCAGACCTATCATCAATAGAACATGTTTAAGACATTTTGGGACGGCAAATGCAGCCTTCCCAGAATACTACTGCCTTAGCTGACCAATTGCAACATCATTGGTAGAATCCTCCGCAGAACATCATAAACAACTTACTTAGTCTATGTCGCAGCGAATATCGGCTTGTTTAGCTGCCAGGGGAGGGTTTGCCACTCAAATGTCATCTTCTTGATTTCATCATTTCTTAATAAACCGTTTTTTGCTCCCAAATTCTAATCGTTTGTATGTCTCCTCAAACGATACATACATGCCGAGTTTCGCGGCTGTAGCTCAGTTTCTTATGGGTGCATATATATATTTTTGTAACAGAATGTATAACACAAAATTAAAACGCTGAAATGGTATAGCGAAAGTTATTCCCGTACCATTTCTTATTCCTTTGCAACAATCAATTAAACACATTCGGAAATACATTTAAAAAAGTATTTTTAAAATATATTACCTAAATCTTGTGTATATTCCATGGCCGTGACTGATACATCAATACCGAAAATATAATGTTTATTTATTAAATTTATATTTATATCAATTTCTTCATTGTTGAAGAAATTGATATAAAAATGCATTTAAACACATTCGGAAATACATTTAAAATAATTTTATGAAATATAGTACTTTAATCTTATATTCTTTTAATCTTACTCCTATAATCCTATAAATAAGCGGGTTCCAATTCGCCAAACATCTGGCATATATATATATATATATATATATATATATATATATATATATATATATAATAATAGTTTGAAATCCAATGATAGAATAGAGAAAAGTTGCAACTCAAAAAACCCCAACATTAAAGAATGCCTAACAAATAAAAAAGTATCAAACAGAGAATCATCAATCAAGTGGAAAATAAAATGCAAACCTCTATAATCATCAAGCTGAAGACAAACAACTAACATCAATGGAAAGGAATCGATAATAGAAAATCAAATAAAATCCAAGCATTAAAGCTTTACACGTGGACAAACACACAGGCATCATTCTTTATTATTATAGATACGTTTCGCACCCCACCTCTTTTTTATCCAGAAAGAAAACAATTGTGATAAATTTCAGGGAGCACTTGACATTTCCCTCCATCTTATCTGGGAAAGAGCACCCCAACGATGAAGAGTATGTGTTGTAATTATTGAGCTGTAAAGTTTCACCGTGTCGGCACAAAATTAAGAATTTGAAATATTTAAGAACCAATTCTACAATAAATTGCAAGGGATATTATCAATTTTCAATTACATGCATTTACAATGTAAATCTCTTGAGCTTATTTTCTTTTCCCACTCATTTTAATTTTTAAAATAAAAGAGAAAGGCACTCAGACTCATTCGTTTTTTCAAGCCAACCAAATTTTTCATAGACCAGTAACAGCGTTATAATGAAGTCTTGCTCCCTTTATCGTACAAATTTTAATATAAAGAACAAAATGGCTATCTGACTTCATATTAGACATTTTTAGCCCCATCCCCTTTTTCCAATTAGTGATTCAATTGCATATTATCTTGGATGGGCTATCATAGAGAAGGGCAAGGGGGGCACTAGTCTACCCTATACGTCTAAGGTCACAAAGGTAGTCATTAAGCAGGTCGATGTTATATGTCTTATCCTTGAGTTTGCACCCCCCCCCCCCTCCATGAAAAAATTCCAAACCCTTGGAAAATAATTAAACGCAACAATGACATTTATGTTTTCATAATAATTTGAAATAGGAAATGCAGTTAATCCAATTATGCTATTTTATCTATGACGGCTATGAAAGTATCACTTGATTACTCTTGAAAGTATCATTATGTGATTTAATTTCGATATTGAGAATGAATAATTCAAATTACAAAATTTTCAGAGTATAACTTCGATAGCTGTCATAAAACAGAAACTAATTCTGATAAAATTTATAAAATCATAATTCATTCATAAAGTCTTAACGAACCTAACATTTGCGACAAAAAACCTTCAAAATAAAAAATGGAATTAACTTTTTAGAGCATAGAAAATGAATTCAAAAACTGATTTTGTTTTAAACGCATTTACCTGTTGGCATAATTAGTCAGGCTTGAAAACAATTTAATCTGTAAAGACATGACAGTTAAACCTTCTAGTGTCAATTATCACCCAGTGATTATTAGGCTGAGTTTTGACAAAGTTATATTTTGAATAATAAATGAAACATTGATAACAAGTAAGTGTTTAGTGTCCTTCAACAGAGGTCACATAATAAATAATCCCAAGATTATCTACCAACTGTAATAAGGACGGTGAGGTCTATTAAATCGAATGTTTTTTAAATTTCGCATCAGCAATTTTGTAACATTAAAGTAAGTGATACAAAACAAAACGCGTAATTGAATTTCCCCCTCTAGCCCCAGTTTCATTTTATAATAACGATGCCGACCTTTCAAAAGTGATCACTAAATTAGTTTTATTCAGGTTATAAGGCAAAGTGAGCTTTGAATTCAGATTTTCATTTTTATTTTCCCTGCAATATATAATATAGGGAAAGTAAAAATGAGGAGAAGGGAGATCTAAGGGAAAGTAAAAATCTAACGGGAAATTATTGCGATTGGGTCAAAAATCAGAAGCTCTAATTTTGATGGACTTGCATGTTTTGAGAGTAATTGCATACAAATCGACCATATTTTACAATCTGTGTGTCTGTCTGTGAGTCTCATAACTGTCGAATAAATTCAGAAAATCAAAAGAAATTGGGCACGATTATTTCAATCGAAAATTGTGAAAGGCCTGTGGTGGCCGTAGATTACCATTAGTAGGTAAGAAATGGGGGTTCACCTGCAGACTGCACGGGTGTAACAGCCGATGACTCGTGACTCGTTGAGGAGAAAGTATTGGGAAATGAGGTGAACTTTGCACCGATGACGTGATAAGTAACTTGAATTTTGAACTGATGACGTGATGAGGTAACTTGAACTTTGACCGATAACGTAATGAGGTAACCTTTGAACCGATGATGTCATAAAGCAACCTGACTTTTGAACCGATGACGTTATTTCTGGAGCGATGTGAACTCTGACCGTATCAGTGGGGGATCTGTGACATATTTATCACTCGTGACATATTTAAAGTGAATTTTCGGAGGTGCCGTCCCCTAGCGAATGTTTGAAGAACAAAGGGTAATGAAGATTTGGATGGCGCCATCTATCGGGCTCTTTCTAAATATATTCCATACAGAATTTAAAATGATATATATTGGCCGGTGACCTCCAAAACTCGAACCCGCAATCTATTGACTGCTAGCAGCACGCGCGAACCAATTGATCCATGGTGACTTGGTCAGATGTTATTAATGAAGAATATCTTTCCTGATTATTTTCAATTTAGGGAGGTTTTCGGTAGGATGAATGAATGAATGGATGGGATGTATGATTATTATAAAGTGTTATTAAAAATACAAATATTTTTATAAAAATAATATCTGATTTTTAATATTTCTGAATGAATTTTAGCGAATGTTCGGCGAACTGGGGGTGTTAGTGTTACAGGGAGTCTAAAATTTCATTATGTTAGTGAATGGTTTGGTACTTAGCGAATGTTTCGGGAACTAGGGGTATGTTTTTTTTTTGTGTTACAGGGGGTCTAAGACCCTAAAATTTCATTATTTTAGTGAATTGCTTTGTGCTTAGCGAATGTTTCGGGAAGTATAGGTATGCTATTAGTGTTACAGGGGAACTAAAATTTCATTATTTTAGTCCCCCTGTAACAAGCGTGGAGGATTTTCACCAACTCTGAAAGTTACCGCGGCCGAACAATATTAAAGTGTGATATGGACTCGTATATTTTAGCTCACTTTTTTCGAACTTTTAGTCCCGGAACCCCCTTTCTTGAAATTCAATTTAATAGCGGAACCCCAAAATGAGAAAAAGTCCAATGTGGTCCAAATTATGCATCAAAATCCTTTAATTTTCCTCAAATTTACACGAAACTATAACACTCGTTTAAAAACGCTGTATAGCTCAATGTTAGTTTCAAACCAAATTTACACGCATGCGATCCACAAATCTGAAGAAATTTAAATGATGAAAAAAAACGATCCCTTCTCTAGGAGAGAGCTCGGGCATGAGCAATCCACCGGGGAGAAACCGCAGTCCTCCTTGCTTTGATGCGTTTTCTTAAAAAAATGTGGCAATTAAAAAAAATGTCATTTGAATGCGAAGATACACACAACTTTCTGTAGAATTCAAACTGTAGAATTGAACTAATCTTCCTGTTTTGGATGAGACGAAATAAGTATCAGATAACCTAAAAACTGCAATTTCGATGCATTTAAGAATATGTGTATAGTCACATGCAGGTAGATTTTCTGGTGGACCATTTGGAAATTTTTCTTACGTCCGTCTTGGGACGATTTTTTCAAAACAAATATCGAGAAAATGAAACAACGGCATCCCCTCATGAGCAATATAAATCATATCATATTAATTTCCTTTGGACAACGTATGTATGTTATTATGCATATCGCGTGTTTTACAAAGATAATTCTTGGCCTAGAAACGCGCATTCTTTTATTTATTTTTTCTAAAGTGAGGAAATTAGAATTTTAAATGTGCAAAGTGCATTCGAAAATTAGAAAAAATTATGAAGTTTTAATTATTTACAAAACCCTAATAAAAGCCCCAAATATAGCAAAAAAAGGTGCATGTCCCGCAATTTACACAGCCAATTTTTGGCATAGAAACTCGCTGATTTTTAAGTGTTATAGGCAATCATCTGGGAATGTGTTAAGTGCATTCTAAAAAATAATCCCAAAACGTGTGAAATTTAATACTTTTTTAAATATATTTAAAATTCTGCTAATACTTGCCCTAGAAACTTGCCTTGTTTTAAATGGCAGCTAAATATCTGGGCATTTGCACAACACATCCAATAATTACAAAAATGTACACTTATTCATGAAAAAAAAAACCTTCAAAACACTCAAAATTTGGTTTTGAGACTGTTCTATATGTTTATGACTGTTGTATATTGATGACTGTTGTATGATTTTTATGTACGACAAAACGCTAATTCTTGGGTTACAAACTCGCGTTTTTCCCCCTTTAATTGGGGAATGATTTTAACACGTACATAAAACACTCGTAAAATTAAAAAAAAAAATTTATGCAGATTTTGAACTTCACAAAGGTCACTAGAACAGCAATCCACTTGCTCAAACAGAAAAGTTGTTTGTACAGTCGAAAAATTTCAATACTAGTCTGAAAAATTTCCTCCCCTCAGCCAAGATTGCTCACTTACGTCCCTGGTTGTAGACAAGGGCCAATTTATGTCATTGGGTGCATACCCAATGACATAAATAACTACTAGGCAGAAATCGGTCCGAATGAGTTCCCGCCATATCTTTCTCATGATCTGAGTTGCCTCATTTGCAAGGTCATTCAGCAAACGTTTTACTTAGCATATTAAAAATTTGGCATTTGTTTTTAGTTTTGTAAGTAAAAACGTAAATTGAAAACTCCGAAAATTTCGGGGCAGGTTGTCCCCCGAGTCCAAAAAGTTGGGGGGGGGGACATGTTCCCCCCGGTTTCTACGTCCGTACTACAGGCAAATGATGCATTATTTATTATGACAAGACTACAGAAAGAGTACGTACAGCTCAAACTACTGCTAAAGTAGTTTGAGCTGTACGTACTCTTTCTGTAGTCATGTCATAATAAATGTATGCTCTTTTTGACGAAGTTCAAATAACTTCGTCAAAAGGAGCATACAATACAAAAATAATTGATTGATGAAGCCGATCTTACTCTCACGAGTGAAGATTGCGCTTCTTTTATGTCCTGACGTAAAAGGATGTTTCTTGCTTTCGAAACCGATCGACAATATTATTTTTTATGTTGTATGATGCTTTTAACGAAATTATTCTAATTTTATAACAGAAAAAGCTTTTAAATATTATTTTAAGCGACAATACTGACACAAAAAGCTCTTAAATTTCCAACCTTAAATAGATTTAAGAAATGTATGTTCTCATACTTTGGACACATTTCTCTGTCTAAGTATCGATCATTGAGTTCTGATTTTTAACACATATTTATGGAACTATGAGCAATGCAGATGTTTTAAATAAATTATTAAAAAAATTCTAAAAATTAAAATTATGAGTTTTAGGGAGTCATTTTTTTATTTAAAAGGAAAAACATTAAACTGAAACAGAAAACAAAAAAATTTTGAAATAAATTTTGGTATATATTTTTCTTGAAGGTTTAAAGTATCTACAGTAAAATTTTTGAAATGATACAAGTATTTGTTCCTGAAAGAATGGTACGCAACACAGAAAGGAAGGATACGCTTTACAGGGCCCCTTTAATCTACTAATCGATAAATCCTTCTGGTTACGGAATACTCATAATCCTTCAGGTATTACGTTTCCTTCCTAAAATTCATTTCAAGGTTGAAAGATTTTTTGATATGTAATAAAAACAGCAACTCTTGACAATGACTCACGCTCTTTTGTAATGCATTTGTATTTTTCTACTTCAAACTTCTCTTGGAATTTTCTCAGAACATAGAAGTTGTTGTTTCGCTTTTAATCATCGAAATTTCTTAGAAGGCAATTACGTTATCGTATCATGGTAATGGACATGTTCTGCGATTGATTTCCAAATTGCTTTTATCTCCTCTTTTTACTTTCCCTACAATACATGGTACTGTATAGGTAAAGTATTGGAATTGTATCGGAAATCGCAGCTCGAATTTTCGAGTCGATCTATACGTTTTGGGACCTCTAGAACATGAAAAACTATTTTTAGCATGAAGTTTGTGTGTGTGCGCGCACGCGCAATGTATTTATCCACTTTAACTCAAAAATTAATTGACTAAATTTCATAAAATTTTATAAAGGTACGATACTTGTGGGTTACCCTGGTGCTGATTAGATTTTGGTACTATTCGGGATAAAAGAAACTGCCTTGTTTTGCGAAATGGAAAACCATATGTATACACTCTATCTAAAACACTAATTGACCAAATTTCACAAAATTTGGTAGATAAGTCTCTTAGGGTTACTCTGATGCTGATACTATTCAAGGAAAGCTTTTGATACTATTCAAAGCAAGCTTTTGATACTGTTCATGGAAAAAACCTGCCGTTTTTGCGAAATGGCCCACAAAATTCGTCAAAATCTAAAATAAAAGACTACATGTGCTCAAATGTATCCATTAAATATTTGTTTTATACGTAATTTTTGAAAATGAAAATAATAAAACCAACCCCATTACTCTAGGACTGGCCGTTATCGAGATATTTAAGTTTTTTACATTTTTGCTACTCAGCCTTTGAAATTACGTCCAGTTACCAAATGAAAACGAAAATTGTATTAAAAGTGCCAATTCAGTGTAATTTTAAATAATTATGCGTGTTATTTTGTTCAATTAAACTCAATTTAATGAATTACTAAAAAAAGAAAGATAAAATGAATTTGAGTCTGTAGAGAAAGTCATGCGCTGCGTACATCAGATTTTCATTTTTGTTAAAAAACATACTGTGCTTAAAGAAAAGTATTGTGGGCTCTCGGATTTTATTTAATCTGCACGTTTTAAGCACCCCTGCACTCGACTCAAACGTTTTTGCGGTGATATCTATTTGTGAATGTTGATGTGTGTGCGATATCTCACGACCGAGTGGAGCGTTTCGAACGAAATTTGGTACGATTATTACAACGAGTGACTACTAGAACTCTATTGATTTCAGACGCGATCGAATGTCCGGAAGGAATTCGCTTTGCCGAAAATGCATTAAACTCCCTTCTGTACTCGAGTGATGTTAGTTCTTCTCTCCAAATCTGAAATAATCAGACCTATTCTTATATGCGTGTCCTCTGTTTGGGACCATGCTGTCAAAACCAACATGAAAAATGTGAAAACCATACAAACTAAAATCCTTCGTTCAATCAGGAAGGCCCCGAGATATTTAAAAAACTCGGTCATCCACCAGAGTTTTCAAAAGCAAAATAAGAAAAACTCTCGGTCAAATTCTTTAGCAATCTGGCCAGAGTACCAAAAGAATTGCGCTTCAATTTATCTGATTACGACTTCCAGGGATTTCCCAATAAGCCCGGAGCCATTCTAAATTCAGACCTAGACTGTCCGATCTAATTTTATTGTCTGATTTTGAATTGCGGAGCCTCATCTGCAAATGAAAGTCGTCTTACAGCCCACCTCCCCTTCCAAGGTTCATACTAACTTGTATATTATTCTCCGACTCCATGTTATTATCAAATTATTTGTCTTTGATGTATAGAACAAACCTCTTTCTTGGAGCTGTATTCTTCCTCGGTTATTCCGAGTCCCCTACTCAGGGAAAAAATATGTTCTTATGGAGCTTATATTTCACCAGCATCCTCAATTATAATGCAAAATTTACTTCCTAATCATTATCAGTTAATTTACAACATTGAAAATCTTGAGAATCACACATCACCTTAGAGGTTCGGGGTATTGCTCCAGGTACTCTGCAGATCATCATTTACTGGATGAAAGTAGTAAACGACCGCAGAAATGCAGGCGACTTCTTCAGATTGGAGTGGAACTCCCATGGTAACGACTCAAATTGTGAAATGTCTGAACACGCGTTATTCTGAAACGCTTTGACCAAGTTTTTTGCACATAATTATATATCATCGAAGTCGTGACGCAGCTCAAATTTAAAATTTCATCGAAGGATTTATTGATGGGATAGAAAGAGAAACTAAAGGATTCAAGCGATATACCTGCATTTCCTTTATGTTATAGAAAGCGACAATTTGATGAAATGTCTGAACACGCGTTATTCTGAAACGCTTTGACCAAGTTTTTTGCACATAATTATATATCATCGAAGTCGTGACGCAGCTCAAATTTAAAATTTCATCGAAGGATTTATTGATGGGATAGAAAGAGAAACTAAAGGATTCAAGCGATATACCTGCATTTCCTTTATGTTATAGAAAGCGACAATTTGATGAAATGTCTGAACACGCGTTATTCTGAAACGCTTTGACCAAGTTTTTTGCACATAATTATATATCATCGAAGTCGTGACGCAGCTCAAATTTAAAATTTCATCGAAGGATTTATTGATGGGATAGAAAGAGAAACTAAAGGATTCAAGCGATATACCTGCATTTCCTTTATGTTATAGAAAGCGACAATTTGATGAAATGTCTGAACACGCGTTATTCTGAAACGCTTTGACCAAGTTTTTTGCACATAATTATATATCATCGAAGTCGTGACGCAGCTCAAATTTAAAATTTCATCGAAGGATTTATTGATGGGATAGAAAGAGAAACTAAAGGATTCAAGCGATATACCTGCATTTCCTTTATGTTATAGAAAGCGACAATTTGATGAAATGTCTGAACACGCGTTATTCTGAAACGCTTTGACCAAGTTTTTTGCACATAATTATATATCATCGAAGTCGTGACGCAGCTCAAATTTAAAATTTCATCGAAGGATTTATTGATGGGATAGAAAGAGAAACTAAAGGATTCAAGCGATATACCTGCATTTCCTTTATGTTATAGAAAGCGACAATTTGATGAAATGTCTGAACACGCGTTATTCTGAAACGCTTTGACCAAGTTTTTTGCACATAATTATATATCATCGAAGTCGTGACGCAGCTCAAATTTAAAATTTCATCGAAGGATTTATTGATGGGATAGAAAGAGAAACTAAAGGATTCAAGCGATATACCTGCATTTCCTTTATGTTATAGAAAGCGACAATTTGATGAAATGTCTGAACACGCGTTATTCTGAAACGCTTTGACCAAGTTTTTTGCACATAATTATATATCATCGAAGTCGTGACGCAGCTCAAATTTAAAATTTCATCGAAGGATTTATTGATGGGATAGAAAGAGAAACTAAAGGATTCAATCGATATACCTGCATTTCCTTTATGTTATAGAAAGCGACAATTTGATGAAATGTCTGAACACGCGTTATTCTGAAACGCTTTGACCAAGTTTTTTGCACATAATTATATATCATCGAAGTCGTGACGCAGCTCAAATTTAAAATTTCATCGAAGGATTTATTGATGGGATAGAAAGAGAAACTAAAGGATTCAAGCGATATACCTGCATTTCCTTTATGTCATAGAAAGCGACAATTTGATGAATTACGCCTCGACGAAACATAGAATAATGCTAATAAAATGTTAAAGTTAAACCACATAACGTTATATATTAGGGGTCGATTACACGTAGCGGCGTAACGTCATGAAGCGTGATGGAACGAACGTTGCAGGTCGCCGAACGGGGAGGCGCCTTTTGCTATGAACAGCAAACAAAACTATGTTTTATGTGAAAGGGGGCCCCTGAAAGTATTTGCTCCAGGGCGCCACTGCTCCAAGACTAGTTAGATGGGGGTGTCCTCCCCTTGTTCACGCGGAGTACGGGCACGTTAAGAGTGAGCGTCAGTAAATTTTCTGCCCTATCCGCGCTTTGTTAACTTTCGCGGCACACATATTTCGCCGAAATTCTGCTTAAACAGTTGCGAAATATTTTCTAAAAGATAAAATACAATGCTTAGATTATATTAAAACTAAATTTAATGCCCCCAAAAACATAGAATATATTTTTTATTTTAATCCAAAATATTTTTGGTGCTGCCATCTGTTGCCGTAATTTAATTCATACCGACTATTTTTTTTTTTAATGAACATTTTTAAATGTCTATTCCTTCTAATACGCTCTTAAATACAACAACAGATCATATATAATTCCATAATCACGGAAACGTATTTGAACTTGTACTTGAAGACAAAGGAACTTGAAGAAAAAACTGCAGTCCTCAGTGATGTACATTCAGATCCCTTATCAAATTTATAGAATGATAAATTACCTTTCCGTAATTGTGGCATTATTATATATGATCTGTTGTTGTATTTAACACTGTATTAGAAGGAATAGATATTTAAAAATGTTCATTAAAAAATAAAAATAATCGGTATGAATTAAATTACGACAACAGATGGCAGCACCAAAAATATTTTGGATTAAAATAAAAAATATATTCTACGTTTTTTGGGGCATTAAATTTAGTTTTAATATAATCTAAGCATTGCATTTTATCTTTTAGAAAATATTTCGCAACTGTTTGAGCAGAATTTTGGCGAAATATGTGTGCCGCGAAAATTAACAAAGCGTGGATAGGGCAGAAAATTTACTGACGCTCACCCTTAAATATGTGGATCCGTGAATCCGTAAGTCCTTCCGAGAGGTGGTTGGTAGGGGAAGGAGGGTACAGTTCCTGTGGATGCTTCCCCCACTGGGTTCCGGTCTAAATTGTGTGGAATTTCCCGGCCGTCCAAACAGATACCCTACGCTTTTGGATAAGTCGGACGATCTGGGTCAAAGGAAAAGGAGAAGGCTAATTTATTGATTACACTGAGTAATTTTACTCGCTACTAGCTAACGAATTTACTCGCTGCAAAAAAAATCGCAAAGTATATTCGAATAAACGTGTGAAATTGATTGGCTTACAGCTTCAACGAGTTTAAGATCAGGTTATTTTCTTCGCTCACTTCAATTATAACCATATAACGAGTTTAATCGGCCGAGTATAATAAGAAGGATTACAAGGTAAATCGGTCTTTATGTACGAATTTTATTTTATTTTCTCCAACCAATTTCGATAGCATATCTAAAAACATAAATAAATTATTTAGAAATCATTGCTACAAAATTAACCCACTTATCATTACCGCCCATAGAACTTTTTTAACACTTTACAACATAGTTGAAAAGTGTTTATAACTTTGTTCATTCTGTCTGTCTGTCTGTTCGCACGATAACTGCCGTAAAAATGATTTTATCAAAATGAAATTTTAGCATGTTGTTGAGACGGTCTGTGGGACATATGGGAATGTAAATGAATAATATCACCCAATTAGTTTTGGATTGAACCCGGGTTGAAAAAATGAAATATATTGAACCCTATGGGATCTAATTCTTCACACATTTTTTAAGCAAATTTAAAATTCACAAATTGCTTCGAAAATTTCAGTAAATATTCAAATTATACCATAAAATATATAAAAAAATTTTTAGCAAAATATTTTCGGTAGTTTTTTAAATAAAAATTAAAATAATAATTGCATCCATATTATATGAAAAGATCCCGTGAACCACTTCAAAATAAAATATGACGTCCATCTTGTGTCAAAATCGTGATTTTTAAAGTTCTTTTTAATTTATATTTAGTGTTGCAACCGTCCTAAAACCGCTTTATTTTTATTTTTTTCTGTGAATCTATATACTGCGCCAGCGCAATTACAATATTTTGGAGTTCAAATGATTATCAAACTTTGATCATTTCTACAACGAAGCCTAACTTTCACGTACAGAGAATGTAAACACATCAAACTGTAAGATGAGTTGTATAAGAATTGCTGAATTTCTTTAACGCAACATTATTTAGCTCTGGAGTCTGCAATATAGCCGTTATGAATGAAACATTCATTGATTTTACATAGAGAAGCAGACGATTCCATATTATTGCTTTTTTTATGAAGTTTTAAGCATGGAGTTTGAAAGTACTTTTGCCTCCATAGTTTTACGTTTTTAAGTAAAATAAATTATTGTAGTATTGTGATAATTTTAAAAATATCACCGCTGAATGAAAGGAATGGAAAAAAAAATTATGAATGAAATATTCACTGTTTTTATATAGAGAGCCAGGCGACTTATATTTCGATGGCGTTATTTGAATAAAGTTCATTTGTTTTCGATGAAGTTTTCAAATATAATAAATTATTGTAGTATTCTGATAATTTTAAAAATATCCCGCTGAATGTATCATATTTTAGAGATGTTTAAATAAAATTGCATTTCAGTTTGAAAGTGTTTCATAATCAATGCTTTATGCATGATTGATCTTTCTTGTTATTATTATTTCCAACCATTTTTGATCGGGCCTATTTTTACTTGACGGGACGGGCCCAAATTCGGATTTCCTGGGGTTCGCGGTAATGTCTATAACTCTATAATTGAATAAACAAGATAATTAAACAAACTTTTTTTCTCCTAGAAGTTGACATTTTGAGTTTATAGAATAGGTATTTTAGTTGCATTTAATTTTTAGCTTCACAAGATTAAAAGGGACTTAAATTCAGAAAATATTAATTGCAAAATTGCCATTTTCAAGTAACTATAACTCCAGAAGGGCTAAAGACGAGGAACTAATATAAGCTCCTCGCAAACTAAAGGAAGGCAGCTTTTAGCTTCTTAAAAAAAAAAAAAAAAAAATCCATTTTTAAAACCCCCTTTCTACCTTTTTTTAAACACTAAACTTGTCAAAATTTCAAAAATTGCATATTCAAGATTAAATATCTTGAATATGCAATAAAGGGAACCTGACAAAAATTTGAAATATTTTGTGCTAACAACTGAATTGGTACTCTATAAGTGGTATGAATTTCATTTTGTGATTCAGTATGGTTTTAGAATTTTGAGGACTCAACATGTGGTAGAAAAACACTTTCAAGATAAACAGAAAGTTATGCATTTAGGCTATTATTATGGACAAATGTAAAAACAAAGAAATATATTATATTTTGTAATGTTATATATTGATCATACCTTATTGACCATAATGCATGCAAGATTCCACGCCCTGCCTTAAGAGGAAAACATAAGCTTCATTTCTTATGTTTTCTAGCCTTTAATGAAATTATATCTGATGGTACATTCTCTTTCTATTTAACAATCATATTTATTTGCCCTACATAAATATAAATTTTATTATTTGCTAACAGTATACCCGTTCTTCGTACGGAATATACAATATAAAGAAACTTTAAATTCACAATTATGTGCAAATTCGTTAGTATTCTAAATAACATTGTTATTCAAAACATTCTATCAAAATATTTTATTTAATTCTCCTAAAAAGAAGTAAAAGAATCTCTGTTCTCGCTACACAAAATTATCTTTAAGGATCGAAGAATGAAACATCCTGGTCCCATTTGTAAAGAAATTTACAAAAAAATATGCAATTTGATCTATATACACGAAACTGAACTCTCTGTGAAATTGGATCCATATATGCCAAAATGAAAACGCTAAAATAGTAATAGAAGATTTATACCTGTTTTTTATAAAAATGTTTATAGAAATTTTTATAGAAATGTTTGTTTCTTAATTACAAAACGTATACAATTAAGTGTTGGTTAAAGGTCGTAAGCCAACTGATTTTCCTTTGAAGCAGCAACTTTAAAATGTAATGTTCTGTTTCTTGGGCAAATTTTCTGGAATTATCTAAGTAGTTTTTAACAAATGATAAAAAGATTTTCTTAGATTTATCTAATATACATTTTCCTTATATAAAACTATCTTAATACTCATTTATTTTATATTGTTAAAAAGGAGTATAATGTGTTTATATTTAAATGAATATATGCTGTTAATTATTGTAAATAAATTATTTATACATTATATTTCAAGTTTGATTATTTTAGTTTTGTATTCTAAGCTTTTACATATCAAAGCGAAATGTCCCATAACTTAAGATGATGTGATTATGATGTCAATATTATGATTAGTAAAGAATTGCGTTTTATAATTATGTATATCAATAACAAAGTAAAATGTTTCAGGCATTCAAAATAACGTTACATAATTACATTTTGCAATAAACTGAACTATGTAAATTAGCTTACAAAATGTTAATCTCTCTCTCTCCCCCTCTTAAAAAAAAAAAAAAAAGAATACTCCATGATTGCTATAGTATCAGAAATATAAATTATTTTTATATATTTTAGATACTAACTACATATGAAGTCGATTTTATTTTATTAATTTTATTTTTGGATTACTTAGAGAACCACCTATTTTACATATCAATGAAACATGTCCATCATAGGTATTTTTTATACTGCTATATTAAAAACATTATTTTAAATTGCGGTATTAGTGGTATATGAGATTTTTTGTATCTGGGCCATGCAGTAAGGTCTTATGTGTTTTTAATAAAAAATGAGTTATACCGATTTTGTAATAGTTAAAATGCATTCGGTATAAATATGCATATTTTTTTCTCTATGTCAACTTCTTATATCGATTTGTCTTGAATAAAGTTTCTTAAAATGGTGTCACACTTTTCCCACTAATTCAAGTTTATGCGTCATAATTTAGCTTAAAAATGAAGATTAAATGAGAAAAACTTTCTTTTTTAACTTTTAAGAATAAATTCTTTAAACAGTTTCATGGAATAAAACTTTTATATATATATATTAGAATAAGCATATATTTACATTTTTAAAAATATGTTAAATTTAATTTTGGCATATTATTTTTAATTTGATGTTTAGTTTATAAAGATCCAAGTTTAATTTATATACATTATATTTAGATTTAATATATATATATAAGATTATTTTGTTTCTCATTTCCGCACATTTGTTATATTAAATAGATAAAATAATAACATGGAATAATGAATTAAAAATAATAAGCTTTTTAAAAAAAGCAATTTAAAAAAAAATTATATATTGTTTACCAAAAATGAATGTCAAAAGCATTTAAGAAAAATTGGTCCTAGCCCTTTAAGCGGGAGTAATGGGGGTTGCACATATGAACCGGTCTAGAATGGATCCCAGAAAATACCCCCTTTTTCACCCCAATGTTTCATGGCCGCAAGTAAAGAGCGAACATATTGAGCAAAGATGTCATTGCTATACCACACTGCATTCACAGTACGGCGAGGGAAGATGTGGAGATCAGTGCGAGCGCCGTTAGCCATCCTTGCCCAAACCATCAAACCACTGCCTCTGTATACGTGTATTTCGCGGATTAACTGGCGTGATAGCGAGTTCCAGGCTTTTTCCTGAACAATAACCGTCGAGAATCACACTGTACACCAAACCGTGACTCATCCGTAACAATTGTTGTGGCGTCCAGTTGAGGTAATCTCGAGCCTAGTTTAAGCGGGCCCCTCTGTGCGATAGCGTCAATGGGCGAAAAATCACTGGTCGTTAGTATACAGCTGGCCTGCATGTAGCCGTCTGTAATCAGTTTGCCGAGATATCGCCCTTTCTTTCGACGCTGCAAGGTCGGAAGCAAGATGATGTGCAGTGTGACCTGTGGCATCGTGCTTGCAGACACAGAAAACGGTCATCCTGTGCGATTGGGAGTGTGACCTTGGACGCCCACTTATTGGTCTTCGCGAAACTGTTCCTTCACTTTGATACCGGTTCCACAGGCAGCAAATGATGGAACTATTGATATTTAGGGCTTGGGCTACTTCAGACTGTCTCTTGCCCCTATCATCCTATGGGGGATGCCGTCTTTGAGTGGACGGGCGATGGCTCTGTAGCTTTTGACCCACCTCCTCTGAGGGGAGCATTAATCCGAACTGTTAGCCATTCCGCTTGGTAGACCGTGGCTCGGACTCTTCCAAGTGATGTGGGAACGGACTGTGCCGATTCCTGACCTGATCCCAAATCCGTCTGTGACTAGGGTCGAAACTCGGCGGAACCATTTTCGGACCTCGTCCGGTGAATGATTCCACTGACCTCGCTCCCCGGGTTATGTCTTCGCTGTTTAAGAGATTTGAACCCACTCGACTCCATTTCCAAGAGTGTAAGCCTTACTAGTTGGTCGCTCGGATCCCGAGATTATCTTATCCTATCACTGGTCCCTTAAAGATGCCCTATTACCTCCCATCGCCTGACGTGACTCACATAATGTCGTCTACCCATTTTTCAAAATTTGGCTATTTCGATTTTCCTTCTGGAATCCGTAACGCGGAGATACAGGCTCTACACAAAACAAACCGTTTTTATACCAAATACGTTTCTTTGTTAAAAAATGTTGATATGCAAAATGTTTTCTGTGGGTTAGTTTCCACATGCAAGCGCTTGTCATGTATACAAATTTTGTGGCCACACGTTATTTTTTCGCCGAATATACTAATTTTTACGTTTGTTAGTTAACTTTTGGACATGAGTGTCATCAAATATAATTTGCTTAAAAGCTATAAAATATCAGAAATAAAGTTTGTTTTCCTTTTAAGGCAGGAGGTGAAATTTTGCATGCATTGTAACCAGCAAGGTATGTTCAACATATAACATTTCAAAATATAATATATTTAATTGTTTTAATGATATATAAAATTACATTTGCCCAACTCGATAATGCTTGTTTATGGTTTACGAAGGTTATGGTTACATAGAGCTCCTTCGTAATTGTTAACCTACAATTTCGAAGCACCGCACCTGAGATTTCTAAAAACCGAAATCAGGTGGGTAGCTCCCGTTCACTGTAACCTTAGCTAAGCCTATGTTTTCAAATCGGCATGCAAATGCCGGCTTATAACAATTCGCACATTTTAAAAAACCGCGAGGTTCCAGTCTTTATTTAAAACAGTTTATTCTGAGTTAAATTGCAGGGCCTGCCTCTTCTCGCTTAATCTGCACCAGATCCAGTTTCTTGAAAACGCATTACTTAGTACGTAATTGTTGGATAATTGGGGGTTTTAGAACATTAGCATTTCTTCTGAATCTATTCAGTGACACTCGCATAAGAATGCTTAAAAAATATTTCTCTAAAATTCTGTCACTCTTTTGGAAACGCTATGCTCTTCGATTGATAAAAATGGTGATATGTAAATATCGTTTGACGTATTAAAAACAACAGATGATATTTTTTATATATTTTTGTGAATTTAATAGTGCTATTTAACAAAAAAAAGTTATGTTCTATTTCAATTTCTTGGTACATTCAATTTCTTGGTACATTATATGATTTTAAAATATGATGTGCGCAACTTTTCGATCACACTGCATATGTTCCCTCATAATATGTTTTTCTACAAATTCTGCTGTGTGTTCCTTCGTTCTGCAAAAACGTAGAATAATTTATTAGAATCAACAGTAAAGTAGTTCAATAGTAAGATTTGTGAAAAATATAAAATTCTTTGAGCTAGAGATATCTTCAGTTCGAACCGATAATGCTTGTTTATCACACGTTCGATCATCAGTTTCTTCATCTTACTATGTACGAGTAATTAGGAATCCAAGGCAAAACTTGGTAAATGGATATTACCGCGTTGGAGCTGTAAATATTACCATATTAAGTGTACTACAGTGTACTGATGTATACAGAAAGTCAGATTAAAATGTAATCTATTCATCTTAATTCTTGTGTATACTTGAGATAATATAGTACGTTGTTACTTCAATACAAAAAATCTGTCCAAGTCAATAGATTATATATGGTAATACAATTTTCTTAATGTATCCTTTTTTCATTTTTTCATTTTTTGATGCCTGTAGTCTGAGTTTAAGCATTTATAGTAATGTACTATTGCTTAATCTGAAACAGGCATTTGTTTGGGTTAATTAGAATTAAATACTCAGACCTGAAGATGAATTTAATTCTGATTAATCATCGAATTTGGGAAGGTTCTGTTCTTTTCTCTTATCGGCATTATGGCCGTGAATTTGCTTCTATGGTGATGTTAATATTACTTGAATTGTATTTTTATTTTTTTATTTTTACATAATTCTTATTATTACATTTCAAATATATATATATATATATATATATATATATATATATATATATATATATATATATATATATATATATATATATATATAATTTTTATTAGTAATCTTGCACCCACAGTGCAAAATGACTTCCGACGCCTCTGGCTTGATGCCCACCTTTGTGACCTTGAACGTTTAGTTCTTGCCCTCAACTATGGGCGCCCATATGCCACTTATACAAAACAGACATTACAGCTTTGAATTTGAAGAGCGAATATTAATTGGAATTAATTTATTTTGTTTCAAATTGACCAGTAGTAAGAACATTTATTATAGATATTACGAATCGTTGGTTTCTGAATCTTATTTCTGACGTTTTTAAAAAAATTTGAAATTTAACTATCTCTTATGTTATTTTCTGAGGTCTCTAATTTTTACTTTACCTATGTGCATAATACGTATGTATGCCCTATGTATATATAGATATAGGGAAAGTATTGTGACGGGGTGGAAAATTAGAATTCGAGTTTTCAATGGAAGAGCACGCTTCAAACATCCTTGAACTCGAATCGAACGTTTTTGAGGTGATGTGAATATGTGTGTCCATGATTTTTGGATGCAATATCTCACAAACGAGTGGAGAATTGTGAAGGAAATTTGATACAAATATTACAATTAGTGAATACTAGACGCTTCTTGATTTTAAACGCAATCAAGTGTTCGGACCCCCAAATTTTTGTAACAAAATTTTGAAAGAATCAAAACCTTCAATAATGTTAAACAGATGAACATGCCTTATGTAATTTTTTGTTAGAAAACAAATAACACATATTTTAGAACGTTAGCATGATCCGTTCTCGAGATATTGCACAAAATTTATTCTTCAAATAAAATTACCAAAAGAGTCATAGAATTAAAAAGTATTAAAATTATTGTGAAATATGTTCACGTTTCACATGTAACTTTATGCTATAAATTTGTTAACATCATTCTCGTGGATCTAATTCCTTCCATTCATGAGAGAAAATACTTTGAGTTTTCGTATTTTGACACCTAACAATTCGCCTGTAGTTATTTATATAAAAAAAATCTCCCCCTCTCCGTTTGTCTGCTTCGTTTGACGAAACATTTGGCAACTAATGTAACGAAATATCTCCAACTTGGCGATATTTCGCCCCAGATTGACGAAAATATGATTAAAATTACAGAAATGGCGCTAAATTTATGATTTCATTATTGAAATATTTTAATATATGGACTATATTGCTTATTAGGGATGCTATCATTATTGATAACTAGAATAGAACGAATTATCCGGCGTTGCCCGGGTCGTAAATGATGTTTCTTTCAGAACTTTTTGGTCGGGTGTGAGGAGAATGAAACTGTAGGGGGGGGGGGTAAGTTTTCTATTTAGCCTATAAAATATATCTAAATGCTGTCACATATATAGAAACTAGATGTACATCAAATGTCTCCGGAGGGCGAATAATTGTCTCCGGGGGAATCAAAGCCCCCGGATGTATGCCTGAAAGAAACACTGGTCGTAAATAAATGTTCGTTACTACTCAATTCACCAAGCACGTATTCACAAAGTCAAAAAATAAAAGAAATAAAGCATGTTCTCCGCAAAGCAGGAAAAAATATTCGAACGTCTCTCCGGAAATTTCTTCCCAAATGCCACCCCCCCCCCCTCCCGTTATGCGCAACCCGCTTACCTCACCTCTCTTTAAAATGGGTCTGATCCAGAGAGGGGGGGACATAGAATTTCCGTTGAAGTTCAGAACAATCCATTGCGATGACTAAATAGGATCACTTAATTATGAAATTGAAATTTTCTTTTCTGTTAGAATGCTGAGATATATAGGACAACTTTAGCTGAATTAATACATAAACATTATACATACATATATACATTATACATTATACATATATATATTATACATTAATACATAAAATTAATACATAATAATTGAACATAAGAAATGCAAATTTCGAAGTATTTAAAAAATAAATAATTATCAAGGAATTGTCCAACGGGTTCAGTTCAAACATTCTTGGAGCGTTCTTTGATCTTTCCGATGGTGTCAAGTTGGAAACTCTGTGATAACATCTTAGTCTATCTCGTCAGTAAGGAATGGCTTTGTTTAAATATCGCCCCAAATCGCTGTAAATCGGTCTAAAACATGAAATAACTAAGAAATCAATTCTAAATTTAAAAAAATAACGCCGAAGTGCACCTATTCGAGTTCTGAAGTAGCTATATACAAAATTCCGTGGCCGTAGATTTCCCGCTACAGATTGCACAGACTTACACACTCACACATACACGGACATTTCCCTTTTCAAATTGGGAGGTGCGCTAAATATAAGTTTCTTGGATACTTCGAAGTGGTTTTACATTTTATCATCTGAGAAAACCTCAAATGGACCAACGGTAATAATATTGTGCCATAAAGCTTATATATCCAAATTTTACTGCGAGAGAAGCAAGTTCTGTACATTGTATAGGGAACGTTATGTGCTAATAGTTAAAAGGGC
This sequence comes from Amaurobius ferox, assembly GCA_951213105.1. Classification (NCBI taxonomy): domain Eukaryota; kingdom Metazoa; phylum Arthropoda; class Arachnida; order Araneae; family Amaurobiidae; genus Amaurobius; species Amaurobius ferox. The sequence continues at coordinate 22,271,357 of OX578142.1, read as the reverse complement.
CGATCAGTCCCTTTCAACTATCTTGTATCGGGCCTGTATAAAATATCATAACTTAAAATAAATAATTAATAAAATAGTTTAAATGTAAATATCTCTAAAATAATCGCTATACTCAGAGGTATATCGTCGGTTTCATCCCCCCCCCCTTCATGAATTAAACAAATTCTCGGCAAATCTCTGATGAAAAGATGATATTGTATATATGAATTTTTGTTTCACTTTTATCTATATCTTCCAATTTCGTCTCTAGAATCTATTATCTATCTATATATACTAATTGCCAAGAGTCCGTCTGTCTGTCCATCAAGCATTTTTTAGGCACTTCCCGAATAGATAGAAACTTGTAATTTGGTACACGGCTCGGTCGTTCGATAAACCCCCTGGAAAAATCGAATTTTTCGAAAACGTTCTGTAGAGGGGAGTGCTCCACACCAAAACGTTCGAAAAGTGAAATGATAGGAAAGCATACTTTGCCATAAGATAGAGACTTCAAATTTGGTGTATGGGTAAATCGTACGAAAGGAAGAAAGTGTGCGATTTCAGATTTCCAATATTTTCTAATTAAGGGGGTGCCGCACACCAAAATGTTCGATGTACCGAATAAATGAGAAACGGCTCCTTTAAAATTTGATAGAGGTTTGAAATTAGGTATAAGGACTAATCATTTGATGAAAACACCTAAGACGAATATAGTTTTTCAAAAATGTTCGTTTAAGGGGGTACTTCAGAGGAAAACGTTCGAAAGGTGAATTGATAAGAAAAAATACTTCGGGATGAGATACAGATTTGAAATTTGGTGTACGAGTATATAGTTTGGAAGGAAGAAAGTGTACAATTTCAGTTTTCCAATATTTTCTACTTTAGGGGGTGTCGCACACAAAAATGTTCGATTTTCGGAATGAAGTAGAAACACCCCTTTTAGAACGTGATAGAGGCTTGATATTTGGTATATGGACGAATCATTTAATAGAAAACCCAAGAAGAATGGAGTTATTCAATAATGTATATTTAAGAGGGGTGGGTACTCCACAAAAAAACATTCGAAAGGTGAAATGATAGAAAAAGCATGCTTCGCGATGAGATAGAGACTTCAAATTTAGTATACGTGTAGATAGTTAGAAAGGAAGAAAGTGTGCAATTTCAGTTTTCCAACATTTGCTATTGTAGGGGGTGCCGCACACTAAATTGTTCGATTTGACGAACAAATGAAAAACGCTTCCTTTACAATGTGATAGAGGCTTGAAATTCAGTATATGGGGTAATCACTCGATAAAAAAACCCCTAAGATTATTACAGTTTTTCAAAAATGATCATTTAAGGGGGTGCAACACAGAAAAACGTTCGAAATATATAGTGATAGAAAAACATGCTTCACGATAGGAAAGAAATATCAAATTTGGTGTACTGGAAGATAGTTTGAAAGGAATAAAGTGTGCAATTTCAGATTTCCAATATTTGCATCTTTAGGGGGTGCCGAACACCAATATGTTCGATTTTCGGAATAAATGAGACACGCTTCCTTTTAAATGTGATAGAGGCTTGATATTTGGTATATGGGCCAATCATTTGATAAGAAACCCAAGGCGAACAGAGTTTTTAAAAAATGTTCATTTATGGGTGTGTTCCACAGAAAAATGTTCGAAAGGGGAGATGATAAAATAGTATGCTTCGGGATGAGATAGAGACTTTAATTTGGTGTACTGGTAGATAGTTCGAAAGAAAGACGTGCAGAATTTAAAATTTACAATATTTTCTTCTTTAGGGGGTTCCGCACACTAAAATATTCGATTTGCCGAATAAATGTGAAACGCGAATTATTAAAAAAATGACAATATTCAGGGTTTGCTTATTGCGAAAACTGTTGATTTTCAACGGGTATTCGGCTAGTTATATATACTAATTGCCAAGTGTCCGTCTGTCTGTCTGTCTGTTACGCTTTTTTAGGCACTTCCCGAATAGATAGAGACTTGCAATTTGGTACACAGTTCGGTCGTTCGATAAAAACCCCTGGAAAAATCAAATTTTTCGAAAACGTTCTGTAGAGGGGGATGCTCCACACCAAAACTTTCGAAAAGTGAAATGATAGGAAAGCATACTTTGCCATAAGATAGAGACTTCAAATTTGGTGTATGGGTAAATCGTACGAAAGGAAGAAAGTGTGCAATTTCAGATTTCCCATATTTCCTATTTAAGGGGGTGCCTCACACCAAAATGTTCGATTTTCCGAAAAATGAGAAACGACTCCTTTAAAAATTGATAGAGGCTTGAAATTGGATATATGGACTAATCATTTGATGAAGACACCTAAGACGAATATCGTTTTTCAAAAATGTTCGTTTAAGGGGGTGTTCAAGAGGGAAACGTTCGAAAGGTGAATTGATAAAAAAAAACATGCTTCGGAATGCTATAGAGATTTCACATTTGGTGTACGGGTAGATAGTTTGGAAGGAAGAAAGTATATAATTTCAGATTTCCAATATTTTCTACTTAAGGGGGTGCCGCACACCAAAATGTTCTATTTTCCGAATAAATGAGAAGCGGCCCTTTTAAAATTTGATAGAGAGTTGAATTTTGATATATGGTCTAATCATTTGATGAAAACACCCAGAACGAACATAGTTTTCAAAATTTTTCGTTTAAGGGGGGGTGTTCCAGTGGAAAACGTTCGAAGGGTGAGTTGATAAAAAAACCTGTTTCGGAATGAGATACAGACATCAAATTTGGTGTACGGGTAGATAGTTCGAAAGGAAGAACATGTGCAATTTCAGTTTTCCGATATTTTCAACTTTTGGGGGTGCCTCAAAACCAAATGTTCGATTTTTCGAATAAATAAGAAACGCGAATTATTTAAAATTTTACCTTATTCGGTGGTTGCTTAATGTGGAACCGTTGATTTTCAACGGGTATTCGGCTAGTATATACTAATTTCCAAGTGTCCGTCTGTCTGTCTGTCACGCTTTTTTTAGGCACTTCCCGAATAGATAGAGACTAGCAATTTGGTACACGGCTCGGTCGTTCGATAAAACCCGCTGGAAAAATCGAATTTTTCTAAAACGTTCTCTAGAAGGGGTGCTCCACACCAAAACGTTCGAAAAGTGAAATGATAGGAAAACATGCTTTGCGATAAGATAGGGACTTCAAATTTGGTATATGGGTAAACCGTTAGAAAGGAAGAAAGTGTGCAATTTCAGATTTCCAATATGTCCTACTTAAAGAGGTGCCGCACACCAAAATGTTCGATTTTCCGAATAAATGAGAAACGGCTGCTTAAAAATTTGATAGGGGCTTGAAATTTGGTATATGGACTAACCATTTGATGCAGACACCCAAGACGAATATAGTTTTTCAAAAATGTTCGTTTAAGGGGGTGCTCCAGAGGGAACATTCGAAGGGGGGTATCGCATACAAAAATGTTCGATTTTCGGAATGAAGTAGAAACACTCCTTTTTAGATATAAGCTTGTGATAAAGGCTTGTGAGATTGGCTTGTGAGAAGACTTTAGATAAAGGCATGTGAGATTGGCTTGTGAGAAGGCTTTAGATAAGGGCTTGTGACTCCTTTTAGATAAAGGCTTGTGAGGTATATGGGCGAATCATTTAATAGAAAACTCAAGAAGAATGCAGTTTTTCAATAATGTGTATTTAAGGGGGGTGGGCACTCCTCAGAAAAACATTCGAAATGTGAAAAAGCATGCTTTGCGATGAGATAGAGACTTCAAATTTGGTATACGTGTAGATAGAAAGAAAGAAAGTGTGCAATTTCAGTTTTCCAACATTTGCTAAAAATGTTCGATTTGACGAACAAATGAAAAACGTCTCCTTTACAATGTGATAGAGGCTTGAAATTTAGTATATGGGGCAATCATTTGATAAAAAAAACCCTACGATTATAACGGGTTTTCAAAAATGATCATTTAAGGGGGTGCAAACAGAAAAACATTCGAAATATGAAGTGATAGAAAAACATGCTTCACGATAGGATAGAGACATCAAATTTGGGGTACGGGTAGATAGTTTGAAAGGAAGAAAGTGTGCAATTTCAGATTTCCAATATTTTCAATTTTAGAGAGTGCCGAACACCAATGTTTTCGATTTTCGAAATAAATGAGACACGCTTCCTTTAAATGTGATAGAGGCTTGATATTTGGTATATGGGCCAATCGTCTGGTAAGAAACCGAAGGCGAACAGAGTTTTTCAAAAATGTTCATTTATGGGTGTGCTTCACAGAGAAGCGTTCGAAAGGGGAGACGATAAAATAGTATGCTTCCGGATGAGATTGAAACTTTAATTTTGTGTACTGGTAGATAGTTCGAAAGGACCACGTGCGCAATTTAAAATTTACAATATTGTCTTCTTTAGGGGGTTCCGCATACTAAAATATTCGATTTGTCGAATAAATATGAAACGCGAATTATTAAAAAAATGGCAATATTCAGTTCTTGCATATTGCGATACCGTTGATTTTCAACGGGTATTCGGCTAGTACTTGTTTAAAATACGGAGTTACACTAGCTACACAATTGACACTTGATAGAACATATATTTACGTACGACATCACAGACAAGATGGCTACATGGTAATCGTTGCTAGGCAATGTGACGTAATTGAAAATTCTCTTTTGATGTATTGAACTTGTTGCGCACGCACAGGTAAACTCTTTTGTTACACGGTAACTCACATTTATATACAGATTTAAAGTTCTTGTGGACAGTTTAGCGTTTGGAGGGATTGTTGATTAAGGCGTAAATATACATTATATGCTTTATTTTTATGAGAATATCGAGTTTGATGTTGTTTTGTTTTTTCGGAATTATAAAAGTTTTAAATTTCTTATATCATAAATATTTTTGTTTACTAATAATGCATTTAAGTCATTCTTTTTTACATAAGTTTAATCACAATTTACATTATTTTTATGTTTTCTGTGCCTTTCAGTATTGTATCTAAGAATTTTTCTACTGCCAATTTAATATTATTCAAAGCATAACTTTTTCAGCGACCTGTTAATGTGACCTTGAGTACTTCGAATTTTTATGTACGGTTCTGGATGACTCTTAATTTAGTATCTATTTCAATGAAGTGTTGCAATTTCCCTTTAACTTTGTCATTTCTGTGTAAAAAATGATATTTCCTGGAGTTAAAATTAAGAAATTGTCGGTATTGTGTCCTTATGCAAATTTTATTAAAGTTTTTAGATTTACATTTTGTCTCAATATTCTGATATTTTTACAATTTTTGCTATAATTTTCGCTCTGGGAAGTCTGTCTTAATAGTAGTTGTTTGTAACTTGTATGAATTGTTTTTTTTTTATATGGGGAACTGCATGTGATGTGGAAGTAATGATTCTTTTAGTTTTGTTATATGTTTTAAGGAGTGTTGTTGAAATAATAAGCTGTGTCTCCAAATGTTTTCAATTTGACTTCTGTTGCTCAAGTGTTATTTTAGATTTCTGCTGAGTTTCATTCATTTACTGTTGTAACCCTGTGTTTTACATTAGGATTCTAATATGCATTTGATGCTAATATATGCAATTTATATAATTGCTGTCTATAAAACAACTGTTTCATGCTTTTATTATAATATTATAGGTCTATATTAATTGGCATTTTAAGGTTTATATAATCATTCATTAAAAATGTTAGTGTCATAGTAATATTGAATCAATTTATAAAGTTTTATTTTCTGAGTTGAACTGCCTATAATAAGATTATAAAAGCAATTTTATACATTCTGTATGTCTTATAATGACTCTGAATTTTTCATACTTATGCTATTCAGTGTAATAATATACTGCTTCTTAGTAAATAATTACTGTTCAAGCATTAAATGTATCTTTATTCATAATTTTATATATGTATATATATTTTTTCATTATTAAAGTTCTTTTAATGTTTTAGCTGCCTTTGTATGAGTCAGAAAACTGAGAAGCCGACACTATCAGGTCAACGCATAAAGACCCGTAAAAGAGGTAAGTTACAATTAATAGTTTTAGCAAGATTTTATAGTTTAGATTTAAGATGCTAAATGCATAAATTTTAAAGAAATATTACCAATGTGGCAGACCACATATAGAAACAATATTGATCATTATAACATAACTGTTGAACTTTGCTAATTTGAAGCTAGCTAGTTTGAAATAGTAGTTAAGTAGAACTCTAATGTATACTACTTAAAACTTTCATTTAATTCTAATTTTTCAAACATATATTTAATTAATTCTGAGTTAGAATCCATTTTATTTTTAAAAATGCATCTTTAAAATTTATTAGGGACGTATATTACAAATAATTTTAAATTTCTTAATGCATTGTCATTGAATTTTTTGTAAAATCTAACATAGAATCATATAGGATCTAAATATAATTCTGTTATTAGTACATTTCCATTTTACATAGATTTACACTGCAACATAAATCTAGAAAAGTTTATTTCATTCTGTGTTATGAGCACATTAACATTTTATATTGCGAACGGATTCTGTTTTATACCCAGATTTCAGTATATGCTATTTTAGAATATAGTAATGATTGGTTGCATATAATTTGCACTAGAAACATTTTATCTAAATTAGGTGAAAAATACTAGTAAATGTTTTATATACATTGATTCCTTCATAGCTCACCTGCCAGGATCACATTCTTTCTAAAATTCCTTATTTTTTTTTTCTGAGTTCCTTAATTTTCTAAAATATTCATATTCCTAAAATTTTCGAAATTTTCATTAATTTCCTAAAAAAATAATAATTTAATTAGTTGAGATCGAGAGTATATTTTGATGAGTGCTGAAAATATTGCCACATAGGTTTTTCAATTTATTTTCTAACGAGTCCGGGGGATGAATGTTTACTTTTGGTTTCACTAGCGTGGCCGATCGTATTCGAAAAATAGATATCACCCCCACCCCACCCTCCTCCCATGAAGTTGCACTGTGACACCTTACATATTGATGCGATAGGGAAAAGCTAGCAGGGCTGTAGAAGCTAGGGTTTATTCTCTTTCATTGGTGAGTTTGATTAACGTGTTAGATGTTAGGGTAAGAAGGGAAGGGGGGGGGGAGCTAGATTGTTAGACTCTGCAAATTCTTTCTTTCGTGGTTTGTGCGCACTCTGGAAATCTGGAAATCCAGGAATTTACAGTAAATTGGAAGGTATACTAAAATGTCAGGAAAGTGGCAGAGAAAATTGATATTTTGTTCAAAATTCTGGAAAAATCAGGGAATTTTCAATTTGTTGACCTGCTCAGAGATGCCAATTACTACACATTCTCCGTAGTTTCTACGGGAAACTTCCTCATACTGCAGATTACGGAATTTGCATAGTTTCCTAGTTAAAATTGTCTTCTGTGAAGGCCAATGTAAATTTACAGCCGCATGCGTGGTAATTTCAACGAAATCAATGTAACAACGTAGATTTATGGCCGCATGGGTGTTAATGCCAATCAAATTGACGTGACAATGTGGATTTACCTCTGTGTGGAATGTGAAAGATTGTTTTTTTCATGGAAGTAATAAATGTACTCCATCCCCATCTTGTAAATGATGCATATTAGATTGCATAACTGTCTTTTTTTTTATATTTTGGCTATCATTAAGGCTATTATATGATTAAGGCTATTATTAAGGCTATTATATTATTTGGCTATTATATGATTTTTTAATTCTTTTTGCATATGTTCACGTGAATCGCCGAGAGCCCATTAGTATTTTTTCCCCATCCATCTTCTAAATGTTGCATATAAGATTGACTAGACTAGCTTATTTTTATATTCTGATTACTTATTAAGATTAATTTTTTAATCATGTTTGCATAATACATATTTTTCTATTTAAAAAATTGAACCTTTTGAAAGGATATTTTTCAAAAAGTGGTATTAAAATTTTTGAACCTTTTGAAAGGATATTTTTCAAAAAGTGGTATTAAAATTATGATTTAGGCAAATGAAAAAGCAACCATTTTGGCAAGCATATATTAAAATTGATATATTCACATCTATAAATACATTGCTATATTTTGTTTTTTACTAAAGATCAATATTTGTTATTATCATTAGTGAAAATGTGTGCTTTACCAAATGGAAATGTTTTCAATATAAAGTAGTTTTAACTGGATAACCACTTATAATATATATATATATATATATATATATATATATATTAATACATAATTATATATATGTTTAAATAATTTTATGTATATGCATTTTTGTATTATGTGAGCATATATATTTCATTTTTTAACGTGACTACTGAAAAAGTCTTAAAACTACTGATATTTTCTGATCAGTTAAAAGAATTTGAAGAAAAAATTGTCTTTTTAGAAACTGAGGAAGAAAAACTTATACAAAAAATATTTACCTGTCCCTAGAATATACTTTTCGAAAAATGTGTAATCAACAGGGAATTATTTTTTATAGGAAATTTTTCAATATATTACCAGTCTTTTAATTTCCCTTAGCACAACTTTCTAATTGTATTCAAGTGCCCATCTAGCAATGATCCCCCCCCCCCCCCCTTCATTCTTCACAGCTGTTATGATTTTGACATTTTAAATCTCTTATATATATATGTTTTCTAAAAATAATGTAATATAATTTTTGACAAAAATTGATTACTTAGTTATGATTATTCTGAAATCTGCTAATGTTAGTCATCTGCTATAAGTCATTTGTCGATTTGAATTAAAATATAAGTAAATAAGCTGCATATTTTTAAAAAGTGAAAAAATATACTTATGCTAAAAATTAGTATAATAGAATGCATTAGTTTTGCACATGTTTTATATAATTATTGTAAATTATAACAGAAATTTTCCTAAAACTTTTGTAAAATTTCCTAAAATTCCTTCCTACATTTTTTTTTTAAATATGCTATGATCCCTGCACCTATTACTCTGTAGCATGTGATACCAAACTATGATAGTTTTTATCAAATATTATTGATATTGTTATCAAATAGTGCATAAATTGAGATAAAAATAGATTATTTAGTAATGATAGGTATATTTTATGTATTGATACACTTCTCTACAGTACTTTGTGTCATTTAACAATTTTTCTCAACTATACACAGAACTGCTTAAAAAAAAAAACTAATAATCTGTTAATCCATTAGCTCAGTTATTCAGTTTCAGTGATAGAATATGGATATCTATTAGGGAAGTATAAGAAAGTTACTGTAATAAGAATTTTCTGTATAATTGATAAAATCACCATAAAATGTAAAATTTACAGTAAATGCATTACTAGGAGCAATATAACCAACAGGACTTTACTTATTAAAAGAAATCATGTTTCAGATTATGTCGAAGAATTTGAACATGAAGGAAACAAAGTGCAAGTACCCGATAATTATGTTATATTTGTAAATTAGTAAATATTTTATTTTGAAGAGAAGAGTTGTATTAGTTCATATATAATTTTTATTCATAATTGAAAACTGAGAGTAATTTTTTTCCTTTCCATATAAATGAATACAAAATTTTTCAGTATATTAAGGAAATCTGTATTAAAAATAGTTTGTTTGTTAAAATGGGATATTTGTACTGATCTATTTTGTTATTTTAATTATTCAGAATATTCTATAGGGCTGAAATCAAATTATTTATATTTTGTTAAATTGACATATTTGCATTGGTAAATTTAATATGCTTCTTAATATCCTTATTAATGAGAACTGTCTGTGATAAAGGTCACTTAATCAGAAGTAGCAGGAAAAGATAATAGGGGAAAGTGGGGCCCCTTGTGACATTGGGTATTAAATGCATCTGCACTCAGATGTATTTAATTGCATTTACATCTTGTGATCCACTTCAAATGTCCTATATATATTTGATACATATACATTCTTCTGGAACTATTTCAGTAGTTCCAAGGTACCCTACCAGATTGGACATCTTAAGGCAGTGATAAAATATTATTATTTGTCAACTTTTCTGAGACAAAGTTTTGGTTATATTGCTCAATTTAAATGACATAACAGATTGTCATTTTAAGCAGAACCAACATGTGTACTATACACCTGTATATTATATGCAGTGAAAAATCTAGGGAAAAAAATCGAACATTTTAACCAATGAAAAATTAGTGGCTTTTTGAGTAACAAAGGCTTAAATCAAATGTCTATAACAAATTAAAATTATTACATACAGCAGTCACAGCAATAAACAATTCCATCAGGTGTTCCAAGGTGCCATGGTTGGACTGGGCTTGTCTTTTGGCCCAGACAATTTTAAGGTAGCTATCATAGTTAAATGATGAAGGATTAATATAGTTTAGACAATGACTGTAAAAGGCCTAGATTTTCCAGTGAAAGTAATAAAATAATATATCTTAATCTATTATAATTAAATGCAATGTCTGTCTGTTTATCCATTATGCCTCTAGTGCACAAAGTTGTAAAATTTGAGACACATAGTAACAAAGCATCCAGGGAGACAAGGTAGTCGGTGAATCAAGTAACTCTATTTAAATCATATATATTCAAAAGAAATGTATAAAATGTTTTCTGTGTAAATAAATGTAGATATCAAAATTTTTTTGTTATGTTGTAGTTATTTCCCTTGCTTGTATTGAGAGACAGCATGCACATCAATTGTTCAGGATATACATATTTCAAAGTGAATATATTTTTTCTGTTCTACTGAGAGCTGAAAGAGTATGTATGTGCCAATTTTTACCCAACTACAAAAGTTATTGGATAGACGTGTCTTATCTGGTGCTTTCATTACAAACATTTGTAACATTTCCAATTTTTTATTCCCTGACTAACTAGGTTCAACATGTCATGTTGTCTTTTGTTTCACATTTTGATCCTTGTATTTTGATCATTACCTGTATAAGAAAGACACTCCTATTGTAGATAACAGTATCCATGGACAGGTTTTACACTTATTTGCTCATCAGCATGGAATAATGATTAACTGCACTGGCAGCAAGAAAATTTGCAATTTGTTGTAATTTTCTAAACTTCTATAGGAACAGACAATTTCAGCCCTTCTACATAGCCAACATAAAATTGATGTACAATTTAGCTTGAGTTACATGAAGCTGCAAAGTTCAAAATCACAAGAACTTGCCATTAGATGAGTATTCGCCGTGACTACATGATAACTATTATCAGCAGAATGATTGTTGGTACTGGTTGTTCACGCTGGTAGAAATTAATAATATACACATGACATCAGAATTTACTTTGCAACATTTCTAAATTTTGCTTTTAATATATTTAAGAAGTTATGAGAGCTAAACATTTTCATTATTTCTAAATAGATTCTTAAATTTTACATTTTCAGATGTTATATGCTTATAGTAAATGAATTACAATGAAATCATGTTCTTAGACTTTAATTAATCTTGGTATTATTTGCTATTCTGTAACAATTTGTTAAAAAGTATGCAAAGTTACATTTGACTTACTTTATATTTATTTTATTCTTAGATGAAAAAGAGAAATACGATCCTACAGGCTTCAGAGATTCTATCATTCAAGGCCTTAGTGAAAGTGGGACTGACCTAGAATTGGTCTCTAAGTTTCTTGATACTGCTGGATCTAAATTAGATTACCGCCGTTACGGAGAGACACTATTTGATATTTTTCTAGCAGGTGGAATACTAGGTACAATTGCATTAATAGTATTTCAATAAATTATAATCAGCATCTAATCAAATATATTACCTTTCTTAATGGGGGCAAAACCAGGTACATTTTCTAGTTTTTAATAAAATAATGAAATAAATGTCTTAATTGTCAAGGATTTAACTATAATATTGTTTCCAAATTGCTCGCATTTGTGTACAGAGCTTTTTCTATACTAATTTAAATCTTTATTTTATCAGAAAAATGTGTTCTAAATAAGCATGAAATTATCTCTGTAAACTGCCTGGTTTTATATAATTTTAATGTTTCTTTCAATATTTCATAAACAAATACCTATAATCTCATAAATTTTTTATTACTCATACCATGTTACCATTAGATGTTTCTAAATTATTCTAAACACTCTAAAGCACATAACTAAATGTTTTTTAATACTTTTTCTAATTCAATTTAAAACAGTTTTCCTTAATTTCTAGTACTGTGGTACTACAAGAATGAAAATGTAATAGGAATAAATAAAAATACTGCACTAGAAATAAACAGCACTAATGGCCTTTTCTGATTGCTTACATGGAGTAACCAAACACTAAAAAAAAAAAATTTTCTAATCATGTACAGGATCTATTATCTGGAATGCTTGGGACTTCAGGCATTCTGGATAAGGGGTTTTTCCGTAATTCGGAAAACTTTTTCTAAAATTTACTGGAATGCTCTCAAATGTCATTATAGGAAATTATAATTCATTTTAAAAACATAAATGTATTAAATAAAGCTTTTTTACAATATATATGAAAAATATACTTGGTTAACTAAAATGCAAACAGTTGTAGTGAGAAAAATGTAGATTTCAATGCATTATTTTATAATGCAGTACAACCTCGAAAATCCAGACATCCAAAATCCGGAAACCTCCAAATTCTGGATGTTTTCCAAATTTTCATTTTTTTTTTTTTTCCCGGACTGACGAAGTCGCAGATTTAAAACAACAGGGTAAGATTATTTATATCGAATCATATTTTATAAACAAATACTGTATTTTCAGGTCGATTTTCGGAACCACAAAATGAAACGAAAGTTTAGATGGACGGCTGTAGATTGGCTCGTGGTTGGAGCGTGAATTACGTTGTTAGCGTTAATCCCTCCTCCCCATTATTCAAGTCACAACTCCCGATGAATTATTTTGTATAAAATATACATCATTATTTAAATACTGAATTTTTATTATCAAAATTTCCCTTTCTCATTATTGGAAAAGACATTTTTCTGAAACAATGTAATTTTTAATATTAAACACTTTTAAACATTATCGTAACATTTTATCACAGACTGTTCAATTAAATCTAAAAATCCCGAGAATTCATATTAACACTCACGGAAATTTCCTTTGTTCACTTCGTAGTAAGAATCCCATTCTTCAATGTATTTTGTTTTGTCTCCAAATTCTCCCCCCCCCCCCCCCTCCCGATATCTGACAAGTTTTTCGTTCTCGTCAGCGTGAAATTGACTGTATATTTTGTCTTTTTTGTTTAGAAAGCCATATTTACATTCTATAAATAGCAAATATATGTCGTGGGATAGTATTGGAATTTTCCTGTCGCCACTTCACTTCTAGAAAGTATTACACCCCCCCCCCCCCCCCCCTCTCTCTCTTTGGGAACGGTTGACATTCCTTGGCTATGAGTAAGAGACCAGCTGCAGTGGTGAGAAAATGGCAAAGGACGCTATCTTATTTTTAAATAAAATGGACACCTGCAAGAGGGCTAGAGCCCCCCATTTTTTAGCCAACCCTTTGGAAGGGGCCAAATCCAGTGATTCGAGGGAGCCCGGCCGCGTCACTGAATTTATGGGTTTTCGAACCTATAGCGGCCAAGCGTCAGCTATGGAGCCCGGCCAGGGGGCTGTCCGAGACCCCGACTAGGAGAAGGAGAGCGGAGAGAGAAGTCAGTTGGTAATTTTCAGAGTTTAGACTGGGTCGTCTAATAACCGACGGATGAGTGCCACCTCGATGCCGTCCTGCCGTACCTAAAAGGGGTAAGTCCTTTTGTCCTCTCCCACTGCAGACTGAGTATCAGAGAATATATATTATTTAATAAGGAAGTTAACTGCCTAACTTGAGGGCTATTATGATATTTAATTTAACTAGAGAGGGGGAAATGATCAGATCGATCATTATCCAATACCTACTTAGCGAATGTAAATATGTTCTATGTAATTAAGATGACATTTTGTGGTTTTTTTAAATTTTAAGTAACAAGTTTTGAATATAAGTATTTTAAAATAAAAGCTTTATTAACTTTTAATTAGTATTTATTGTGTGTTCTCGTGATGCATTTTCTAATTAATCAGAACCTGGAGATATGCTCGGTAATCGAGCAAGTGGCGTGCAGAAGTACGATTAACGGCCAATGTGTAATTGTAAGATTTCAGCGGAGCCACGCCACATATTATGGCGCCGAGACCAGTCTTGTGCACAGTTATCAAAGTGCCTCGATTAATATTTGACTGGATAATGTAATTATTCAAAATTCAGAGAAAATTTTTTTTGTGAAATGAATATGCATCATGGGAAGATCTTTGTAATATTGTAAATAATAAGTGAGTTAATATTTAATAATTTGAAAGTAGATATAAAAATTGTACAAGATGCCGGATACAAATAGTACAGAAGCGCCCGAGCAGGGAGGCGAAAATCAAAGTCGTTTACAGGGGTTAACCTTTTTACTTGGGGTATTCGAAGGAAATGCTGAAACAGACTGTAAAATATTTTTCGATCAATTTGATTCGATAGCCAAGCTAGGAAAATGGACCGAACCAGAAAAACTCGTAGTATTAAAGTCGCGTTTAAAGGGAAATGCACTAAAATTCCTAGCGAGTTCGCCGGAATTACGTAAAGAAAATTCGTACGAAGTACTAAAGGAAAGGCTACTAGAATTTTTTTCACAGAGGACTAGCATAACGACCCGCCAAATACAATTTACTCTAACTAAACAATTTGAAGGTGAGAGCGTTAAGGCATTAGCACACAGAATCAAATGTATCACGCTGACTTATCTAGAAAGTGCAGGTGATTTGAGTAGCGAGGAGTCGAAAAAAATCATTGACCAATTAAGACTAGGAAAATTTTTGGACGCACTAAACACGCAAATTAAGAGAGAGGTGCTAAAAGCAAACCCATTATCCTTCGAAGCGGCGATTGTAATAGCAGAAAATATTGAAAACGCAATAGCAATTTCTCCACCTGAAACAGAAGCTGTAAACAATATTTTCGCGCACCCTGGACCACCGGCTTTACAAACGGAAATCGAAAAACTACGAAAAGAACAGGAAAATGCTAACAGATATTTGTTAGAAACATTAGGCGAACAAATTAACGCACTTAGATTGGAACAAAACACACCTAAAGCTAGAACTTCTAATAATAATATCCCTAATGATATGTTTTGTCTATTTTGCGGACGCACAAACCATCTGATGATAAATTGTAGACTATATAACCGGGAAAATGAAATGCGTAGATCCCAGAGTTCACGCCCACAGCAGTTTAACAACCAGAGCGAAAGGCAATATACGCAAAGTGAAAGGCAGGGGCCAGCTAACAATTTCCCCCGCGGAGAATACGCAAGGCGAAATCCGGGATTTTCACGTACATTTAGAGGAAATAGGTACAATGAGAGACAAAATACATTCCCCAGAAGAGCTTTAAACTAGAGAGGGGCGGCAATTATCATAAACTCCCAGAACACCCGCCCCAGTTAAGTTACGATGGATTTGGTTATGTTGATAACCAGGGAGAAATAAAGAATGTACAAATTCATAAGGATAGGAGGGTGTGTAAATACGAAGTGATTTCTGCTTTAGACGAAAAATTAGGAGAAAAATCTATAAAATTACCTACAATACAAGTTATGTTTAATAAAAGGCCCGTTGCAATGATGGTAGACAGTGGAGCGACGATTAGTATAATCGGAAAAGAAGAATTCCAAAAAATAAGGGAAATATGTCACGTCAAATATTTATCTAGATCAGTCACAATTAAAACGTTGGCAGGAGAAAGACTAAATTATATAAACGTTATACAAACGTCATTTAAAATTGAAAATAAAATCTTTAAACACATATTCTACGTTACTACCGCCAAATTTCCGCATAATTATGCTGGGATAATCGGTTTTGATTTTTTGAAACTTCATAACGCCATCATCGATACTAAACAAAACATAATAAAAATAGATAATATAATAATCCCTTTAGGAGAGCAAGAAAGCGTGCTAAATATAAATTCAGATACAGCAATTAGAACGCGCAAGAAAATTAAAATAGACCCGCAAGAATCTAAACTAGTTGAAATTAATTGCACTTACACAGAAAATAAATTAGAAAATTATAATTTTGAACCAAAAATTTTAAAACAGCCTTTAAACATCAACCCAACGATTTTTCACTTAGAAACAGAAGAGACTAACCCAAATAAATTCATATCAATTAAGAATGAAGGATCACATAAAATTACACTTAATAAAAACACTTTGATAGGGAAATTAAAACACAATATTAAACAGGCTAATGAGGAAATTCACCTTACAGATACTAATAGGAATAAAATAGAATTGGAAGAGAGAATAAATAAAATAAGAGAAATTAGACGGAACGAATTACTGGAAACAGACTTTAACTTAGACCACATGCCAGTCGATCAGAGGAAAGATTTATTGAAATTATTAATGGATTATGGAGACGTATTTTCCAAAAATTTAAACACTTTAGGATGTACTGAAGTAGTAAAACCTAAATTTATTTTATCGCACCAGAATCCGATAGAAATTAGAGCTTATGACGTGCCCTACGCTTTGAGAAAAGAATTAAAAAGACAAATTGATGAAATGTTGCAAGCAAACATAATTAGGCATAGCGACTCTAATTATAGCGCAGGAATGGTTTTAGTGAAAAAACAAAATACAGATAAATTCAGAATTTGCTTGGATATACGACTCTTAAACAGTATCTCACAGAACTTTAATTATCCAGTACCAAAAATTCAAAATATTATGACAAAACTAGCAGGTTTCGAATTTTACGCAAAATTAGATTTCCAGAGCGCATTTTCACAAATTTTATTACCAGAGGAAGAAAGACATAAGATGGCATTCACAAGCCCATATGGAAGATTCGAATACAATAGATTAATATTTGGACATAAAACTAGCGGCGCGTGGTTTCAAAAAGCTATAGATATCGTTCTTAGAGATTTACACGAACATGACATTTACGCATATTTTGATGATGTGGTTTTAGCGGCACACACATATGAAGGATTAAAAGAGAAATTAGAGCTTGTTTTTCAAAGGCTAAGAGATTTTAATTTAACATTGACACCGACCAAATGTGAATTCTCTAGAGAGAAAATGGAATATTTAGGGTTTACAGTGACTAAACAGGGATTAAGTCCAACTGATAATAATACAAAAAAAATTGTTTCTTTTCCCAGACCAAACACTGTTCGAAAACTTAAAAAATTTTTAGGCCTATGTAATTTTTATCGAACATTAATCCCAGACTATGCGCAACTCACCGCTCCACTAGTTGAGCTAACGGCTAAGCGGAATAAATTTTCATGGTCTCCGCAATGCAATGACGCATTTCAAGAACTACAAAATAAATTTTTCCAACATCCTTTAGTGCTACAACCGGATTTAGACAAACCATTCTACCTTAATACAGACGGAAGCTCGACCTCTATTTCTTCAGTTCTATTACAAAAGAATAATGAACGCTTACAACCTGTACTTTACTACAGTAAAAAACTTAAACCACACGAGCAAAGATATCCCGCAGTAAAAACAGAACTCATGGCTATATTCTATGGAGTCAAAAATTTCCACAATTACCTTTACGGGAAAAAATTCTATATTATTTCCGACCACAGACCCCTTAAGTATCACTTAAAAATTTCTAACCCGGCTAATTTAGAAGCCCGCTGGCTATTAAAACTATCTGAATATGATTATGACTTTATACACATAGACGGAAACTCCAACATCTTAGCAGACTATCTCTCCAGAGAAAATTTCGAGAACAACCTCAGTAACATAGAAATTGTAGGGAATAAAAATAATATTGAAACAGTAAACAGCTTAGAAAATAAATCCCAACTTCCAAATATCGAAGAAATACACACAGAGCAAATTAAAGACGACATTTTAAATAAACTTAGGAATAATATTAGAGAACAGCAGCATAGTAAAACTAAGGATTTCGAACATTATTTTATTGACCCAGAAACGGATTTATTGATGTATGTCTCGCAAGATAAAAATATCATCCGCGATAACGCAATAGAACGGGTAGTGGTTCCGAAGACTTTACAAAGTAGAATTTTACTACATTTGCATAGCCCTCATCAGGGAGTAGGAAAACTGTACGATTTGGTTAGCAAACGCTATTTTTGGGTTGGAATTTATGGAGACACAAAGAATTATGTAAATTCTTGTGAGGACTGTAGGGGACTCAAAGGAGTTCACCCCCCCTTCCCATTAGGTAGGAATGTAATTCCGCACTATCCCGGAAATTTACTGTCACTTGACATTTTGGGACCTCTAAGAAGAAGTAAATATGGGAACCGGTACATTTTGACTGTGGTATGTCATTTTAGCAGGCACGCGGAACTTTATCCGATAGATAACATTACGGCAGACACCATTGCAACAAAATTAATTACGTATGTAACTACTTACGGCAAAAGTGAATTTGTGTTGACGGACCGCGGGAGCCAATTTACTAGTCAATTATTCAAATCTATACTTGATAAACTAGATATACATGCAAAATTAACTTCAGCAGCGAATCCGAGAACAAATGGAATCTCAGAAAGAATTAATTCAGCCATAAAACGTGCAATCGAGTGTTACAAGCAAGACGATTGGGAAACAGCCGTAGGAATTCATAAAGCATGTTATAATGCAGTAGACCACCCAGCCACAGGTATGTCACCGAACTTCTTGTTCTTTTCACGGGACTTACCATTATTTATGGACATCGTACCAAATAACGCGGAAGAGACTCAAAATTATATACGAAATCAACCTCAAAAGCTGGAAACTATGGCCGTAGCATACAAACAAGCCTACGAAAATTTAATCCGCACACAAGAGATACAGGAGGAAAAATATTTACAAAAAGCAAAATTTAGAAAACTAGAATTAGGCCAAAAAGTTTTTGTCAAAAACATTCCAAACTTCGGAAAAAAACGTTTTAGAGGCCCGTATAGAATAATAGAAAAACTAACAACCCACTTATTTTTATTAAAACTAATTAAAGATCCTAGGGCAAAGCCAATCAAAATAAATATAAATCGTATATATGAAATGCCTGACAGGAGACCGCATTTATTACATTCAGCACGGTTCGACGCGGAAATCCAACCGTTTACGGGAGGAGACTTTCAGGAGGGCGACTTGCAAACCGAAACAAACATTGCGCCGGAGATAAGCGTTGCCACCGGAGAAACAGCAGAGGCTGATGATGGCTCCTTCGAGGGCATTCTCCCATTTCAACTCGAATTGGAAGAAGGTCGCTCCGCGAGGGAAACCCGCTCCCCCCTCCCGCCGGAACAGGTTCAAGAGAAAGAGAAAAGGGTCGCAGAGAGATCGAGAGGTCAATCGACTATTCCTATCACAGAGAATACAACGAACACGGACAAAGTTAGCTCAAATAATATAAATAATCCCCAAGAGGAGGAGAACGTAGAAAATATACATAAACAGAAATCAACCGTTTACGGGAGAGTATTTCGCAACTCTCATTATAATCTGAGGCCACGGAAAATAAAATAACATGAATAGGTCAGTGGAAAATAATTTAAAGTTACACGTAGGTCACGTAAATATAAGTTAAAATAATACCGATTAAAATTAATCCAGAGAAAAGGTTATCTCAGTAAAGACTTAGAGGAGTAAAACGAAATGTAACAAGAATTTTTTATCATTAACGTGCCATTATAAATAAAATTTAAAGAAATAACCGTAAAAGTGAGGCAATTAAATTAAACTTTCACGTAATTTAGAACTTAGGGAGTTAAGGTAAAATAAACTGAGATGCAGGCGTCTAAAGTTTAAATGACCGGACAGACAGAGCGATCGGCTGTCAGTCGAACAACCTAAGCAAATCTAATTCCTAAAATAAGTAATTTAAACTTTAAGTAAGCAAATCTAAGCACCCAAGCGAAACAAGTACATTAAACTGTAATCCTAAATAAAAAATAAGAGTAATTTCACTCACGGAACTTCCAGAAAAATTAATATGTGTAATCCAATTTGTATAAATCCGTTGTGCAGCACACAAAGAGAAGGCACACTGCCGCGTTGACTTTGAATTTTTTTTCGACTCTACTCGCTCTAGTCACATGACAAGCGGAAGCAAATCACGTACGCGGTTTCAATTAGAGAGAATTACCGCAGGACAGAATCAAAGACATCGTCTGTTATTGGCCCACGTAAACAGAAAGAAAAGAGAAAAAAAACTTTTGTCAGGTCGTACGAAAAGTGACCGCTGCTAGCATAGAAAGTATATTGCGGTACAGGCCTTTGCCAGGGATTGCTTTTAAACCGGACAGCCGGGTGTTACGTAAGGAGGGGAATCAAAAATTAATTGGAAATGGTTAGAGAATTAAGTAGTAATTAGAGATTTAATTAGAAATGAATAGAAAAATGGCTAGAGAATTAAGTACAAATTAGTAGAAATTAATTAGAAATAAATAAAGAAATGGTTAGAGAATTAAGTAGAAATTAGCAAAAAAATGATTAGAAATGAATAGAGAATGGGTTAGAGAATTAAGTAGAAATTAGTACAGAAGTGATTAGAGGATGGAGTAAAGTAATTGGTTAAGACTGAATTAAGTAGAGAAATGATTAGAGGATTAATTAGAAATGATTAGAGAAATTAATTAGGAATGAATAAAGAAATGGTTAGAGAATTAAGTAGAAATTAGTAGAAAAATTATTAGGAATGAATAGAGAAATTATTAGAGGATTAATTAGAAATGATTAGAGAAATTAATTAGAAATGAATAGAGAAATGGTTAGAGAATTAAGTAGAAATTAGTAGAAAAATTATTAGGAATGAATAGAGAAATGGTTAGAGGATAGATTGGGGTGATTGATTAAGGTCTAGAATGAAATAAGACATTTAAGAGAGCTCTTGTAAATAAGAATAAATAATTCTTAAGAAAACAAAAATTCCTTGTTCAATAAGAATTTCTATAAAGAATATGTATATAAATGATTAATGTAAAATAAAGGTGATTAAGATAAAATAAATGTATTTAATGTAAAATAGGTATGTTAAGAATGTAGAAAACATTAAAAGTAAAATGTTCTCTGGTACAATGCAGTGGACAGAGTTCAAGGACTCTAAAGCTCCTAAGTCTAGTTGTATATTAAAGTACGAATAGAATGTCTAATCTGAAATTACATCAGCTTTTTTATATTGATAAAGTACATTGTGGAAAAAACTATGTGCATTTACATACCCTAACTATGATTACTGCAGAAGTTTGCAGACACGGATCCGGTCTTCAAAAAACGAAAGTTGCCATTATAAAGACTTTTGCAGCAACAAAGGCGTAGTTTTACAGCTCACATAAGCCTTTACCAGCACATGTATGCAGCATCATTAACCGAAAACGAAATCATGCCTTCCTTGGACCAAAGGGTACCAAACAATGCAACTTCATTTTCATCGTTTAGTGCAACGTTGTAATGCAACTGCATTTTTATCATTTTAATGCAACGTCTTAGTGCAACTCCATGTTCGCAGTGTTAAGTTCAACGTCATTTACACAGTTAGTGCAACTTCTTTGTATAAAGTGATGTCACAGCTGATCCTGCTCAGAGAATATTCCTTCCATATGGAATATCACTAATTTTGTCACAGCCTACAGAACAATATCAATCCTTTAGTGTATAATGTGAACGAACAATTGTTCCCAATTCATGTGTTCTCATGACAAACTTTCATATTTTGTGAACACAAGTAACAGACTGGAAAGTACAATCAGTATGCTACATTAGACAGTGATAATATTTACGCCAACGGACAGTGACAATATTTACGCCATACGGACAGTGACAATATTGCACCTTAATTAGGCTTTGGACATACTTGGAGAGACAGAATATCTCCATACCTATAGGGCGTGTCATTATGTATATAATTTAATGTATAATTTTATTGTTAAATGTTATTGTTATCTCTTTTTATATGTATACTGTGCATAATTTGTAACCCTTTATTTTTTTGGTAGTTTAAGCATTTGAAAAAGAAACTTGGTTTCTTTTCCCTTGTTTGGGGGAAGCCAGTGTCGTGGGACAGTATTGGAATTTTCCTGTCGCCACTTCACTTCTAGAAAGTATTACCCCCCCCCCCCCCCTCTCTCTCTTTGGGAACGGTTGACATTCCTTGGCTATGAGTAAGAGACCAGCTGCAGTGGTGAGAAAATGGCAAAGGACGCTATCTTATTTTTAAATAAAATGGACACCTGCAAGAGGGCTAGAGCCCCCCATTTTTTAGCCAACCCTTTGGAAGGGGCCAAATCCAGTGATTCGAGGGAGCCCGGCCGCGTCACTGAATTTATGGGTTTTCGAACCTATAGCGGCCAAGCGTCAGCTATGGAGCCCGGCCAGGGGGCTGTCCGAGACCCCGACTAGGAGAAGGAGAGCGGAGAGAGAAGTCAGTTGGTAATTTTCAGAGTTTAGACTGGGTCGTCTAATAACCGACGGATGAGTGCCACCTCGATGCCGTCCTGCCGTACCTAAAAGGGGTAAGTCCTTTTGTCCTCTCCCACTGCAGACTGAGTATCAGAGAATATATATTATTTAATAAGGAAGTTAACTGCCTAACTTGAGGGCTATTATGATATTTAATTTAACTAGAGAGGGGGAAATGATCAGATCGATCATTATCCAATACCTACTTAGCGAATGTAAATATGTTCTATGTAATTAAGATGACATTTTGTGGTTTTTTTAAATTTTAAGTAACAAGTTTTGAATATAAGTATTTTAAAATAAAAGCTTTATTAACTTTTAATTAGTATTTATTGTGTGTTCTCGTGATGCATTTTCTAATTAATCAGAACCTGGAGATATGCTCGGTAATCGAGCAAGTGGCGTGCAGAAGTACGATTAACGGCCAATGTGTAATTGTAAGATTTCAGCGGAGCCACGCCACAATATATAACTAAATAATATCGTATCGCACAGAACCAGCAAGAAGGTCATTAAAACATAGACTTCTCAAAGGGGTCAGCTGCGTTTACGATTACGAAATAAGCAAATTCCAATTCCTTTCTTCGCTTTCCCTGCCCCACCACGTCCGGGTGCAGCTGCAGCCTAGTAATGACTCATCGTGATTTAGAAAAATCATTGAGAGGAGAGATATTTTTTTTTGGAAAAGATATTTATTTTATCTACTATGATATTTTTTACATATTTGACTATTACTAATAAAGTTTTTACTTTTTTCAGAGTCATCAGTCTTTTAAACATAACCTTATATCTAGAAAATAAATAAAACTTCAGTTCTTATTTTTTGTTCTTCGTTCATTATTAGCGAAAATGGTTTAAACACATTTACACCTTTAAATATAATTGCCAAAAGTGCTAATCCTCAATCTTTATTAAATCTCGGCACTTCATTAAATCTTCCCGGTACTGCATTAAATCTCGACAAAGCCGATATAATGGAAGTTCTGCACTGTGATGATGATGCGCCAATAGTAAATAAATTGAGTGATGGCTAAATTCGTGATATGATATTAAATAAAAAAAGATCAAGGTAGCGACGATAAATGTGGAGAAGAAAAAATACCCATTAATAATCTTATGCAAACAATTAATCATGCAATTAAAGGCCTTGAACAAAGAAGCTTTATTATAACCGAGCAGAAATAATGTTCATCTACAGGATAAAGGAAACTGCTTTCCCATAAACCAAAATTAATAAAATAACAAATGTTAATTCAAATATTTAAACAAAATGATAAAATGTAATTTTATCATTTCGTTTCGTTCACATATTCTAAATTATTAATGTGTATATTTTTTCTTAGAAATTTCTTTTGCCCTATTTTTTAGATTAAAAAATATGTTTTAATTGATTAACTTAACTTTTGTCATTATTTTTACTAAAAATAGTGCTTTATAGTGTATTTAGTTAATATTAAATCTGAATTTTATTCAAATTCTATAATCCAGAAAAATCTGGAATCGGCAAAGTCCGGACGAGTCCAGATTTTCGAGGTTGTATTATTAATATTGCTAATTAAGGC
The DNA here is from genome assembly GCA_951213105.1 of Amaurobius ferox. Taxonomy (NCBI): domain Eukaryota; kingdom Metazoa; phylum Arthropoda; class Arachnida; order Araneae; family Amaurobiidae; genus Amaurobius; species Amaurobius ferox. The sequence continues at coordinate 22,247,442 of OX578142.1, read as the reverse complement.
AAAAAATCATTTGGAGGGATTTTAAACAAAAAACGGCTATTTGGGGCAATTTTTGACAAATAATTGAGTGTTGGCGCAGAATTTGGCATTATTTTGCTGCATTCCGGTTTTGGGAGAGTCCGGATATTAGAACGCCGGATAAGAGGTCGCGTACTGTAGTAACAATATTTCAAATTGGAATATTGGCATATCAAGATTGCTGTAACAAAGTAGACTTTTGATCCAGATTGTTTAATGTTCAATCAGTAGTTCCAAAATAACCTCTGGAATATCATCATATACACTACTGTAGTGTAAACTCTATCTGTTAAAAATTTTAACTTTTAAAATCATAAATGCAATGGCTCTACTAGAAATTATATAATAAAAATTGAATAATAAAAAGAAATCATTATTATAATGGAATCACAGAAAGGTATACCATTGTATCAAAAATTTCAAATTTATAAATGTGGCAACATTAAAAACATTTCAAATCTTTAAAAATTTTTCAACAAACTTCTGGTAATTAATTTTTTTCTAAATAACAATTCTAACAATGTGACAAAAGCACTGTATTTTAAATTAACATATGAAATAATTTATTTTTTGCTTCCTGTTTTTTATATGCAAATGCTTTTGCTGAAATAATTTATTTTTTATGTATATTTCATTCTGCTGTTAAAGTAATACAACTAAACCATCTTCATTAAAAGCAGCATATAACTCAAGATTAATAGTATTGACCGGTTTCAAAGAAATGCAACTGTTACTCGTGGGTCATTCCATTCGAAAACACCAATTTTGAGAAAAACTTGTTGCACCGTAGTCATGGAATTTTATTTTTAATTTTTACCATGGATACACATGGTAATAAAACTCCTAAATCTGAATTTGTAATATATATATCCTAATGACCAAAATACAGGCTTTTGAAAAAAGGTCATTTTTACCAAATGGCAGCTCAGCCATCTTGGATGTTGCAATGTTTATAAATGTAATAGCTTGAGAACTAATTAATGGCTCAAATTAAATAATTCTGGTACTAATTTGAAGCTATTTATATCAGGAGTATAAGTGTCTTATCAAAGTAATAAAACTATATATATTTTAATATTATTACATGAAAATTGCAAAAATTACCTTTGGATAGTCAACATTGATGGGCTGTAAAAAAAGAAGACCCATAATATTTTTTTCTGAAATTTGGTACAAAGATTAACTAATATGTGTGCTTTAAGTACAAAAAAAAAAAAAAAAAAATAGGAAGATAATATTTCTTATTACAGAGAAAATTATCTTTAAAACAGATATACATTTATTGAACATTTGACATGCAATGCTTTAATCATGAAAAAAATATTTTTTAAACCAAATACTGAGCAAAACCGAAACCTAGGAATTTTATACACAAGGTCAAATTTTCTCATTAGCCGCATCAACTGTTCCTCATTTCTTGTTGTTTTTGAGAAAAATGTATTTGAAATTTGGCATTTTGGTGAATTATAGTGATGAAACTGTACCTCTCTTTTAGGGGTAATTTTTTCTCTGTTCAGCATAAAATTGTAACCAGAAATCAGGCTGGAATTCAGGATGGCGATCCATGGTGCTTTCTTTTTGTATTGGAAAATAACATTAGCTTTATGGGGAACAGAGTTGAAAGTTGGGCTCCTCCTTTTAAAAAATCTGTTGGCAGCCACTGCCAGAAACGAATGAGCCAACATTTGAGAGGGGGACAAACACCATGCCTATCCGCTCATGTCCTTTCTTATAACGAATTTGAGGATATAATGAATTTTTCCTATTTTTTATGTATTAGTTTATTATAAATAGTTTAATACTAATTATTAGCAAAATGAGTCGGAAAATTTCAATTTGCAGTCAGCAATATTCAGATGTACCCCCCACCCACGAAAATTACTTCAGATCATCACTGCTTGTTTCAACTGGAAAGGGTTTGTCTCCCAGTGTTTCCTTTGGAGCTGGCAGGGTGATATTTTATGTGATCAACTTGGCTGTAGTTTTGGGTTTAAAAAGCATTTTTTTTTTACTTTTTTATTTAAATGCTGTCCATGAAAATGGGTGTTTTATATTATTATTTCTATTATCTAATTATAAATTATTTTTTGTGTAATTAACTATACATATGCTGTTAAGCTTCAGCATTATGTGATAGTTGTCATTTATAACTGGTGTGCCAAAGATTACGGTACTGCCTCTTAGATGAAATTGGTTTAGGAGCCAGTGGCCACTAGGGAAAAATTGGTATCTTCAGCTCTACCGAATATAGAAAAATACCCTTTCTATAATTTGAGCTAATAAAATATAAGAGTGATAACTATGTAGTTTTTAGGAAGATTTTTATTAGAATATTTCACCACCCTAGAGATTTTTACACTGATTTCATATACACAGAACAGCAGTTTGTTTAGTTATTAAATTAAATATTACCATTCTATATATATATATATTTTGTACTTACTGGTATGTAAGCATACATACCAGTTTGTGTATAAAAAATTCCTACATTTTGTTTTCTCTCATTATTTGTTTAAAAAAAATATATTTTTAAAATGATTAAAGTATTATCATTTAACGGAATCTATTTGGATTGATAGTCAGCTTTAATGAACCTTTTTTTTTTATAGCCCATTAAAGCTGACTATCAATCCAAAGGCAATTTTTGCCGTTTTCATATAATAACAATATTAAAATATAGCTTTTTTATTGTTTTGATATGGCACTTAATTCTTGATATAAATAGGTTTAAATTGGTACCAGAATTTTGAGCCATTAGTTCTCAAGCTATTACATTTTTAAACATTACTGCAAAATCCAAGATGGCTGTTATTTGGTAAAAATGACCATTTTTCAAATGCCTGTATCTGGGCCATTATTGGGGTATATATATTATAAATTCAGATTTGGGGGTTCGCATTACCGTGTGGAAGACCCAGGCCATCTGACTCGTCCAAGGACTTGAGCAGCTGTTTAGGCGACTGGTCCCATTACCGTGTGTATTTATGATAAAAATTAAAAAAATCTGTGACTATGATGCAACACTTAACTGGTGTCCCCATATGGAATGACTCTCATAAGAGACAGATCAGAAACTGATGCACAAACAGCAAATGTGACTGAAGCATGGAAGGAGAATTAAAAAAGATGAAACAACCTAGGAGGAAGAAACAAGAAGTGGGACACAATGAATGAACAGTAAACTACCATAGACGAAAGTGAACATCTAACATAGGATTCAAATCATTTATTCAGTTCACTGAAGTCCAATTCTGTGTGTGTCGGACGTTCACTTTCCTTTTTGGTATTTTATTATTTATTCATTGTGATCACTTTTTCCTTCTCTCACCACTGGCAGCACCCTTTCCTTGCTCTAGTCACATTTGCTGTTTGTGCATCAGTCACCAATATTTTTCTTGCAAGTGAATGTTGCATTTCTTGTGTGTCCTGATGAAGAAGGCTGTTTTTGCCCTTGAAACCAGTCAATGCTATTAATTTTGTGTTATATTCTGCTTTCAATTAAATTATTTTAGTTGAATTTACATTTTATTTTTAGAGAAATATGTTCATCTTGCTAAAATAATTGCTGATTTTCAAGTTTTTCACTTCTGATATTAAATCATATTAAATGGTTCTTATTAGCAGTTTTTATCCAGAAATGCAAATAGACATTCTCCCTCCATCATTAATGCTATAAATTTGGGGTGATAATCTCAAAACTTATTTGTTGAATGCTTTTCGAAGGTGTAAGCTTGAATGTTTGCACATTTTCTTGTATTGGTAAAATACAAAGTTATTTAATTCTAGTAGTTTCTTCCTTCTCCCCACATTTGAGTGAATAAGTTATAATATGGAAAAGTAAATTATAGAAGATAAAGTAGCGCAATTTTGCCCTTGCAAATTGAAGAAAATGTTAATGATATTGAACCTAATAGCTTCCAATCTTATCTCATCTAGTATTGAAAATTTGTTCATTTATTTAATACTAAAAATTGTACTCAGCGTTGCCTAGGATTTAAAGCAAGAATTTTTTGAATTTATTCATTCAATTTTTCGAATCGTTTATTTGCCCACTGCTGCAGCACATGCAAGCACATGCTCATCCTAAATAATCACCCAATTACACCTTAGACTGCTTCTTGGGTATGTAATACACCTTGGTCTCTGTGCTGGGCACATCGAATGCTATGCCTTAACATGGCTGAATATTATGCCATAAATATGATTTTTGCCTTCTGCATGGGATATAAGCTCTTTTGATATGCCGTAAATAAGCTCTTGATATGCACTAACAGCGTTCTCCTCAGGCTATTTTAGCTGGGTGGTACTCCCAGCTATTTTATTCTGCCGCCCGGCAACCAAATGGTGATCATTTCTGCCAACAAAAAAAAAAGAGTTGGAAAAGGAAAAAAGGTACGCCGAATGGCGATTAGGCTTGGGCGATGTATCGAAGCATCGTGAAAAATGGGTATGAAGTCGACATTGCCATAGCAGTTTCATAATGTTCAAGTCGGCGATGTATCGCGATTGACGATACATCACAATTTCCCAATGTTCATAGCCAACCCTAAGCGCCGATCTTGGGAGCGATGAATCCGGTTTTGGGATTTTCTTAGCGCATGCGCGATTTCCCAGTGTCATCATCGGCAGTATATCGCGATTGTCAGACGTCGGTACATCGCTAGCACCGAAAATGAGATCAATAATTCCGATTTTGGGATTTTCTTAGGGCATGCGCGATTTCCTGGTGAAAACACTACCACCGCCTATTATAACTATTCTGATATTTCTGCGCGATTTTTCATCGCACACATGCACAAATTCCCGGTGTTATCACCACCAGTATATCGTGATTTCCCGGTACTGATTTCCACAGTACTGACTTTGCTTTTCGATGCCGTGGCACCAAAGAATCTTATACTAATTAATAATCATTGAATCTTTTCAGATACTTCGCTTTTTGATTTTCTCGGGATGCGGATAATATATATAATCTGTGGATTATCTCTTGAAATTTTGTAATTAACGAAGTGCGAATCATCACCCAATTTTTATCGCATTCACTATGTTTTAATGTAAAAATAACTTAATGTTCTGTTTTCACAATGTATTCTAAAATCGGCAAAAACTGCAACAATCAAGTTCGTCTTGATCACCGAAGAAACTTTCTTTAGCAGCTTTCAACTTTAATAGTCTGCATTCCAAGCTCTTTCATGTTTTACTTTAATTTTGATTGCGATAGGGTGTTAATTATTGACTAGAATGTTTTTAATAGATGCACGGCAGGAAGATTGCTCTTCCGCGCAGTTATGACATTAGTTAACTTTAATGGCTGTTTATAGGAAAAGGAGTGAGGGGGTGGGGCCGGGAATGGGACATAGTTTATGAATGCACAGATGAGCGGGTGGGGCAGGGAATGGGATATAATTTATGAATGCGTAGATGAACAGGAAACACAAGATTTGGTGAGCTTCGTGGGAAATACTCTTAGCTTGTATCTAGATTTTTTTTTCGGTAAGGTAAGTTTTATATTGATTTTTTTTTCGGAAAGTTTATATTGATTTTTTAGTTAATAATAAGGGTTTTTTATTCGTTTCTATTCTCTTTTGTTTGGTTAAGAAACAGAGTTCTTATGGTCCTTAAAAATATTCAGAACATATTTCCATAAAATCTACGAATTTACGGGAACTGCCATATTTCGTTGCGATCAGTATGTAGGAACTGCTGAAACACGGAGGTTACCCCATAAATTCGTATATTATTGGATTTCAAATGCTCAAATTTCGCAATTTAGTTCCATACATTACTGAGAGTCCAAAAGTATCAGTTTGCATCTATTTTCATCTTCTAACTGTCCCTTATCAGAACAATATATCTTTATTATTATTTTTATAGTGTGTCTAAAAATAAGCAAATATTTTACTAAACCAAATTATTTCTCGCATAAGTTGTACTTTTGTACAATTCAGTTTTTTATTCACCTGCATCATCGTGCCGTTCAGTTTTTAGTAATCCCGATGTTAGACTGCCGATATATCATGATGTTGAAATTGCCACATCGCCCAAGCCTAATGACAATGACCAAAATTTGGCAAAAAAAAACTACGAGGAAATTTGTCGAAAATCTTCAAATAAAACTTTTGTGTTTAAGTCTTAGAAAGAAATGTAGGAAGATTGCATAGAATGTGCGGTGGGGTGATCTGGAAAGGGACCTCATGAGAGCTGGACAAATACTGCCACCCCCTCCAACCAGTTCCCCTCCTTTCAACAACACTGAGCTGAAAAGGGGAAATCTATTTTTAGATACAGGCTGAGCTGAACGAAGGAGACATCTATATTTAGATACAACACCGGATTTGCAATTACCTTGGGTCTGTTTTCCATGTGATATCACGTGCATCATGCGTGCATGCATTATTCGTCCGTCCACTGTAAAATGGAACATTTATTTTTATTCAAATTAAAATGTCTATTCTAAATAATTTTCAATCAACATAAAAGACTGTGGATGAAGGTAACACAAATATATCTGAATTACCAGTTCTTCCTTCGACACCTGCCAAAGCAGAGGAAAAACATCGAAAGAGTGGAATGAACAACAAGTGGTTCAAAATATATAAATGGCTACTAGCAAAAGATGATGGAATGCTTTCTTCAACCTGTATAAAATATGCTTCATCTTCGAAAAAAAATGTCACTTGGATCGATTTGCCTTGTAAACGTTTGAGGAAAGAAAGTTTGGATGAACATCAAAAGAGCAAACTCCATACGAGTTCCTGTGAACTAGCTGCAAACGCCAATGTTTTGGTACATACGGGAGTTGGAGAAATAGAGAGATCTCTTTCTCTTTTAGGCAATCTCCAAAGGGATGCTTTTATTGGGGCATTAAAATGTATATACTGGCTGGCAAAAAATGAACTTCCCCATACAACATTATATTCCAAACTCATTGAGTTAACTAAGGAAATGAGGTGTTCATATTTGCAGCATTTGACAGCTGGAGATAATGCAAGTTATACTTCAGAAAGGATTATGCAAGAATTATTAGATGTATTGGTTGCCGAAATTAGGTCAAATGTTTTCAAAAGCATGGATTTTGGCAAATATTTCAGTATTTTATGTAATGAAACAACTGATATTTCTATAACAAAGCAACTCATAGTTTATATAAAATATATGTGTTTTGAAATGAATTTACCAAAGGTTAGTTTTTTGTGTACACGAGAATTAAATGATGGAAAAGCAGAGGCAATCACAAACAAGCTGATGGAGGTTGCAGAGAATTCCACTTAGAATTACAAAACCTTGTAGGGCTTGGCTCGGATGGTGCTGCTGTTATGATAGGGCAAAATAACGGAGTGGCAAAATTGTTGAAAGATAAGACAGAAGGATTGCTAATCAACTGTCATTGCGTTAACCACCGGCTAGCCCTTGCCAGTGCTCAAGCAGCACGGGAAATAAAATATTTAGTTAAATTTAATGATATTTTGCGTCAATTATTTTATTTTTTTCAAAATTCAGCAGTGAAAATGTCACGATTAAAAGAAATTCAAGTGGTGCTGGAAAATCCACAAACAAAATTAAAATTAACCAGTGACACAAGATGGCTGTCACATAATGAAGCTGTTCAAGCCCTGAAAACAACACTTCCTTCAGTTCTCGCTGCTTTCGAAAACATGAATGTTGAGAAAAATTATATATTAGCCAGGGTACTTTGCAAAATAATAAAGTCTTATAAGTTTCTCGAGGCACTCATGATGCTTTGTGACGAGTTGCCTATTTTGAGTAGGCTTTCGAAAGCTTGGCAATCAAGAGATGCTGATTTAACAATACTGCCTGATTTATTATACGGAACTAAAGCTTCCATAGAAAATTTGATTGACACCCCCGGGTCAAATTATTCATCACTAGAAAACAAATTGGCTGATGAATGGTCACAACTAGAAGTTACAGTGAGTGAGCTACAGTTGTCAGATTTCCACTCAAACATCTATACGAAATATTTACAAATTTTACTAAGACACCTTTATGAAAGATTTCCGGATATGCCTGTCATGACTGCATTTCAGACACTATTTAATCCTTCCCATTTTGACAGTAACATTGAACATTCTTGCAACGTTCTATTTGAACACTATTCAAAATTTGGAAATCCCTCCTTAATAGATCATGATGCAATTGTCTCAGAGTGGCAAGTATTTTCCCAAATTTTAAATCATCCGAAATACAGAAGTATGACAAACAGACAATGTTTGCTTAAAGTGGCTACCTCCAGTGATCTGCGAGATTCATTCTCCAATTTAGCGAAACTTTGCACAATTGGACTTATATTACCTGTTTCAACTGCAGAGTGCGAAAGAGGATTTTCGGCTTTAAAGCGCATCAAAACAACCCTGCGAAATAGACTTAAAGAGCAAACTCTGAATAATCTTTTGCTTATTTCAATTGAGGGGGCGGATTTGCAACACTTTGACTTTGACAGAGCAGCTGATAACTGGGGCAGTAAAAAAAAAGATGCCTTCAAATTTAAAGAATATTGTGTAAACTACAATTTTTATTACCTTGTACTTATATTGCGAATAATTGGTCGCCCTTCTCACCCAGGGCGACTGAATTGTAAGTACGGGCAAGCAAAAGTATATATACTGTATATATATACTGTGTATTCACGAATAAATTTTTTTTTTCATAACGATTATTTTGGATCGCCTAATTTTACCCATCCGGCAGTCATACCCGACCACCTAGCATCAAAAATTTTCTGGGGAGAACACTGGGCACTAAATAAACTCTTTTGATACACCCTAACAAAGATATTTCGCTGCGGCCTAAATAAGTTCTTTTGATATGCCCTAAATAAGCTCTTTGATATGTCTTGAATAAGTTCTTTTGATACACCTTAAATAAGCTTATTTGACTTGCCCCAAATACACTTTCCACTCTTTGTGTGAGCATAATATGCTTTGAATATGCTCATTTGATACACCTTATGCTCCTTCGATTTACTACATAAGCTCTTTCGATTAAATTACAGCACATTTTCTAAATGAATATTCTTGCAAATTCTGATAATATTTTCAATTCTGGTTAATAATCAGTTCAATAAATTTTATTCATATAAATAAAAGTTAAAATTTCCAGGGATAAATTGAATTTATTAATTTAAAAAATAACAAAATAAAATAAATGTTTTTCATATAAATAACAGAGAAAATTGCATACAATGTGCATCTTCAAATTATGACACTGCTTCTGTGACTAAATATTCAAAAGGAAATTCACACTCGCACCTGAACCTTTAAAATGGGTTTGATCCATAGTAGAAGGTTGAATCTGTTGAACGTACTAGAAGAAGCATGGAAGATCCTGTGCTGATTGAGTGTGATCACTAAAACATTTACAAAAATTAAACTTACTTATGAAATCAAAATATTTTTTTGTTAGAATGCCGATATATATGCAGAACTTTTCGCCAAATTATAGAATTGTGCTGATTTTAGATTTTTTATTGCATTGATATACAGGATGGCCATAGAAGTAGAAGTGGTTAGAGCTCGATAGTAATAAAACTGTTGGGCCAAACTCAACCAAATTTTCAGTAAATACTATTTAGACCATGGGGTTTTGATTTTTAAAAGAAAAAATAATAATTCGTATTTTTGCCACCGCAGGCCAAAGTAGCCCTGTAAGGTTAGTTTGAGTAAAATAGGCATAGGAAATACAGAAAGTTCTGTCAATGCTGAGAGGCATTGAACACTGCTGTTGAACTTTGTTATTCCACAACTTCAACAGCGTGGGTGTCTTGAATCTACTATAATTATGTAGGATGAAGTGTACCCCTCATATTGGATTGCATGCACAGGAAGTCCTACGACAGCATTTTACCAACAAGTCTAGCATTTTCTATGAAGTGGCCAGCCTGTTCGCCTGATTTGACCCCTTGTGACTTTTGGTTGTGGCGTCATGTAAAGTGCTTGGTATATCAAGGTAATGTGGATAATTTAGCCACTTTAAAGGACTGCATAACATTGCACGTCAAGCAAATCAATGCAGATCTGCTGCATTCTGAAGTAGAGAATGCACTTTTTATAACATATGCAAGGAAAACATATTGAATCACACATGTAAATGATGCCAATATAAATTTAATGTCATATGTTTGTAACAGATGCAAATGTAAATATAAAATGTAAATGTGATGTCCTTTTCAAAATGCATGTAAAATGATAACTTTCTGTATTTTCTATCCCTATTTTACTCCAAAAATGGACTTCACAGCACCACTTTGGCCTGCGGTAGCAAAAATTCAAACTATTTTTTTTTTTCTTTTAAAAATCAAAACCCCCATGGTCTAAATAGTATTTGCTGCAAATATGGTTAAGTTTGACCCAACAGTTTTCTCAGTATCGGGCTCTAAACACCTCTACTTTAATTATGGCCACTCTGTATACATCAAATCATGTAAAAATGCAAATTTTGACGTATTTAAAAAAAAATATGAAGGAATCGTGCCATGGATTTAGTTTAAACATTGTTGGAAAGAACGTTCTTCGATCTTTCTGGTGGTGTCAAAATGGAAACTCTGACAATGTTTTAGATTGCTAAGGAATCAATTAGTGTGACTATCGGTCAAGATTGTTTTAAATCGGGCTAAAACATACAAAAACTAAAAACTAATTTGAAATAAAAAAATAATGACAACGTGCACCTATTCAGGTTTTGAAATACCTATGTACAAAATTTCATGGTTGTACAATGTTTAGCTTTCCCTCTACATACTGCACAGACACACAGACATCTTCTTTTATTAAATAAGACAAAAGTTCTCAGAAAGCTATTCAATGGTAAATGATATAGAGAATGATATAACAAAAAACATCTTTATGTCTAGGCTAACTGAAAGTTTTTACTTTTAACCTAATTTTATATTTAACTATATATTTTTATTTTGCCTTTTATATCTTTAGTTTTCATTTTTGATAAGGTAAGGAAAATATGGAAGTTTGTTGTACTTATATCATTATAATTTTTCAGGATTAATTATTTTTATTTCCATGTTAGATTATATTTGTTATACATTTTATTATTTATAGAAAAATAAAATAAATGCTTATACTTAATAATACAATATGCAAAATAGTTTCTTTTCATGCACCATAATAAATTTTTCAGAGTAACAAATTAAATCTGTAGCCCCTTCAAATTCATTAAAACAATATTTTACTGCTCTTGGATATAGATTGAGGAACCAAATATGTTGTATGTATTTAAAGATGATATTAATAGTAAGATGTTCTGGCATTGTGTATATGTCATTTAAAATTTATATAATTTGCAAGATATATACATTTTTATAACTACAAAATATTTTCTTGTAGCTCCTGGTGGAACAGTAGCACTTGATGTTGATCCACTGAAAACATCTCGCACTGATGTTTGTATTTTTACTGCTGAAAATAACTTGGATACATTAAAAAACTATGCCCAGGTACTTTTTATATTATATTTAAAGTTTAAAATACAGAGTTATTTCTTTTATTAAATGTACTTTCATTTTTTGCAGGTTATTACTAAGCTTATTAGACGCTACAAGTATCTGGAGAAAACTCTTGAAGATGAGTTTAAAAAGGTATTTTTCCCCGAGTTGTATAATTGGAAAGTTTACATTTTTGAATACCATGTAACATTCTTTTCTTAATCCCAAATGCATATACAAATCCCTACATATGGGGCAGCAGTGTGGAATCATAAGCATAGCTACAAACTCAAAAGGGGCTGCGGGGGTTGGCATTGATGATTGTATATGGTTGTTGGGTTTTGTTTTCAAATATAAACTATTTTGAGAACTAATGGAATTGTTCAGATAATGCTGGTTGTGATCCCTCTGCTTATGCCACCAGACATTGATTTAGTAAGAAAAAATTGCATAGCTACAATTGCTATGCTAAATTTAGCTTGCATAGCAATTAAATTGTTTTGATTAGCAATTGAAAATTACTTTTAATTTCTTCAAAAAGTAAACAAACAAATATGTTCCATATAAAGTATTTCAGAGTGCTCTCCAAGTATATGTTTCTAATGAGCCTAAATCACTAAGTAGTGATGTAGTTGAGGGGGTATACCCCTACCTTTTTGTTCAATCTGAAGTGTATCCCCATTTTTACTTTCCTTATATACATAATGTATAAGGAAAGTATTGTGACGGGGTCGAAAATTCGAATTCGAGTTTTCGACGGGAGAGCACGTTTCAAGCATCCCTGATCACGAATCAAACATTTTTGAAGTGATGTCTGTGTGTGTGTATGTGTGTGTGTGTGTGTGTGTGTCAATGAGTCTGTGGAGACGATAACTGACGAACAAATGGACCGATTCGAACCAAATTTGGTACAAAAATCACAATCCGTAAACACTGGAAGCCTATTGTTTTTATACGTAATCGAATGTTCAGAACCCCCCTAAATTTTCGAATGAAATTTTGAAAAAATCGTCAAAAAATCAAAACCGCTAATAAAGTTACGCAAATAGATATTTCTTATGTAATTTTTCATTAGAAAACGATTGGCATAAATTTTAGAACGCTAACATGAACCGTTCTCGAGATATTGTACATTTTTCAAAAAAATTATGAAAAAGTCACATAAAAAAAAAAAAATTCCTATTGAGAAACATGTTCACTTTTCATATGTAATACCATGCGATAAATTGAGTGACATCATTCTCGTGGATCTAGCTCGTTCCATTCATGAAAAAATATACTTTGAGTAATACTTTTGTATTTGAACGCCAATAGTCATTTATCTGCTGTAAGAATAACTTTTTTCTTAGTGCATAACGCTTGGCGAGATTTTGGCGACGAATTTGGCGGAATGTCGCCAACTTGGCGACTTTTTTGAAATGTTGGCAAATTAATGAAAATCTCGCCAAATGGATAAAAATGATGCTAAATCAATGAAAATGACGACTAATTGTCGAAAATTCAATATCTTGGAAAGAATATTAGTATCTACTATAAGAAAAACCTATTTTTTTACTGTAAAAGTAGTAAATTCATTACATTATATAAGGAAAGTCATGTGTTGCCCACATCAGATTTTTTATTTTCAAAAAGGATGCTCATTTTTAAAAAATATATATTTTTATTTATGTCAAAATGTTTCATTGCATAGAAACAGTGGATAGGAATGTTTTTACCCCACTTTATCCAAGATCTTCCAACTAACTCTGTGTAAGCCACAGGAAAAAATAGTTAGCTGGTCAATAGAAGACTGCAGGGATCGCATTCTTCCTAAAATTCCTTATTTTTTTTCTATGTTCCTTAATTTCCTAAAATATTATTCATATTCTTAAAATTTTCATTAATTTCCTAAAAAGATAAAAATTTAATCAGTTGAGATCAAGAGTATATTTTGATAAGTGCTGAAAGTATTTTCACATGGGTTTTTCAATTTGTTTTGTAATGAGTCTGGGCGATGAATGTTTACTTTCACTTTCACTAGTGTAGCCGATCATATTCTAAAAATAGATCCCCCCCATGAAGGGAGATGCAGCGTGACGCCTTATGTACTGACTCCTATGAGGAGAAGCTAGGGTTTAGTTTCTTTCATTGGTGAGTTTGATTAACGTGTTAGATGTTGGAGGGGGGGGGGGGGAGAGTTAGATTGTTGGACTCTATGAATTCTTTCTTTCAGGGTTCGTGCGGACTCTGTAAAACCGGGAATTTACCGGGAATTTGGAAGTGGACTAAATTGTCAGGGAAATTGCAGGAAAAATCGATTTTTCTTCAAAATTCTGGAAAAATCAGGGAATTTTCAATTTGCCGAAATTCAGTTTACAGAGATGCCGATTGTTATGGATTTTCTGTAGTTTTTACGGGAAACTTCTTCATACTGACGATTATGGAATTTACATAGTTTCCAACAGAAAATTGTTTTCTATGAAGGTCAATGTAAATTTATAGCCACGGTAATTTCAATCAAATTTCATAAATGCATGGTAATTTCAATCAAATCAATGTAATAATGGGGATTTACAACCACATGGTTGTTCATGCCAATCAAATCGACATGACAATGGGAATTTACCGCTGAGTGAAACATAGAAGATCATTTTTTTTTCATGGAAGTAATAAATGTACTTCTTAAAAGTTGTTAAATTTTACATAAATCACTGAACCGTTAATTTTATAATTATTTGTATTAAAAACACATGGTAAACAAACTCGCGTATGTGACTAAAGGTATGGTCAAAATCTAAAGGTTAAATTTCTCCCAATTAACTGTTCGGAATTTGGATCATTTGTTTTGTCTCTCCTGTTTTTTATTTGGGTTCCTGCAGATCATGACGGAATTTGACCGGATTATGCTAATTTTTATTCAACAGGAAATTGGCATAATCCGGGAAAAGAAACTTCAACTTCAATCTGATATAAATACACCTGGTGTGGGGATATATCAGGAGGTCAGTAGATCAATATGTAGATAGGTATAGTCTGCCAGTTGTGGCCTCGAATTTGTTAGTCATGTATATTTGACTTAGATTCTATGACTGATAATATAATATCAGCAGATTATCAGTTTAGACAATGTTCAATTATGCTGTATCTATTTGTCTGTTAACTGTATCGAAATTAACAATACAAGTTATTTATGTTCATTATGCTTCAGTTTTTAAGTAATAAATGAGATTTTCGTTTTGAACCTACCTTGTCCTGCTTTGAGTATCTAAACACCACTCTTGTGATGTCGTAACTACTACTATGCAACTTCTGCTATTCTGATGTACTTCCTTAAATTTTAAGTACATCTATAGGCTTCGCAAATTTACTACAACGATTCCTTTTTTTTTATTCAATTTGCGCATAAACAGTTCAGTTGCACAATTCAGTTTATGTTTTCATGAATCACCAGAATCGATTAGTATCTTTTTCCATCTATTTCCATCTTCTAAATATCGTAAATTAGATTGACTAAACTAGCTTATTTTTATATTCTGATTAATTATTAAGGTTAATTTTTTAATCATTCTTGCATAAACAGCATGATTATGCAATTTACTTTGTTTCCTTGAATCACTGAGAGTCCATTAGTACCTTTTCCATCCATTCCCATCTTTTAAATGTTGCATATTAGATTGACTAAACTAGGTTTTTTTCATATTTTGGCTATTATTAAGTTTTTGCTACTCAGTCTCGCCAATTTCATTAAAACTGTTGAACTAATCAAAATTATGTAAAAGAAAATGACAAAGTATAAGCAATTAAACCTGAAAAGGTCATCCCCTCTAAATCAGAATCATCATTTTATCCCCTCTAAACAGAATTGTATGGAATCTGCATGTGAAACAGCAAACAAGCTATAAGTGTTGCTTTTTAATTTTAAGTTTTAATCAAGTTTTAAACTGACAAATAAAACTTTAGCATTTTATCTAAAATCTTTAACAGTTTTTTAGCCTTTTCAGATTTTTTTAGTTAAGTGCCAACCTTTAATTTACCTTTTTTTATATTGATATAAAATACATATGGGATATTCATTTCAAAAGAAATTTGCATTTATCAATTAACAAAATTTCCTCTTGTTTTTCGAGATGCAAATTGTACTGAAATATCATCTATAAAGTAATTTCAACCACGAATAACAGGTGCTAGTTGTCAGATAACAAATAAAATCATGGTCTAACATGATGCATAGCTGCCAATGCTTCCTATTTATCTGGGAACTTTTCGATTTTCAGGCATCATTTCGATCTTCTGATTGGAAACCAATGTCTTCCAATTTTTCGTTCACAAGCTAAAAGTCCCTGCTTTTCCCCAATTCCACTACAAAAATTCCCTAAAAATGTCCCCTCTTCATCTGAAAATGATAAACAAATTTTCTTCACTTCCTTTCTGGCGACTTGGTACGGTTTTGCGGACATTACTCCCAAAACTACGGAAAATCCCATGAAATCCATGTATCCCACTTTTCAATTCATATTCCTTGCTTTGCTGAGAGTCCAAAATTATCAGTTTGCATCCATTTTCTTCTAATGATTTCATATCAGAACAATAGACCTAATTTATTTTTATAGCGCGAGTAAAAATAAATATTTTACTACACAAATTTACTACAAATTGCGCAATTCAGTCTTTTTTTTTCCAGGCTTTGCTGAAATTACACAATTGCCTTCTCCCATCTATCTCCATCCCTTTGTTATTGCACATTAACTTGACTAAACTAGCTTATTTTCATATTTTGATTGATTATAAATGTTAACTTTTTAATTATTTTCATATAAATAGTACGATCGTGAAATTCTGTTTCTTTTTTCGTGGGCGTTTCCGAGATTACACAATTATCCTTTTCCATCAATCTCCATCTCCCTATTGTTGCATATTAACTTGACTAAACTAGCTTATTTTCATATTTTGGTTGATTGTAAAGGTTAATTTTTTAATTATTCTCAAATTTATTGTCCATATCAATTCAGGGGAGGGGGGGGGTACCTTCATAGTCTCAGATGTTTTTGAATTTAACATATGTTAAAATTCAGGAAAAACTAAGAAACCCGTATTTTTTTGTTTCATTCAAAAAAATTCCTGGCTCGAGATTAAGGCCACCAAAGATGGTTCCTCGGGCACCATTTCTCACTTGTGATTTTCGGCAAAATTTTAAAACACTATCTCTGGAACAGTTCAAGATATTTTGTTGCAGTTTTTTTATTTGAAATGTAATATTTTTCTGATTAAGATGATATCCTCCGTTTGGAAATATGTGTCCAAGTTCTCTTGCTGTAGCCTTCTGAATTTCTGTTTGAAAAATCAAAAATAAATTTTTTTCCAAAAATGCCAATCCCAAAAATTTTGATTTTTTGACTGTTGATCAGTAGAGTACTACATTCCCTGAAAAGGAGAAGTTCCACTTTTGAGTTTAACAGGTTTTATAAACACTGTTCATGTTTTAGCTTCTGTGTCTAATTTTTATGCATTTTGTTTTAATTTATTTTTCTCAAAAACACCTTTCTGAAAAGAAGAACATGCCACTTTGGTTCTGTTATTTTTCATAATTTTGTTTTTTTAAGCAATCTATTTTTGGACCAATGTGCTCAATGTGATGGAATAAAAATGATAAATTAAACAAAGTTGGAGCTGGTTATTCTGTTTTATTCTTCTGGATTTTCTTTACATAGAACCTTCCAAATCATTAAAGGTCTTCTGGAGCAATGTGGAAGCTTCTAGATAATTCCAGAATGTAGCAGAACTTTCTAGAACAATCTGGAAGCTTCCAGATTAATTCCAAAATATATAACAGAAACGTCTAGAACAATCTGGAACCATCCAGATAATTCCAGAATGTAACAGAACCTTCTAGCACAATCTGGGACCATCCAGATAATTTCAGAATGTAACAGAACCTTCTATAACAATCTAGAAGCTTCTAGATAATTCCAGAATGTAACAGAACCTTCTAGAACAATCTGGAACCATCCAGATAATTCCAGAATGTAACAGAACAATCTGGAAGCTTCCAGATAATTCCAGAATGTAACAGAACCATCCAGATAATTCTGTGTGTTTGGCCTAGCATATAAAAGGGAAGACACATGAATTCACAGTTAAGTTGTCAACGGGCAAACAAAGAGAGCACCAAATTTGTGATCCTACAGCACTTAAGTAAGTTTTTGTGGGGATTCTGCTGATTGAGTTGTATGGTCTTTTGTGGAAAGGACTGAAACGTCTTCTGACTGGGGCCACAGGAGAGTGAAGTGTGCTGACTATTTGCATATCCATAAAAGAGTGATATATAAGACTAGCAAAAGAACAGGCTTTCATCAGGTTGGGAATAAGAGTGCTCATTTCAAGACTCTGTTTCAAAGCTAAGATGTTTCCGATGATGACTTTCTGTGTTCTAAATGCTTTGACAGAATATCAAAAATGACACTAACTGAACAAGGAGAAGTCTCCCATGGTGTGGATGATGCAGATTTTGTATCTGCAAAAAAAGAATTAGATTCCCTGAATCAGTCTGCTGTAGAGGTTGGTGTTTTAATCCTGTTAGAAAACCATAGTCAGTGAAGTCAAGTCAAACCTATATTGCATGAACTTTAAAGAGCAAGAAGAAGAAATTTCATTTGTCCAACCAAGATCTCAGAAATGACAGGAGAATATTCAGATTCACAACCTACAAAGAGGGATGTTTGTGGGATGTGTGTATGACTGTGACTGGTGGATTGCAGAGGTTATAGATGTCAGTTGTGAGTTAAATGAAATCTTTGTGAACTTTATGCTACCACATGGACCGGTTGCTGGATATAGATTTCCAGCTGCAAGACAGCACCACCACCACCAGTGCTTACTTCCAATTCACAATGTTTTAAAGATTGTGGGTGCCCCAGTTCCTATTGGTTCAACAGGGAGGCATCACTCAATATCAAAAGAAGATGCTGATGCAGTTGAACAAATTTTTAGTTCATTGAATTGCTAATTTCAGTTCTAAGCAGAGTGCACAGAAGTGGTATGCTGTGGAACCTGTAATAAGTTTTGGAACTTGCATATATATTTTGGAAGCTTTAATATGTTTTGAAAGCTGTGTCTGTTACTTATCTTAAGAATTAAAATGCCATGTCAAATAAGACTAGATTTTGATTTCATGAGACCAATATGTGATAACAAAAACTGGTTTAGTGTATGGCAAAATTTTCAATTGTTTATAAAACATGTTAAACTCAAAAGTGGAAGTTCTCCTTTTCAGGGAATGTAGTACTCTATTATAATGATCAACAGTCAAAAAATCAAAATTTTTGAGATTGTTTTTTTTTTTTTTTTTGAAAAAAAAAATAATTATTTTTGATTTTTCAAAAAAAAATTCAGAAGGCTACAACAAGAGAACTTGGACATGTATTTCCAAATGGAGGATATAATTTTAATCAGAAAAATATTATATTTCAAATAAAAAGACACAACAAAATATTTTGAACCATTCCAGAGATAGAGCATTTTAAAATTTTGCCGAAAATCGCAAGTGAGAAATGGTGCCCAAAGTGCCATCTTTGGCAGCCTGTATCTCGGACCCGGAATTTTTTTGATCAAAAACAAAAAAATATGGGTTTTTTACTTTTCCTGAATTTTAACATATGTTAAATTCAAAAACATCTGAGACTATGAAGGTAAGATATTTTCTTTGCCTGCCTGAATTGATATAGATTTAGCCATGAAATACGATCATGATATGATCATGAAATTCATTTCTTTTTTCGCGAGTGTTGCCGAGAGTATGTAATTATCCTTTCCCTATTGTTGTCCTGCATCTCCCTATTGTTGCACATTAACTTGACTGAACTAGCTTATTTTCATACTTTAGTTAATTATAAAGGTTAATTTCTTAATTATGCCATTTTCCCTCTATTAGCGTTATTTTCTCTTTTCCCTATTTTAGGTTATTTTATCCATTTTTTTAAGTATGATGTATTTATTTTATGATGATTTTGCATAACTTTGATGAATTTGCTTAAAGTCGTGAATTTTTACCTGTGAATCAAAATCTACAGATTTCCAGCCAAAAATCTACAGATTTTCAGCCATTCAGAGTTGGCAGCTATGATGATGCACCATTAAATCTAAAACTGAAATCAATAGAAAAAGTGACAAGATTTCCTTCAGAAAATCTGCCATATACATGTTATCTCTGATATTAATCAGGATTCACTGGCTTCTCAGTTCAAGGCATGTGTCTCCAGTCCATCGAGGTAATATATAATGGAGAGAGCTTAAGGGTTGCAATCGGGGCCAAAGATAAAGGGAGTTGTAGTCAGGACGAATTTCCTGAGAACCCGTTTTCTTCCGACTGTGACCCTGTACATTTCAATGGCGATTTCTGACCGAGAGCGTGTTTGAGAAATATAAATAGTAAAATAATGGTTATGTACTGTTGTGCTTACGGCTGCAAGGAAAAGCATGTAAAAGGAGGACTTTACTCTTTCCATGGGTAAGTTTTTTTTTTCATTATATATCTTACAAATATAGTTAAGAAGTAATTTTGCTAGATTTTAGCGTGGTGCATTTCATTTGGCTATTAATTTTATTGCTTTTAATGCTATATTATTAGAAGTTTTGCTCTATTTTTGGTGTTTGTGATATTGCAGAAGACTTATAATATCATTCTAACACTTTAAAAAAACATTCGGAGTACTTTTGTGATAGTTATAGAGCTATTTTTGGTATCCTCATATGTTTTCCCTTCGAGGTAGAACTTGGCGATGTTTGGCGACGTTTGGCAAGATTGGGTGGCTAGGGAAGAAACATAGGGTGTTTAGATAATGAGCGTAAAGACGTGTCGTATGATAAAATTTTACTTTCAAAATAAAATATAATAGTTTACATTGATTGAAAATGTCAGTTATTTTACATCACAATTTTTCAGTGCATTTTATATAAAGATATATGATCTGAAATATGAGCATGATCTCATTTCTAGTTCAGAGTAAATTGTACTTTATAAGTCGATGTTATTAATCTTATCCTTGAGATTGCCCCCCCCCCCTCACCCTCTCCGCATAAATTTTATACATGCCGATGTTGGTTAGAATTAATTTCATATAAACATCTCGATTGTTCACAAATTAAATATAAAAGGATATATCATCAAACTCCCAGTGTAGTAGAAGTATTTTGGTATTACACTCCTGTTTAGTTTTCGAGAAAGAAATATGCCTTGCCCAAAGAAATATTTGAATCACCGACTTCTTGATCACACGTTAGCAATCTATTAAATGAGAAATATTAACTCTAAAAGAACCTTACATTCTCCTCATCATAATTTAAGTAATAGGCTTTTTGATCTAGAAACAGCTCTACCAATATAAATATTTTTACTTACATCATGTTTTATGTACCAAAGTCGTGTTTCAGAGTCTTTCAAGTGCGACTAATATAAATTGAAGTCCAAATTATTATAATTACAGAAATTTGATGAAGATAAAGCTATTGGGACACCTAGCTTAGGTGATTCAAAAGTAATAATTTTATATTGAAATAATTTTATATTGAAATAAGACTACATATATCATCTTCATCAACTAGTTACAACATGATTTAAATGAAATAATATCACACAAAAAACTCAAAAAAAGGAAGGAGGGGGGGGGGGGGGTAATGGGAATTAAATAAAGATGCTGTCAGGAGGAAGAGCGATGAAAAGGCAATAATTGTTACACATATTTTAATATTTTTTAGTTCGTATGAGATAAAATAGCGAATATATATATATATATATATTTCCCTATATAAGAAATATTATAAAGTTTTATATTTTTCAGTTTTCCTCGGGAAAGTTAAATATTTTATTATTGCAAATATTACATTGTTTTATATTTGACGGTACACATACAATATATTAAAATAAATTAGATGTAAAAATGACTCAGTCGTATTACGCCTCAAAGCAGATATGGATAATGCTAATATAACTTTCAGAGATAAAGTTTATCTGGATAAAAGTGAAGAATTCTACATTTTAAGCAAGCATGCACACAATTTTTTCATATACTTTATAATTGTTTTTAAATATATTATACATATTCTTCAATTTGTATACTTGTAATCTATTTCATATCATATTTTATTTGTAATTGCTTTGTAGTTCAAGTTGTTTTACAAAATTGACTTCATTAACAAAATTATTCTTTAGTAATAAAATTTTTTGGTAATAAAAATATTCTAATCCTATTTCGTATTTTTCTTCATACATATTTTTTAAAATCTTATAACGTATAACACGTGTAATAACTTCCCATTCATCCTCGACTTTAATAGAAGTTAAAAAAGAAAACAGAAGGTACACTACACAGTTTAGGCGATAAATCGCCAAATCATGAAAGTGCTTCTCCTCCTCGTCCTTACTACACCTCTGTGTTTGTCCATGCTACTAGCATGGGGAAGATAGGACCGCACTCCCTCCATATATACTAACTCGTTGCTCCAGTCCCTTCCTTTTCCATTATGGCCGATTTTAACCAATTATAGTAAAATTTGCAAATGGAAAATAACATGGGCAAATTTCTTGCAGTATTTTTACATTCATGCAAAGTTTTAATTCTTTTATTCAAAACATGCATGCTATCCAGAATCCTACAACTTATGTTGGTTTCATGGCATTTTAGTTACAAAGATTGAAAATATTTTAGCAAAATAAGATTTCTTTTAGCAAAATGCTGAAAAAGCTAACACAGTTTAAACCCTGGCAAATATTTTAATTTTGCTTTTATATGGTGAATTATTGATTAGAACTGCATCGCTATAAGTTTAATATTTTCCAATCATAAATGCTTTCTGAAGTAAAATGGTGTCTTTGTTGTTCTTTTATTGCTTTTAGTAAGGGTTTTGTTTATTTTCTTTTTAAATTCCTGATGCACTTAATTATTTTATTTTTCCAAACAATATGTAAAGTAGCTTTTTGTTTTAAAATGTAGGACATTTAGGTCATACTTTATATTTCAATGTGAAACATAATAATGCTATCTTGCTGTTTGTTGTGATTTTTAAAATGAAATATATTTTGAGACCATGTTAATCTAATATTTTGATTTTTATACTTCGAAAATATAATACTGCTGAAATTTTCCATCACATAAATATTTTTAAATTTATCAGAAAATGTGATATTTAAAATCTAATAAATTTATGACATTTTAATTTTTTTTTCTAACCAAATTTTTTTTTTTTTTTTTTTGCAAATACAAACTTTGCAAGTCTGTGTAATCTTCTAAGTCATAAATAAAATGCAGTTGGTCAAAAAACATTAGTATTCAAAGTTTTCATAGTCAAAATCTGACATGTTTCATATTCAAATTTTCGATATTACTATTAGTCTAAACACTAAATTATAATATTTTCAAGTAAAAAAATAGTAACTAAATGTTTATGGGAGTTAAGTATCTTATTACTGCTCATTAAAACCCCTATTCGAATGCCACTGTAACTGTTTCTCATGACAATGATAATGATATTTCTAATGATAGTAATGTCTGTGATTCAGAATCCCACATTTTGGATGGTGACAATGAAGTAAATAGCATAAAAGTTTCCAGATGTACTTGTAATGGGATAGAAAAATGGCCTAAAGATTGGAATGAAAAGCAAATAGAGACATTCAAAATTAAATACAATGGACAATTCCGACTTCATTTTTTAAATTTTTTATTCTATTTGAAATGTTGCAAAATGGACAAAAGCATAAACATTTTTATTCTTTGAGCTGTATTTCATGTTTTATTAGCAATGAAAGTTTGCCTTTCGGACTGTCGCGGGAAAACGACCCATTTCATTATGTCAGTGTGCATGGAATGTGACATCAGAATGCCATGGCCATGGCTCTTCCCTTTGAGAATTGGTTAATAAATTTGCTTACATTCGGAAAGTTCTTCTGATTATAATTGTTTCTTCCATCCCAAACTGTCGAATAGTTATAAGTATTATATCGCTTCAATGTGCACAACTACTAGTGTTACATCATCAGATAAAATATTTATATCTATGCCAAAAAATGATGTTTTTCGTAAAAATATGTGAAGTGCATGAAGCCAGATTGTAAACAAAATTCACTTCTGTCATTAAAGAGTGTTTGTTACATATATTATAGTAATAAATCAGTGACTGTATAATCCAATTTTCAAAGCCTTTTTATGAGAAGTTATTTCTTTATGATTTATTAAACTTGGAAAATCCTTAAGGGTGTTCACTACTGGTTCGGCACTCTGTTTAGTTTTGCTATTACAGTTGAATTTAAAGCCCGATTGATTCAATGTGGCTTATTAACTTTGTTCCCAGTTTAGTTTGTGACGTTCACAGGTAAATTTAGAGAATATAAAAAATTCTGTGCATGAAAATCTTATATACCAGTATACTGCAGTTGCAATTTAATATTTTCATTAAGTACATGTGCTGTTGAAAAGTTATAAAATATATCTTATCTAAAAAAAATCACAAATTTAAAACATTGCACAAAAGGAATTAAATGAAAAATAATTTAAAATTGCTTCACCTATTCAGAATCGTAAATGTTTTAAAATAATATATTTTAAGAAACAATTTAAAACTGCTTTTAATGTAAAAATAAATTATTAAATATTATATTTAGAATCCTCACAAATCATATAAATGTAATAAATAATTCCTGCTCAATCTAAACTTTCAGTTTAAATTTACTGTATAACAAACTTATCTAAAAAAGGTTATTTGCACTCAAAAAATTATGGAGCACATTACAAAAAAAAAAAAAAAAAAATCAGTTGTGGGTAGTTCTGTCCGATGGAGCCTAAATGGTTTTGCATAAGTAATATTAGTAAAATAAAACTACAGTAAGGTTCGATAAATTTATTTGATTTTTTTTTTCAGACTCATTTGTTTCATTTACAGGCTTTCAAAGTGCTGTAAATTACTTGCTAACTGTTTATAACTAACTAACACCTTTAGTTTTCATTCCAATTTCATCTGGATACTCCGACCCTAGACCATGGCAAAATATGCAATATTTTTATTAACTTGCTTTGCGGTACATATATTAAACATCACAATATATCTGACAAGATTTTACATTTAAGTTAAGTTGAGTTTCAGCTGGGGCACAAAATTTTTATTGCTTCTGAAATAAAGCACCATCACAATTGAATTGATCTTAGGCAAATTATCTGATTGCCCTTTAACCTTTTCGAGACGATTGGCATGTCCCATGTGTCGGCTGCGAACTTGCATTCAAGGACGGACGGCACGCACTCGTGACAGAGGAAACTTTGCCGTAAACGGCGAGTGGCACGCATGCATGCTTTCACATGGAACATTTTAATTTGTCTACTACATGGCGTTAAATGTCCGTGGAACTAACTTCAATGTATTTTGCAGATACATGACCTTGGCATAAGGAGGATCCAATGAATTATTTCTTTATTTGGAGTGGTGAAACATGATTTAGTAATATAAACAGACATAACAATTCTCGCAGCATCAACAATTTTATAATTGAGTTTGGGGTTTTTTTTTATTTCAGCTTTATGATTTCGTTGGTGAATCATAGGAATATAAGAGTATTTTTTTTTTGTTTGGGTTTTAGAGGCAGTGAAATTATTCATTTATTTCAGATAAAAGAATGGGAGCAACTAACGAGTATTTTGTATTCAGATTTGTATAAAAATTTACATCAAATAGAAAATAAATATTTCTTTTATTCCTGAAAATAGTAGATTTCTGTGTTGAATAGGTGATTTTTAGTGAATTTATTTCGAGAGTTAGGCTTAGCGCGAAAAAATTGCCATCTCCAGGGAACAGTTCAGAAGCGAAGCACTCCGTACTTTGGGCCGCGGCAGTTCCGGAATGCCGCCGTCGCGAAAGGATTAACAAAACTAGGATCTATTTTTACAATAATATAAAATAATCAACAGATTATCAGAATTCAAACATACCAAGTACAAATGTAAAACTTAAATTGTAAACAAAATTAAACACAAAATTTCAAATATTATCAATAGGTCACAAATATGAAAAACACAAGATGGGTAGCGAGCAGTTTAAAATTTTGTGGTGCTGTGTCAAATTCATATAGTTCATTATATACCCATTTTATTGAAGCTTGCTTCATTGAAATTGGCAAATGAACAATTCGGATTTTAGAATCTTTTAAAATTTTAGAAAGTAACAAATATGAAATCACTTTAAAAGTAAAAAGGAAGGAGTTTTGAAAGCATTGAATTGACAAGCTACCCCAAGCTTGCAATTATCAACCCTGGCCAGTTCCTACAAAGCCTTGTAGACAATTTGAAGGAACGATTGAGCAGAGGAGATCTTATTGTTAGATTTAACCATCCTTGATACCAGCACATGGCCAACAAATCTGGACATTTGTCATGAGGAGAAAGAGATAAAATGTCTATTCTCCTATTTTAATCTTGACATTCATACAATTATCATTGCGATGAGAGAATATATTGAAAATAGACAGATTTTACCTATTAATATGTTACCTTTAAAAGTCTGCAGCGAGACTATTCCACTTGGGACCAGTGCAAGCACTGATTTAGTCAGATGAACATCATAGCTTCAGATGAAACACCCTTTAATTACTGCTATTTCAAATCTTCTGATGATTATACCAATGCTGTTACCGTCGACTTCGTCCGATGAAAAGAAGGTATCTTTTTCCGTAAGCCATGTGTGGTTCGAGAGATTCAAACAAAGACATTCTTTACATAATCTGAGAATGAAAGGTGAAAGGGCATCTGCTGATTCGAATGCGGCACAACAATATCCGGCAAAACTTGCTGAAATCATTGCCGCTAACTCCTACACTTCTGATCAGGTTTTCAATGCTGACGAGTCCGGATTATTTTGGAAAAAAATGCCGGAAAGAACCTTTATAGCCAAAGCTCACAAATCAGCTAGTGGTTATAAATTAGCGAAAAGTCGTATAACAGTTCTTTTCTGTTGCAATGCTTCTGGCAATTATATGATGAAACCATTGGTGATTAACAAATCAAAATCACCACGATCATTGAAAGGAATGAATATCAAAAACCTTCCCGTCTATTGGATGGCTAATAGAAAAGCATGGGTCACTGCCATAGCTTTCAATGAATGGTTCCATAACTTCTTTGTTCCAGATGTCAAAAATTATTTAACTAAAAAGGGATTGCCTTTTAAGGCTCTTCTATTAATTGATAATGCACCAGGTCATCCTCCAGATTTACAACACAAAAAAATGTAAAAGTTGTTTTTTTACCAAAGAATACAACTTCCTTATTACAGCCGTTAGATCAAGGGATAATTTCGACTTTTAAAGCACTGTACATCAAGCAAACTTTCAGGTATATCTTAGAACAAATGGAGAATGATGAATCTTTTACTCTGATGGATGCCTGGAAGAAATTTACAATTTTAGATTGTGTTAAGCATGTTGAACTGTCATACACTCAGATCAAACAATCAACGATCAACGCCTGCTGGAAAGCCATATGGCCGGATGTTGTTGAAAGTGGAAATGATAAATCACCAATAGAGCATGAATATTCTCAGATCACTGAGTTGACCCATACTATAGGAGGAGAAGTTTTAAAGATTTAGCTCAGGCAGATATTGAAGAAATAATGACTGATGAAGAATTGAATGAAGATGATTTAATTAACATGATTCGTGAAACAAACAAACATGATGAAGACAATGATTCTGATGAAGAGCAATCTGAACCAGTTACTTTCACAGCAAGAATAATAAACATAGGACTTGATTTGGGAAGAAAATTGGGCAACCATTTCTTACAATATGACACAAATGTTGAGCGAGACCTTCGTAAATGCTTAAATCAATATGAAGAGGTCTATAAAGATTTAGCAAAAGAACCTATGCAATTGCTAATTACCGATTTCATGACAGTCTTGTCAACCCAAGATCTTGCCTAATTCGTCAACCATTGAGCCAGAATCGCATCAAGAAAGCTTGAGTGATGAAAGTGACATCATACCTTGGTGGTTGGTTGGTTGGCCATCATACCTATCAGAAAGAAAAGACTGATAGTATATGAAAGTGATGACAGTGATTAAACTTATAAGTAATTTTTAAGGGTCTTTTTGTTTTTTTGTTCTTTGTTCCTAATATAAAATACATTAAATATGTTATATTACTACATTCATATGTTTGTTATTTTATAAACTAAGTATAATTTTAAGTTTTCTAAGATGCCTTACTTTTGTTTTACTTAAATAAATGACTGAATCATGCACATTTTGGGGTTATTTTCGTTTTACACGATTTTACTTAGCAAAATCCAAGATTTCAATTTACATGGTTTTGTGCAGAACCTATCTTCCGTGTAAATCGGAGGACAGGTGTATATATATATATATATATATATATATATATATATATATATATATATATATATAACCAACGTATCCAGAAATGTATACAGTACAACCTCGAAAATCCAGACGTTTTCCAAATTTTCGGGGTTTTTTTTTTTTTTTTTTTTGTTATTTTGTTATTCCCTTATTCCCTCCGGATTGACAAAGTCGCGGATTTAAAACAACAGGGTAAGATTATTTATATGGAATTATATTTTATATACAAATACCGTATTTTCCGGTCGACTTTCTGAACCCGGAAATAAAACGAAAGTTTAGATGGACTGCCGTAGATCAGCTGGTTGGAGCGTGAATTACGTTGTTAATGTTAATCCCTCCACCCCCTTATTCAAGTCACATTTCCCGATGAATTGTTTTGCGTAAAATATACATCGTTATTTAAATACGGAATTTTTATTATCAAAATTTCCTTTTCTCATTATTGAAAAAGACATTTTTCTGAAACAATGTAATTTTTAATATTAAACACTTTAAAACTTTATCATAGCATTTTATCACAGATTGTTCAATTAAATCTAAAAATCCCGAGAATTCATATTAACGCTCACGGAAATTTATTTTGCTCACTTCGTAGTACGAATCCCATTCTTCGATGTGTTCTGTTTTGTCTTCCTCCCGCTCCCGATATCTGATGATTGTTTCATTCTCGTTGAACATGTCAGCTTGAAATCGGATTATAATCCTATAATCCGGAATTATCGGATTATAATTCTATAATCCGGAAAAATCGAAAATCCGGAATCGGCAAAGTCCGGACGAGTCTGGATTTTCGAGGTTGTACTGTAATAGCTTAAATTAAATTCAGCTTTGTCTCTAGATATAATAATTATATCCAGTAAGACAATCACAGTTTTGTTTCAATTTCATAAGGAATGTTTATTTAAATATAGAATTCTAAATATAGAATATTAAATATAGTGAATAATTAATAATACAGTGACCGCCGCTTATAAGAAACACGTTCGTTTCGCTCGTTTTGTTTCTTATAAGCAGTTGTTTCTTAAATCCGGAAATTTTTTAAATATCGTTCTTCCATTGTAAATACTAACTATTGAACACAGTTTTACAGAATTTAAAAGATAAATGTATATAAGTAAAATATTAGTACGTACATAATACATTTGTAAATTAAGTTTTGCATTCAAAAATATTTCTCATTTTACAAATTAAGCCTTACAACTTAAATTATTATCTATATGCATATAGTATGCAGTTAAATAAGAATAAAAAGTAAAACTCATAGGTCGTTCATTTATGTATAAGAGCATAGTACATTTTCATACATACCGTAATCTATTACTGAAGAATAGCAAAAAACTTATCCAGTATTGTTTGTGCTAACGAGTCTGTGATTAGTTTACGTACATCCATTTCTAAATCATAAAACAGTCCATAAACTTTTTCTGATGCCCCTCTGTGTTCAAGAGTTTTTCTAATTATAGTTAGGGCTTCTCGCGACTGTTTGGCTGTAGGAAAATTTTCTTCTTGTGGAACGTCGTCTTCATTTTCTTCTTCATTGCAAACATTCTGAATTTCCGCACTATGTCATCATCATTGTTTTCTTCAGATGTTTGTAAATTTTCGTCGATGTGAATCCATTCTTCGAAAGGTGCTTCAAATTCTTCTTCATCTTCTGCTGGTATGGCAACATTATTTTTCAAAAATCCTGCTTTACGGAAGCAATTAAAAATGCATATGTCAGAAACTTTTTTCCATGCGCCTGCGATCATATGGATAGCATCAAGCAAGGTTGTTTTCTTGCTTATTGACTACACGGAGGTGGAGAATCATACTTTTTAAGTAAACTTTGCTTTTCAAGCAAAGTAAGGGTTTGCGACATGCTTCACTAGCAAAACATAAAATGACTAACTAAAGCTGTACGAATCTTATTTGAGTGCATAAGCAAAGATGCCTTTCCTTATCAGTACGTTTCCTTAACTGCCAAAAGATTAAAGCTGGTTTCTTACTGGTTTGGGGTTGTACTCCCCAAGCCTTTCTGCGGAGAAATCCTCTGTCATCCTTTGTTACATAGCAAACTCCCACCCCCTCCCCGTACGCCCAGAGACAAGAGATAACAACTCGTCCTTCAGTTAACCTTAAACAAATCGATTTTTTTTTTTACACCAGCGTCGCAAGGAAATCAACAAATTTTCTGTAGAAAACTGTTTCTTATAAGCGGAATCGTGTTTCTTATAAGCGACACAATTTTAATGTTAAAACGAAGTTTGTATTTGTTTCTGTCGTTTTGAGTCTTATAAACGGCTGTTTCTTATAACCACTGAATCTTATAACCGGCGGTCACTGTATATTCATAAGAAAAGCTAAATAATGGTGGTATATGTTTCATTTCATGTATTATTAATATATGCCTGGTATAATATTGAAAAGATCATTTCCAAAGGCATTTATCTACTGTTTTAAATTAGATTTCAAAAGATCATTTGATTATCCCCTAAAAGCACCAACAACTTTCAACATCATAGGTATCCATCATATAAATTATACTCTTGATTTGGTTGAAATTTTTAAAAATTGATGTGAATAAAATTGTGTCCCCACACCTTTTTTTTTTTTATGACTATGTGACTGATTCTAAGTGCCTGAATAAATAATGATATTTTAATAATGTTATTCTGAAAATATGTACTTTCATTTTATTCATAATAAGTTTGAAAGATGATATCCCCATATAGAAAGCAAAATAAGTATAAAATATTCAATGCAAAAATGGAATATATTTAAACAAGATCAGTCATGCATAAAGCATTGATTATGAAACACTTCCAACTGAAATGCAATTTTATTTATACACTACTCGACACAGAAAGTGCAACACCATTAAAGTGTGAATAGCGTGTGATGATAAAGGACACACAGATAGAGATGACACATAAATAAGTGATGTTAATTCCAGAAGGATAATGCAATACAGTGATGGCATTGACAGGGTGATCAGTAGGCAGTTGGACAACCTTTTGCGGTGATATAAGCAGCAACCCTTCAAGGAACAGATGCAATGAGCGTGTGCTTAGTTTCCTGAGGAATGGATGACCATACGTCTTCAACCATTCTCCACAGGTCATCCTCTGTTTGAGGTGGGGGCAGGGCAGTCAAACGGCAGCCAATCACGTCCCGTACATGCTCGATGGGTGAGAAATCTGGAGACAGCAGAGGCCAAGGAATAGACAGGAGTGTTTGAACCTGGAACCTCATGGACTATACAAAATTTAAGTTAAATTGGGTCTCCAACCCATTTGCCATCTTTATACCAATATAACACTCATTAGGCAAATTTAATTTGCGATTTGTGATGTGATATTGTTTGAATCGAACCTTATATACCACTGACTGAATATCCTCTTAAAAAAGAAAAAAAAATGTATAATTGTATAAGTTGTTGTTAAAAAAAAGTATAGGATTTTATCTCTGGAGTTATTTTGCCAGGATGTGAAATAGGAGATATTAAGTGAAATGTGAATAAAAGTTATCCCTTACCTACTTAGTAGAAGAATACTGTAGAGGAGGAGAAAGTCAAAATATAGTTGTTGTGCTCCTGAAAAGGTAGAAAAAATTATATTTCTTTAATGTATACTTTAAAAATTATGTAGTTGCAATTAAAATATTTCTGATGTGGTTTAACCCTAGAAGTTATTTTTTGAAGACATTACAACCTTATACCCACACCTTGCCCTATACACCCAGCCTTATGCCCAAATACCCCTCCTCTTTTATAAGCATGTGTAGACATGAACTGTAGAAAGACAAAAACATATATAGACAGCAAAGCGCTAAGTTTAAATATATAAATTATGATTTGGTTTGTATATCTTTTGTTGGTTTGAATTAAATATTTGAAGTATCACACTGTCTTTAGGTATTGGTTTTCCTGAAAGGATTTTCTGCAGTTGAGCGGTCTAAATTAGGTAAAGTTACTGCAGTATTACTTGCTGGTGGTCAAATACCTCCTACTGTGCTTCCTAAGGTCTTGCAGGATCACCTTGTAAAAGATGGTAAATTTATCTTACTCTTCTTTATAATGCATACAAATTTAATGTTCTCAAATAAAATAATTTTTTCAATGTTCTGTTTCTTTTAAAAATGTGTCATAAGTATTAATTTTTGTAAGAGAAGATAAAATTTTACCCTTTTTTATACAGTTATTTTATCGTGGTCACCCATTTAAAATTATATTTTCTAGGCATTGCTTTAGAATTTATTATGGAGGTTTTTAAAACATGGCTTGGAGAAAGGGATAGTACTACTGTTTGGGCTTCCTTAAGAAAAGCTGGTTTAGATTCTCGTTTAATGGTATGTTACTTTGGATTTTATCATGTTATACAAATTTATAATTACAAATATTTTCTGAGATAATTTTAATTTTTTTTATTCGCAGGACTTTTTCCCTGTGAGTAAACGCAGTATTGATAATTTAAGCAGTACTTTTAAAGCTAATGGTTTGAATCAGCTGTTGGAATACTTGGTAAAAATGTTTATATTTTTCATTACATTATAAAAAAAAATTTCATTACATTGTATTTAGGGGATATATGTACAGGGTGTTTCTAAAGTCATGCAACCCACATTTGATATTTCCCAATACAAAAATATGAAATATTCACAGTAAATAGTTTAATGTCTGCATAACATCGTGCGTTACAATAATTGCTGAAAATGACAACCATTTGCTGCCAAGCACAACTCTACTCGACTACAGGGTATTAACGTATCCACTAAGATGAAACCAGACTTCATCGCTGAAAAAAGTCAGGTCCTGAATGTTTATGTCAGTTTGAATATGTTCTTGAAACCACAAACAATAACATACTCGTTTTTCTTTGTCTGGTTCCTTAAGTTCCTGCACAACCCGCACCTTATACAGATGAAATTTCAATTTCTTGGCAACCCTTTGACATGAACTGAGTGACACACCTGTCTGCAATGATAACCTGTGAAAACTTTCTCTGGGGCTTCTCTGTAGGCTTGCTTCAATCTCGCACATTTGATGCGCAACTTAATGACCACTTACTTCATCGTTGGTCATTAACAGAACCGGTTTCCCTGAATTTTTTTACTACACGAAGTATCGATGATTTATTCGGCACATTTCGTGTTTCAAAATGTTTGCGAAACGCTGAACGAACAGTTTTGTAAGAATTAGTCTTCAAATAATGCTCCACAATAAATGCACGCTCCAGTAAACTGAGTGCCATTTTAGAACAATGTGTACTGACTCTGTACTAACAACGCCCTCTATTGTACATTATATGATGTATAAATAGCGCAAAATTCAAACATCTGTCTTTATATTTATGAGAGATATCAACCGAAATGTGGGTTGCGCGACTTTAGAAACACCCTGTATATATATATTAAAAACTGTATCTGGTATTACCCGTAATTTAAAGCAGGGATTAATTGAATTAATTTATTAAGTTTTTCTAAAGGCTTGGTTACCCATTGTATGACTGCACTTTAATTACAAAACGCATGCGATCATATGCTTGCCCCAAATAAGTGCCTCACACCTTAGACTGCTGCCCAGATATATAATATGTCTTGGTTTCTGCACTAGGCACTTCTAATGCTATGCCATAACACAACTACATATTACACCCTATATACACCTTTTGCTCTCTTCATGGGTATACAAGCTCTTTGGATAAACCCTAAGTACTTTCCTTTGATGCACATATGGGTTTAAGGAGTGCATGGACATCTGTTCTGAAGAAACCCGACCCTATTCATAATAAAGCTCTATGCATATGTTCAGGGGCATTTAGAACATATCCTGTTCAAAGCTTATATGTTTACTGCAATGAGCCATCTCAAAAATTAAGACGTGAACAATTGTCACTGGATTATTACTACCAGGTCATGCCCTTACAGAACCACTCTCTGCAACGATTAACCCTAAATGAGCATTATGATCGACTCTACAACCACAGACCTACTTTTGGCAAGTGAATATGCAATATTGTACCAACGACCTTACTAGTAGATCTTGATATCAGTAAAATAAAGTGTTTTGGGCACCTCCATGGCATATTCCAAATGTCACCTTTCTCAACCCTTTTTGTAATTTTACTTAGAGTAATACAACTCATGCGCAACTGTTTGCTGAACATAGAAATTTCTATAAGGAGTTTACTCCTGTTTTCACAGATGGGTCCAAAGCAAGTGAATATGTGGGTTTGGCTTATGTTTATAAAAACACTGTAAAGTCTTTTAAACTGCATGCCTCTTGCTCTGTATTTACTGCTGAGATTATGGCAATATACCAGTCTCTAATATTTATATCTCATCAAAATTCTAAAAATCACATTTTCCCTGGCTCATTGAGTACCCTACAGCTCTTATCATCCAAGATGGCTATGAATCACTGCATTGTCTCTGATATCCTTAAGTATGAGCATCGTCTTAAGGTACAAGGATACCATACTAAATTTTGTTGGGTCATGTTGGTATCAAAGAAAATTAGTTAGTAGATATCACTGCTAAATCTGCTACTCAAACTTTAAATCTGACTATTCCTTTAACAGACATCAAACCATTCAAATATCTTTTTATCAAAGACTACAAGTATTTGTAAACTGTATTTAGACACCATCTTGATGTACAGAAAATATTTTAAAAATACCATAGTGCTATCAAATATAATGTCCATCATCAATGGCAATATTAAAGAATTGACAGACATGAGCTTTCAAACAACCCGAAAATCGTGAATGCAAATTTGTATATAGTAAATTGGATAAACACACTGGAATTATCATATATTACAAATAAGTATATAAAAATTCAAGTGAAAATAATTCAATTCAAAACCCATGTACATAAATAAATCAGGGCAATACATAAACGCAATGCTAGTGATGGAACATTTGATTTTTAGAAAATCGTATAAGGGTTTAACACGCATAGAGTCGAGAATGAGATGCCAAGCAAAACTGAGTTTTTGAATAGGATCGAAGTTACAAATTGATTCTCGATAAATATAAATTAAAAGGGATTCCAAAAGTAAAATATTATGGGAGTTATCGCAATTAATTAAAAGAAAAGTTTTATCAAAATTAAGAGTAAATTTATCATTAACTAATTCTCGACTCTATATGTATTAAACCGTAATATGATTTTCCGGAAATCTAGTACTTCGTCACTAGCATTACATTTATGTACTGGCCGATTTATTTATGTACATGGGTTTTGAATTTAATTTTTGCTTGAATTTTCATATACTTAACAATTAGTTAACACTAGAACGACATATATTTTGAACTACCTAGAATGACAGGCAGCAGTCAATGTTCTCTTATTATAAAACCTAGAATAATTTTCTTCTGTGTTTTCAATAACTTTAAGAAAATAAGAAAAGTCATAAAATTTCAATGGGCTAGGATTAATCGTTTTGAAGGAATCGTTTCGCAAAGTAGTTATGCGATCAAAATGACTGCTTCCGTCATTCTAGTATTAAGTATATAAAAAATAAGGTAAATTTATCATTAATAACTAGTTCTCATATCTATTCGTGTTAAACCCTTATATCATTTTCTGGAAATCTAGTGCTTCATCACTAGCATTACTTTTATGTTTTGGCTGATTTATTTATGTGCATGGGTTTTGAATTGAATTATTTTTGCTTGAATTTTTATATACTTAACAATTTGTTATTAATGATAAATTTACCTCTAATTTTGATATAACTTTCCTCTTAATTAATTGCAATAACCCCTGTAATATTTTGCTTTGGAATCCTTTTTTATTTATATTTATCAAGAATCCATTTGTAACTTCGGTCCTGTTCAAGCCCTTAGTTTTGTTTGGCTTCTTGTTCTCAATCCTGTACATGTTAAACCCTTATATAATTTTCTGGAAATCTAGGGCTTCGTCATTAGTGTTACATTTATGTATTGGTCTGATTTATTTATGTACATGGGTTTTAAATTGAATTGAATTGTATTTGCTTGAATTTTTATATACTTATTTGTAATTTGTGACATTTCTAGTATCTGTTTATCTGATTTACCTATTCAAATTTGTGTTCATGATTTCGGGTTGTATAAAAGTTCACGTATATCAATTCCTTAATATTGCCACTAATGATGGACATTATGATGTCTGAAAGCACTGTGGCATTTTAAAATACTTTCCTGTGCGTCATGATGGTGTTTAAATAGAGTTTACAAATACTTGTAGTCTTTGATAGAAAGAGATATTTGAAATATTTTACACATGTTTTACCCCAGAGTCGGATGGTCTGGGTTTTCGACATGTTTTACCCCGGCCACACATGCAGCAACCATAAGCCTTCGGGTTGGTCGTGTGGTCTGGGTTTTCTACACATGTTTTACCATACTTAAGAATCAAACAATTTGTTTTAAAAATTAGTCATGAAAATTGGCAGGATTCCTGCAATCAACAATCTCAAATTAAATTGAACGAGATAAAGCCCTTAATACAAATATAGACTATCTTCTAGTATAAGAAACTCTATGTAATCTTAACTCAGTTAAGCATGGGTCTCATTTGTTTTACCTATAGGCACTTAATTCACCCATAGCCACATATTTTTAGGAGAAATTGAACCTTTTTGCAATGATTGTTAAACCTCTGTGAATATAAAACATATTTTAATTAATTGCACTAAATATAAACAGTTTCATTTTAAACACTTCAAGACACATTATAACTTTGGCAGACTTGTTTGGAGAAAATCCTCATTTAGAGCTTTTTCCATTCTCGTTAGACATCAGTTTTTCCATCATATTTAACTTCACCTTCTATAACCTTTTAGCCATTTGTCATCTTGTTTCAATTGTTTTACATATTCCATTGTTATGTCTTATTCGCATATTATCACCCTTTTAGATTATACACTTGTTTTTAACATTTTCTAACATAGTTATAAAGTGTTTATGACTTTGTTCATTGTCTGTCTGTCTGTCTGTCCATGTGATAACTGCCATAAAAATGACTTTATCAAAATAAAATTTTAGTATGTTGTTGAGACGGTCTGTGGGACATATGGAAATGAAAATGAATAATATAATCCAATTAGTTTTCAGATTTGTCCTGGGTTGAAAAACTGAGATACATTGAACTCTATTGGACATAATTTTTCAAACATTTTTTAAATGAAGTCAAATTTCACAAATGGCTTCAAAAATTATAGGAATATTCAAATTATCAGATAAAATGTGTTGTTGTTGAGACCCAGACCGTCCGACCTACCAGAAAGGTGTAAGGTAACCGTTTGGACGGCCAGGAAGTGTCACCCAATTTAGACCGGAACCCAGTGGGGAAGGCATCCACAGGGACCGTACCCTCCTTCCCCTACCACCAACCTCTCGGAAGGACTTACGGACCCACATGTTTAACGTGATCGTACTCCGCGTGAACACGGCTGCAGTTTTGGCAGCGGCTGGAATCGAACCCGGGCCTACCGAGTGCAACTCCAGCGCGCTAACCAATGGGCTACCGCGCCCCAGGCAGATAAAATGTGTGAAAAAAATTCCAGCAAAATATGTAGGTAGTTTTTTAAATAAAAATTGAAACAATATTTACACCCCTATTATATGAAGAGATCATGTGACTCATTTCAAAATAAAATACGGCATCCATTTTTTTCCTCGTGTAAAAATCGGAATGTTTAAAGACCTTTTAAATTTATATTTAGTATTGTATCCATCATAAAACCACTTTATTTTTGCATATTGTCTGTATCTAAATTCTATGCAAATGCAATATTTTTTATCTTTAATGATCACCAAACTTTGATTATTCCTATAACAAAGCCTAATTTCTATAGCATGCAGTATGTAAACAAATCAAGTGATTATAAAATGAGTTGGTAAATTTTTATCACATAACAGTATTTAGCTCTAGAATTAGCATATAAGTGATATGAATGAAATATTCGTTGAATTTACATTGAGAAGCAGACGGATTTATAGCATTGGCTTTTTTTGATGAAGTTTGAAGTTTCCAAGTATAATAAACTATTGTAGTTCTGTGATAATTTAAAAAATATGAGTGCTGAATGTATCATATTTTAGAGATGTTTAAATAAAAATTGAAAAAATAAAATTGCATTTCAGTTGGAAAGTGTTTCATAATCAATGCGTTATACATGATTGATTTTTCTTGTTATTCCTTGCTTATATCTGTATTTCAGTACCATCTGTCTGGTGCAGCATATCCTCTGGATCTTGTGCCAAAAACCCTTAATGAACCAACCATTTATGCATACTAAATAAGCTCTTTTAATACACCCTGAATAAACTGTTTTGATACACCCTAACTAAGCTCATTTGATATACCCTAAATAAGTTTTTTTTATACTCTCTAAATAAGTTATTTTAATCTGCTCTAAATAAACTCTTTTGATACAACTAAAAATAAGCTCCTTTGATTTGCCCCAAGTATGCCTTTCACCCTTTGTGTGGGTATATGTTTGAAGTATGCTCTTTTGATAACCTTATATAAGCTCCTTCAATTCGCTACATAAGCTCCTTTGATTCACTACATAAGTTCTTTGGATTTCACTATATAAGCCCCTTCCTTTCACAACATAAGCCCCTTTGATTCACCACATAATTCCCTTTGATTAACTACATAAGCTTCTTCAATTAAAATCAACAGAACTTTTTTTAAATAAAAATTCTTGTAAATTCTGAACATATTGGATTCTAGTTCCAATTTGCAATCCAAATAAATCTGTAAGCGGATGACATAAGTTTTGCTAAATACCAATGCTTGACTCTCCGCTCCAATATGCATCTGAGGACATAAGGGGGAACCTGCTTTATCACTCGTCTTGTGCGCTATTAGAATTCTTTTGAAATGTTATGAGGTTCTGTATAAAAATTCATAATTAATGAATAAACTACAGCAGACCATAATTTTTTGATTGGAGCAGTGTGTGACATTTAATGAAAGATCAGGTAAATTATGAAGTTGAAATTGTCGATCAATATAAAATTTGCAAACATTTTAAACACATAAAAATAAATACAGGGTGTCCAGTGCTATCAGTGCCCAATGGCTATTTCCTCAACTGTTAGTCTCAGAGATATACTTCCAATTGCAAAAATGTTTTAAATTTCAAAATCTATTATCTTTGAAACAGTTTAAATCAATAAATGCATTTTTGAAAGAAATACGAAATATGAATTTTTATATGGTCCCCCGGCCCTACCTGTTATATTTAGGAAAATCATCCTCATACAATTTGATGGGGAAAAAAACCCCATCCTTTTATAACCAAAATTCACTGAGTTATGAAGCATTAAACTTTATGCTTAAGTTGCTTTTCTACACATAAAAACGTCCTGTTTCAGACAACCTTTAAGGGACCACATAAATATTGAAATTCTGTATTCAAAGTATTATGTTTCAATTGCATTTGCTGACATAATTTCGAGAATGAAGCAAAGCTTTTTATTGAATAGTAATTCATTTAGAAGAGTATTATAGTTAGGGCTCGACTAAGATCAGGGGGGTCTTTCTAAGATCTTTATTGTAAATGAGGTAACACATTATTGTTTAAGTCAATAAATGCATTTCTTTAAAAATTACGAAATTTAAATTTTTATACGATGATAGACCAGTAATGAGACCAGTTGCAGCATACCTGTAGACGAAAATAAAAAAGTTATGCACATTAAATCTAAAATAATAATGGCATATAACACCTAAAAAATAACAAATTTGTGTATATAATTATTTTGTGTATAACCCGCCATTTCTCAGCTCAAAAAGTGCTCCAACTTTAAGCAGCTATAAGTCGGTCAATTGTGGTCGTAAAAGGATGATTTTTTTTTTTTTTTTGCATGAAATTGTATGAGGATGGTTTTTCCTAAATATAACTGGTAGGTTTCCTAAATATAACCGAAGAACATTTTTCACTTGAGAAGTGCATATAACATAGAATAACTCATAAACTAAATCAAAATGTTTGAAAAGGGCCCTGTTTTGCAGAAAATTCAACTATGTAGGTACATGCCTGGAAAAATTCATGGATTTGTTATTGCTAATCTGACCAAGGTGTGAACTTGCAGCTCAAATATTTTGTCTTTGACATTAAATAATTCTTAAACTATAGTTTAAATTGAAAAACTGTTTATTTTTCAGTGTATTCCCCCCCAAAATTTTTCTACAAGTGTACCAAATTTTATATTTTTATATGCTATAGTTTTTGCTGTATGAAGCAAAGAAACTCAAGGAATGAGAAATTTGCCAAACAGCGTTGGCATCAGTTACTTTTTTTAACACTTTACAACATAGTGGAAAAGTGTTTATGATTTTGTTCATTCTGTCTGTCCGTTAGCACAACTGCCTTTATCAAAATGAAATTTTATTATATTGTTCAGCCAGTCTATGGGACCTATGGAAATATAAATGAATAGTATCACCCAATTAGTTTTGGATTGAACCCTGGTTGAAAAAATGAAATACACTGAACCCTATGGGATGTAATTTTTCAAACATTTTTTAAGCGAATTTAAAATTCACAAATTGCTTCGAAAGTTTTAGGAAATATTTAAATTATCCCATAAAATATATAAAAAAATTTCAGCAAAATATATTCAGTAGTATTTTAAATAAAAATTAAAATAATAATTACACCTTTCATATGAAGTGACCACGTGACCACTATATGAAAAGATCACGTGACCCACTTCAAAATAAAATATGGCATCCATCTTATGTCAAAATCGTGATTTTTAAAATTCTTTTTAATTTATATTTAGCATCGTATCTCTCCTAAAACCGCTTTATTTTTGCTTAATTTCTGTTCATCTGTATTCTGAAACAGCGCAATTGCAATATATTTGAGTTTAAATTATCAATGCCATCCATCTTGTGTCAAAATTGTGATTTTTAAAGTTCTTTTTTATTTAAATTTAGTGTTGCATCCGTCCTAAAACTGCTTTATTTTTGCTTAATTTCTGTGCATCTCTATTCTGAAACAACACAATTACAATATATTTGAGTTTAAATGATCATCAAACTTTAATTATTTTTACAAAGAAACCTAATTTTCACTTATGGGTAAACAGATTAGGCTGTAAAATGAGTTGTATAAGAATTGCTGAATTTCTTTAACGCAAAATTATTTTGTTCAAGAGTCTGCAATATAGATTATATGAATGAAACATTCATTGATTTTACATAGAGAAGCAGACGATTTAATGTCAGACTTCTTTGATAAAGTTTTATGTATAGAGTTAAATTTCTTTTACCTCCATGGTTTTAAATTTTTAAGTGGAATAAATTATTGTAGTACTGTGAATGAATTAAAAAAATGTATGAATGAAATATTTACTGCTTTTCCACAGAGAACCAGGCAATTTATATTTCAATGACTCCATTTGAATAAAGTTCGTTTTTTTTTCGATGAAGTTTTAAATTTTCAAATATAATTAATTATTGCAGTATTCTGATAATTTTAAAAATAGTACCGCTGGATGTATCGCATTTTAAAGATGTTTAAATAAAATTAGAGTTGGAAAGTGTTTCATAATCAATACTTTATGCATGATTGATCTTTCTTGTTAATATACTAAGGGACTCTGCCCTTGCTTACTATTCTTTGCCAACCCCTATAACTTGCTTCACCTCCTACCCGCTGCACTCACAGAGCTAGCTTTGTGAACTATTTCAAGCCAAACTAAATTTTAAATAGGTAAACTAATTATTTCATCGTATTTCCCTATTATTTCTCTAAATGTACCAAATTTATATTTTTGTATGATATAGCATTTGCGGTATGAGACAGAAAATTGATGGACATGCTGATATGAAAAAATATTTTTCACTTCAAAAGTGCATGAAAAGTAAAATATCTTGAAAACTATATCTATCGAAATTTAAAAAAAGGCTCCATCCTTCTATAATTCAACCATATAGGTACCTGCCTGCAAAAATTTGTGGTCTTTCTATTGCTAATCTGTCTAGGACGCAAACTCACAGCTCAAATATTTTTAATTTGACATTAAATATTTCTTAAACTACAATGTATATTGAAAAACTTTATTTCAGCGTGTTCCCCAAACCTTTCTCTATGAGTGTACCAAATATTATATTTTTGTATCCTATAGTTTTTGTGGTGTGAAGCAGAGAAATTCAAGGAACAAGAAATTTGTCAAACAGCGGCTGCTGTGTCAACTACTTCTTTTCAATATAGCTAGAGATATATAATTTATAGAATATTTGTAGTCAACCTTTCATGTACCAACACTATATTTCTGGTCATTTGAGTGTTATATAGATAGGAGTTTCTCATTTAGTGGAACAGTGTTCGTGCTGAACGTTCACAAACCTGGATCTCAGAGACCCATTAATGTGAGAAATGTGGGTTCTTTTATAGGAAATATGGATCCTTTAAAATTTATTTTAAGAAATATTTTTTAAATTATCAACCACGAAGGATATTATAAACTTATAAAAAATAAAACTACTACAATCCATATAATGCAATTATTCTTTATTTAAACAGA
This sequence comes from Amaurobius ferox, assembly GCA_951213105.1. Taxonomy (NCBI): domain Eukaryota; kingdom Metazoa; phylum Arthropoda; class Arachnida; order Araneae; family Amaurobiidae; genus Amaurobius; species Amaurobius ferox. Next base: position 22,205,071 of record OX578142.1, on the reverse strand, counting down.
AAAATTATCAGGCACGTAATATTTGTAATAATCAATTCTCTCTTTTGTCTTATGAAATGTTTCATTCACTTTCTTCTGAATACCATTTGCTTCTTAGATCTTTAAACCTTCTATAGAAAGCAATCAGCATTAAATTTTTCAATTTGCTTTCGGTTAATCTATTTCGAAATCTGTTTTGATTCATAAAATACAAAACTTATTGTTTCTTATAATAACACAGGCATGTTAACAGAAATATTTTAATTTCTTACTGAGTAGGTAATATTATTAACATGCATTTCTATCTTCTCATTTTTGACATTTAATAAATTTTAAAAACTTATTTTAGGTGTTTTTTTAAAAAAACGTTTTCTGCAAGTCATTGTCAATATCCCCACCTTTTCCATTTTTTGAAAGTTTTCCAAATTTAGATTTTTTCCTTTATTTCCTTTATTTTTTCCTTTAATCTTCTGAATACCATTTGCTTCTTAGATCTTTAAACCTTCTATAGAAAGCAATCAGCATTAAATTTTTCAATTTGCTTTCGGTTAATCTATTTCGAAATCTGTTTTGATTCATAAAATACAAAACTTATTGTTTCTTATAATAACACAGGCATGTTAACAGAAATATTTTAATTTCTTACTGAGTAGGTAATATTATTAACATGCATTTCTATCTTCTCATTTTTGACATTTAATAAATTTTAAAAACTTATTTTAGGTCTTTTTTTAAAAAAACGTTTTCTGCAAGTCATTGTCAATATCCCCACCTTTTCCATTTTTTGAAAGTTTTCCAAATTTAGATTTTTTCCTTTATCCATTTCTGAATATTTTTTTTCATTTAATTTGTCACTATTTTTTTAACCTTGTTTCAAATCTTACCAATGTTTTTCCTTATATTTGTTTTCCAGAACATCATTAACCCTTTCGCGACGGTTGGCACGCCTGCGTGTCGGCTGTGAACTTGCATTCAAGGATGGACGGCACGCACTTGTGACGGAGGAAACTTTGCCGTAAATGCCGAGTGGCATGTATGCGTGTTTTCACATGGAACATTTTAATTTGTCTACTACATGGCGTTAAATGTCCTTGGAAACAATTTCAATATATTTTGCAGATACGTGGCCTTGGCATAAGGAGGAGCCAATGAATTATTTCTCCATTTGGAGCGGTGAAACATGGTTTTGTAGTATAAACAAATAGCACACTTCTTGCAGCATCAACAATTTTATAATTGAGTTTTGGGTCTTGTTTTGATTTCAGCTTTATGATTTCGTTGGTGAATCATAGGAATATAAGAGAGTATTTTTTTTTGGGGGGGGGGGGGGGGGGGGTTAGAGGCAGTGAAATTATTCGTTTATTTCGGATAAAAGAATGAGAGCAACTAACAAGTATTTTGTATTCAGATTTGTATGAAAAATATACATCAAATAGAAAATAAATATTTCTTTTATTCCTGAAAAAAGTAGATTTCTGTGTTGAATAGGTGATTTTTAGTGAATTTTTTTTTAGAGTTAGACTTAGTGCAAGAAAATAGCCGACCCCTGGGAACAGTTCGAAAGCGAAGCATTCCGTCCTTTGAGCCGCGGCAGTTTCGGAATGCCACCGTCGCGAAAGGGTTAAAAAAATATTGCCATAAAGCATTTTTTTAGGGGGAAGGAGAGCATTTTAAATTCATTTTCTCCCATAATACTTTATTTACTTAAAAGATTTTTAGCTTTAATTTTTTGTCCAAATTACAGTTTATTTCTGAATATGCCTGTTTCTTTCTTAAGTTTTCTCATCTGGATCTTTTTCCTTTCTTCTTTTCCAAGTTGATAAAGCATTTACTATTATTTATTCCTTTTTTATTAAGACGACCAACCACTAATTTTTCTTCAAGTTAGGGGTTTTTACCAATGCTTTTCGGTGATTTTTAATTAATATATACACTTATCCCCCTATTTACACGGCACTTGTTTTACACGATTTCGCTTTTACACGGTTTATAAATTAACAGATTTAAAAAAATTGATAAAAATGTATATTCCGTTCCTTATATGCCTATACAAAGATTTGATGACATTTTTGAATTTTATTCCTTTGGTAACACTGATGAAAACAACAGGGGATTCCCGGTGTTGTAAATATATACCTTTAGGGGAATCCCCGTATAGGGAAATCCCTGTAATAGGGGAATCCCCTTATGTATTTCACAACAGTAAAGCTATCTGGTTCATGCAAGTACATAGTGCAGAAACATTTTAGCAGCAAAGCTTATATTATTGTGCGTTTATCTTTTGAACGGGTAAGTTTTCAAGATTTATACTTTTTCTTGCATCTTTATAGTTTGCATAAATTTGTTAAGGTTCTATAATGTCAAAGGATTTGAAGAAAAATCAAATGAAAAGAAAAGTTATTTCTTTAGAAACTAAAATTCAAATATTAGACCGTCTACGTAATAGAGAAAGAGTAATGGATATTGCTAAATTTTACTCCATGAATGAAGTCGCGTAAGAACAATAAGAAAAAATGAAGACTCCATTAGAAATAAATCATAAAGTAGCGAAAAGTTGTATAACAGTTCTTTTCTGTTGCAATGCTTCTGGCGATTATATGATGAAACTATTGATGATTAACAAATCAAAATCACCACGATCATTCAAAGGAATAAATATCAAAAACCTTTCCATCTATTGGATGGCTAATAGAAAAGCATGGGTCACTGCCATAACTTTCAATGAATGGTTCCATAACTTCTTTGTTCCAGATGTCAAAAATTATTTAACTAAAAAGGGATTGCCTTTTAAGGCTCTTCTATTAATTGATAATGCACCAGGTCATCCTCCAGATTTACAACACAAAAATGTAAATGTTTTTTTACCAAAGAATACAACTTCCTTATTACAGCCGTTAGATCAAGGGATAATTTCGACTTTTAAAGCACTGTACATCAAGCAAACTTTCAGGTATATCTTAGAACAAATGGAGAATGATGAATCTTTTACTCTGATGGATGCTTGGAAGAAATTTACAATTTTAGATTGTGTTAAGCATGTTGAACTGTCATACACTCAGATCAAACAATCAACGATCAATGCCTGCTGGAAAGCAATATGGCTGGATGTTGTTGAAAGTGGAAATGATAAATCACCAGTAGAACATGAATATTCTCAGATCACTGAGTTGGCCCATACTATAGGAGGAGAAGGTTTTGAAGATTTAGCTCAGGCAGATATTGAAGAAATAATGGCTGATGAAGAATTGAATGAAGGTGATTTAATTAACATGATTCGTTAAACAAACAAACATGATGAAGACAATGATTCTGATGAAGAGCAATCTGAACCAGTTGCGTTCACAGCAAGAATCATAAACGTAGGACTTGATTTGGGAAGAAAATTGGGCAACCATTTCTTACAATATGACACAAATGTTGATCAAGCTCTCCGATTCCAGCGAGACTTTCGTAAATGCTTATGTATGCTTCAATATGAAGAGGTCTATGAAGATTTAGCAAAAAAACCTACGCAGTTGCTAATTACCGATTTCATGACAGTCTTGTCAACCCAAGATCTTGCCTAATTCGTCAACCATTGAGCCAGAATCGCATCAAGAAAGCTCAAGTGATGAAAGTGACATCATACCTATCAGAAAGAAAAGACTGATAGTATATGAAAGTGATGACAGTGATTAAACTTATAATTAATTTTGAAGGGTCTTTTTGTTTTTTTGTTCTTTGTTCCTAATGTAAAATAAATTAAATATGTTTACATTCATATGTTTGTTGTTTTATAAACTAAGTATAATTTTAAGTTTTCTAAGATGTCTTACTTTTGTTTTACTTAAATAAATGACTGAATCATGCACATTTTAGGGTTATTTTCGTTTTACACGATTTTGCTTAGCAAAATTCAAGATTTCAATTTATATGGTTTTGTGCAGAACCTATCTTCCGTGTAAATCGGGAGACAGGTGTACTCATAGTCATAAAAATTTGCGTACCAAGAAGTAATTGTGGAATCGTAACGAAACTTGGTATGAAGGTACGTGTCAGGCAGATATGCAAATGATTAAAAATGCAGTATGATTGTGCACTGTATAATGCCACCAGAGGGCGTTGAACTTCATTCACCCTGATGTAAAAAAAAAGGTACGCAGAGGCTTTTTGCCTGTACTTAATGTGTTGTAGATGGACACTTTTTCATTAGGGATGCCGTTATGCTGCCATCGAAGACAATATGATCAGCTGTCAGAGTTCGAGAGGAGAAGAATCTTCGGGATGATGGAAGCCAGGTAGTCAGTTCAGCCAGTAACCTGACTTTGCTGTGAGGAGGTGTTGGGACCAGTGGATGAGAGAGAGATTGCATACATGGCAGCCCGGCTCAGGACGCCATCGGCAGACCAATAGCCGAGAAGACCGTCACATCACCCAACACGCACACACAGCTCCAACTTCATCATTGTCCTCCATCTGGATACAGTCAGCACCTTCACTACTGGCTCCTGTGTTTGTCTGTACCATCACAAGGTGCCTGGCTGAAGGACATTTTGTATCGTGGCGCCCATTATGTGTGCTGCGAATGACACCCACCCACCGTCACCTCCGTTTGGAGTAGTGTTACATTCAACAGGATTGGACCCCAACTGAATGGAACCAGGTTGTCTTCAGCAACGAATCGAAATTCAATTGGGGCAGTGATGACAACTGTGTACGTATGTGGAGGCCCCTTGTTGAACGCCTCAATCCTGCCTTTGCTTTACAGTGGCACACCGCTCCCACATCTGGTATGATGGTATGGGGTGCCGTCGTATATGACACCCGGTTACCTCTAATATTAATCCATGGAACCATGATAGCCCAGCAGTACATTCGTGATATCCTCCAGCCACATGTGTTGCCACTCATGGCAGGGCTCCCAGGAGACATTTTTCAACAAAACAATGCTCTGTCACACACAGCAAGGGTGTCACAGGAATGCATCTGCTACATTACCACCCTTCCCTGGCCTACCTGATCGCTAGATTTGTCACCGATCGAGCATGTCTTTGATCACTTGGGATGGCAAGTTGGACAGCCTACGAGTTTGGTTGAACAAACTAGAGGCGCGCTTACAACAACTGTGGAATGAGATGATGCAGAACACCATATGGGACCTGTATGCATCAATGCCCACCTGTATTGCATTGTGTATTTATGGTATAGGTGACCCAACAGGGTACTAGAACCTCCATTCATTTGTAGTTTTTCCTGTAATAAATGATCCTTTTGCTTTGATTTTGTAATCACTTACTTATATCAACGTTGCACTCACATATATAAAATTTCATTCGATTCTGACAACTCTTTCTTGGTGCGCAAATTTTTATGGCAGTGAGTGTATATATATTCTTGCTTTATCTTTAAAACTTTAATTTTTCAATCATCGTGATCACGTTATTTTGGTAACATTATTCGGTACTGCTATTTCGGTTGTACATATGTAGGTTAAAGAAAAGCAATACACTATGCAATATTGACAATTCAACTCAGAAAGGCATCCTATGGACTGTTAGAGATTTCCCCCCCCCTCTCATCCCCAAAATTAACGCTTTCGCAATGGTTGGCACGCCCGCGTGCCAGCTACGAACTTGCATTCAAGGATGGACAGCACGCACTCGTGACAGAGAAAACTTTACCCTAAACTGCGAGAGGCACATATGCGTGTTTCTATTTGAATTTGTCTACTAGATAGCGTTAAATGTTTGTGGAAACAACTTCAATGTATTTTGCAGATAAATGACCTTGGCATAGGGAGGTCCAATGAATTATTTTTCCATTTGGAGCGGTGAACAATGATTTTGTAATATTTCTTTTTTTTTTTAATTACGTCCCTCATCATTTGCTCTCTCGAGCATAAGGAGTCTTGCAATCCAATATAAATAAGAAGTATGTCCAGGGGTGGAGAGCATCTTGAAGTAAGAAGAAGTACGGACATCCTGGAGAGCAGAACAATTCCAGAGATGCCTGCCATTCATGTCAACACTTTCCTCACACAGAATACAGTCAGTAGAGTCAGCAAGTCCAAAACGGTGCAAGTGTGCCTGCAGATAGTCATGTCCAGTCAGCAATCGGAAAGATGAAACCCCAAGAGCCCTAGGAAGGTTTCTTGGAAGACAAGATGTCAGTAGGCCTTCCCAAGATTTTCCCACAACCCGCTCTCTTCTGGCAGTTGCTCAGAAACTTCACATTTTCTGCCTGATTTGAATTTTAACATTTCTCAAATTAGCAGGCGGCACAGTTGGGTCCATAATAGATCCCTCTTTTGCCAGATTGTCTGCTTTTTCATTGCCCCACAAGCCACAATGGTTAGGATCCATTGGAGAACAATCTCCTTTCCATTTGATAATAGAGTATTAATGATGTTTTTACAGTTAAATTCAATGGCTGTGGGCAGTGGAGCATGACTTGATACAGTGTGAATTGCAGCCTGGCAATCAATGAAGAGGACAAATCTCTCTTCAGGCCTCTCCTGAATCCGCTGGAGAGCCAGATAAATTGCAAACATTTCTCCTTCAAAATTATCTGAATTTAAACTTAAATGCTCTTTAAGTTGGAAAAGTTTGGAGAAAACACCAGAGCCAGCACGCCCAGAGATTCTCTCAACAGAGCCATCGGTATAGATGTGTATCCAATTGCTGCCAGGATACCTCTCACTGATATTGTCCAGAGCTGAAACTTTAAGTTCAGCTTGAGTGGAGACTCCCTTCCACACCGGAAAGACAAGGTCAAAAGCTGAGGCCGCATATTTCATCGTACCCGGAAAAATAGATGGTCTGGAATATGGGATTCTACTATTTGGGATATCCATGAAATCAGAAATTTTTTGAAATTCTGATAAGAAGGTATGATGAGTCTTTAGTCTCAAAGTTCCTGGGCGATACTCAGCCCAAAAATCATCTTTACGTAGTAGTCTTTCACCAAGGGCCATGGCTGCATAAAGCCGCCGATCATATAAGCAGTCAATACCGGTCTGTAGTTCCATAGCAAGGACAGGTGTAGAAAAAGCACCTCTGGTGATGAGTCTAAGGGCATTATTATGAGCTACATCAAGTTTAGCCAAAACACTATTTGAGGCAGTAATTAAAATCTCAGCACCATAATTAAAGACAGGACGAATAAAAGAATTAAAAGTAGTGATAAGGACGTCTTGTGTAGCGCCCCACTTAACACCAGAGAGTCTCTGCAATAACGGGAGCCGGCCGGAAACACTGTCGATTATATTGGAGACTTGTTGGTTCCAGCTGAGTTTTGAGTTTAACGTAATGCCCAGGTATTTTGCAGAGTTTGTTCTCTGAAGGCGTTTGTCATTATATTTCAAGTTGATTTGGTGATATTTAGTACTCAAAGTAAAAAGCTCAAAATTGGTTTTGTTAATATTGACAGAGAATTCATTATCCCTAGTCCATTTTAGTAAGATGTCCAAGACATATTCATCTTGTTCTCAAGCACTGAAAAATCAGAGACCGTAGTCCAGACTACAAAGTCGTCAGCATATAATAAGACCTGCACATCTGGACAAGCACCAGAGATAGTTTGAATGAGATCATTAATCATGAGATTGAAGAGCACACGGCTCAAAACAGATCCCTGTGGGAGACCCTGAGCAGTTTGCCAAAAGCCCGAGAAAGCATTTCCATAATGAACATTAACAAAGCGCTGGGAGAGGAAATCAAAAATCCATTTGTAGAGGTGACCAGAAATGTCAATTTGACGGAGATTTTTAAGAAGCCCTTTCCTCCAGACACTATCAAATGCAGATTTAAAGTCTATAAAGACCGCAAGAGTGCTTTGCTTCTTATGGAAACCATCCTTAATTTGTTGGCTTAGTCCAACTATTTTGTAATATAATAGATTTTGTAATATAAACAGACAGAGCACTTCTCGCAGCATCAACAATTTTATAATTGAGTTCCAGGTCTCGTTTTGATTTCAGCTTTATGATTTCGTAGGTGAATCATAGGAATATAAGAGAGTATATTTTTTTGTTTGGGTTTTAGAAGCAGTGAAATTATTCGTTTATTTCGGATAAAAGAATGGGAGCAACTAACGAGTATTTTGTATTCAGATTTGTATGAAAAATATACATCAAATAGAAAGTAAATATTTCTTTTATTCCCGTAAAAAGTAGATTTCTGTATTGAATAGGTGATTTTTAGTGAATTTCTTTCGAGAGTTAGGCTTAGCGCAATGAAATTGCCGTCCCCTGGGAACAGTTCAGAAGCAAAGCGCTCCGTCCTTTGGACCGCGGCAGTTCCGGAATGTCGCTATCGTGAAAGGGTTAATGCCCATTATTCGTGCCATACCTGGCTACAGCGTATTCCCAAAACTCTTGCATATAGATTAATTCTTTTAATGTATCATGATGCAAAATATGTTATAATGAATATTTAGCCAATAAATAAATTCAGAAGTAGCAGTGGCGAGTTTCGTGCACCATTTTTATTTTTTTCTTGCAATTTTAATTCCATTTGCGAGTCAATGGATAGAGCGTAACAAAGACTGAACCTGGACATGTATCAAACAACAAACATCAGTGATTGCAGGAAAGGAGGAGATGGGAAAGTGGATTCCAGTCATTCTCCGCTGCAAGTGCAATAAATTAGGATTGGCTGGTAAGTAAGAACTAATGAGGAACCATAGCAGCACAGTATCAAAGGGATTGTTGACAGATTTCCATTGGATTATTTATGTTTCTTTTCCACGTGGGTGATTTTCTGTCCTTGAAAAGAATAGACTTTAGCACAATATTTTTGTTAACACTGTAAATTTTTGGTGCTTTCTTTGTATTTTAGATATTTAAAATAAAAATTTGTTTTGGGTCCTTGGGACCCAGAAATAGCAGTAAAGTTGGGTTCCTCTTTAACAAATTTGCATAAAAAACACATTATAGCGCGTAAACGTGAACCCTGGTGGAAGTAGATAGCTTACTTATGGACTGCAGCGTTCCTGTAAGTGGTAATAAATGACCCTAATCTTTGCTGATTCATATCTATAATAAATGTTTCTCAGGTGTTACACTTGAGTAATTAAATTTTAAATTACAAAAAATTATTGCATGATTGTAGTTAGTATTTAATTAAAAGAGGGTTGTTATTTTCCAATAAAAGTGACTGATTATGAAATGTGCATGCAAAAATATGTAGTTTAATTGGGTATGTGATAAAATATTAAGAATTATCTACCCTTTTAAATAATGAAACTGTTCAATTCTATTTTTCAGCAAGTGTTAATCTAACAAAAACAAATTGCTCTAAAATAAAATATAAAAATGAATTATAAAATTAAATTTTCCAGTAAGATTAAAATTGTCCAAATTGGTATATAGAAGAAATTATATTTTACATTAATTTAAGGATTATAGGTCCTTATTCAATATCAGTGGTTAAAATAACTATTTAAATTAAAAATATGATTGTAATTCCTATATACTTAATATTTTACCATTCACTCTAGAGGTCTATTTGGCTGAAATTTTGTATTTTCACTCAGCTCGACATTGCCAGTTAAAAACCCAGCCTGAGCCTAAAAAACATTATAAATGTAGGACCCTGGCCTAGCCCAAAGACTATTAAGTTTTGACCTAGTGTGGCCTCAAATGATTTGTATTTAATTTGTATTTTTGACTGCACCCCCATATTTAGGCTACTCAAAGATTTTCATCCCTCTAACTCATTTGAACAAAATGTGTATTAATGTCAATACAAATGTAATAATAGAAAATAAATCTCTTATTATTGCATTCCTACAGATTTCTTTTATCAATCACATGGCATTCTTATGTTCCAAATTTCACTACAAATGGTCACCTGTTTGTGCTACAAATCCCATGGCAAACTTTAATAACATCCACTGGATTAGACAAACATTTTAATATTTTATAAAAGGTTTTGTGGATAGTGATATTGCATACATACATTCTATGTATTCATGTGTTCTTATATTTATATACTTATTTTCATTTTTAAAGAAATATAATTTACCTGCATTTTCAGAAAGCCCAGGAGAATCAGACTGTAAAGAAAGAGCTTCAACTGCAAGTTGGACTGTTGTTAAAAGATGGTGCTCATGTGAAAGAGGTAAATATTCATGAAAAGACAGTTTTTCATCTAAAATTACTTTCCATTTTGCATACTGACAGACTTTGAAAATACTATGAAAAACTGAGAGAAACTTTTGTGTTATATGTAAAATGTGTTAGATTAAATACATAATATTATATGTGTTACATTAAAATTATAGCATTTGGTGAAACCCTCGTTTAGAAGTCTCATACTCATATTGAGTTATAAAGTTTAAACATCTCAAATTTTACACTAATCATATATCCGGGGCGCGGTAGCCCATTGGTTAGCGCGCTGGAGTTGCACTCGGTAGGCCCGGGTTCGATTCCAGCCGCTGCCAAAACTGCTGCCGTGTTCACGCGGAGTACGATCACATTAAACATGTGGGTCCGTAAGTCCTTCCGAGAGGTTGGTGGTAGGGGAAGGAGGGTACGGTCCCTGTGGATGCCTCCCCCACTGGGTTCCGGTCTAAATTGGGTGGCACTTCCCGGCCGTCCAAACAGTTACCTTACACCTTTCTGGTAGGTCGGACGGTCTGGGTCTCAACAACAACTAATCATATATCCATGGTTGATTATACATTTATCGAATTATAAGTGCTGCATGAGTTTGTCAAGTTGAATTAAGTACTGTATCTTAAATGAAACATATACTTCACGTAACAAGATCTCTCTTTAAAGCAATGGTTAGTTATTAGAAGATATTGTTCAGGGGAGTTATGCAAAACATATTTTTAAATATTTGCTAAGTTCTATAATGTTCATTTAAACATTATGATAATAAGATATTAATTAAATGAATGAAAAAAATTATTTATATTTGTCAATCACAACATTTAGTACTAGTAGCATTGACATATTTAGTAGATTATGTAGAATTGTTTTTAAGAAAAGTTATGTATGCATGTGTACTAAATAGGCAGCATACATGTAATACGAGCATAAATTATGACTGCTGTTCAATGTTTTGCAGTACTTTTGCATTATATGTCTTGTGTGATGTGCCACTAATAGGCTTATAAATTTCTTCATATATATATGTCTGAATATCCTCTACATGTATATTACTTGTATTATGGGTATTATAAGAACAGAGCATTTTTTTCTTTCAATTGTCATTGTTACTGTTAATAAGAATGTAAATTAATATACATAATAGTACACTTATTGTTATGTTAAAAAATTCGCTCAAATTGCTATAAAAACCTGTAGATAAAACTTCATTAGTCAACAGCATAAAGCAAAATATATCTGTGCCAACTAGTTTCAGTAACAGAGTGAGCTTCTTTTGTTAAGGTAATCAAAACAAAGCAGTTAAACCCCCTGTGCACGATGCAAGATGTTGAATCAATAAATTGAACTGTTAACTTATTGTATGAAATTGCATCGTGTAAAATTGAAGTAGAATGGGACAATTTCTTGCTTACAACTTCTTGAACAAACCTTTGCAACCACAAAGATTGTACAATTTCTTAACCATAACTGACCAATCAGAGCACTCACTGCATATGAAGTAACGATTCCTTTTCATATTTATCACAGATTTCTGCTTTGCTTGTGCATGACTTTCATCTTTGACTATTTTATTTGTGCATTTTCAATTGACTATTTTACTTATGCACTTTTAATTTAATTCATTTGAATTTGTGTATTTCATTTTAACTTTTTTTTTTTCAAAAACTGTTTTTCTTTCTTTTTCTGAGATTCTACCTATAGGGACTCTATTTCTCTCTTAATTTTACACAGGGATTTCAAATTTTCAAAAAACTTTTCTTCGAAATTTAACTGTGTTCATAATTACTGTCATAAGATAATTAGGTATTTATTATTAAAATCTTAACCTATTTAGTATAAATTTGTTTTGTTTCCAATACTCATATACATAGATGGCACCAGCTCGACTTATATTGAAACTAAACAAGTACAATTGATACATTCTTATATTTAGTGAAATTTATGCCAAATTAATTAAATTTTATTTAACAGACACTTATTTTCATGATATGTTTTCCCTTGTTCTTTTTAAAGCAATTGTCAAAGCCATTAATAGTAGAAAATTCTGTCTGACGTGAAAGGTGACATCCTAAACATTTGAAAAACATATTAAAAGTATAATACTTACATAAAAAAAAATGCAATGTATTGATAAAAAGAGAGAAGAAACATTTTTCAAATAATAATGAAGTAATCAAAATATTGTGAAGAAGATTGTGTGAGTGGTCTGCAGACGAATAACAAGGAAGTTGCACATTCAATAAGTTGAATTGTGTAAATAAGCCAACTTTGTGGGAGTGAAGGAAACAGTTCATTAAATGAATCACCTCATGTAAATTGAAAGTTGTACAAGCCGAACTTGAACGGTCAATTTATTGATTCAACTTCTTGTATCATGTACAGGGGTTTTTACGCCAGCTAAAGCAAAACTGAATGTCAGCTCAAGTTTCTAACTTACACAGAGGGTAAAGGTTGAAAAACAGGAAGTTTATGTAAACATGTGCTCTTATCTAGGATGTTCATTCTAAAATTACAGTAGAAACCAGATATAATGCTGTTGTCAAAAGAAGTTGTAATTCAGAATTTTCCTCAACTTAAAAAAAAAGTGAAATTATGTTCCTGTTTAAAAACTAAATTTTAAAAAATCGAGCCATTTTAAGTTCTATGATCTTTTGATATCTGATTCTAAAAATAATTTTATTATTTTTCGTGAAGCAAAATACTGAAATAGATCATTCCTCCCATACTTTTGCTGATGCTTCAAAATTACTCCCTAGTCCCTGATTTGAAGTGTTTGTTAGTGTTTGTAGTTTTTACACTCTAACAATAAAAGTATCTTACAGGCACAAGTATACTACTTTAAATATCATTGGTAACAAACTGCATTATATGGAAGTTCTCCAATCTTTCATTGTTGCACTCAGTTTTGCATTGAACATCATTGTGGAGACTTAATTATTTTGGTTTCCATGATGAAATTTTTTACAAATGTATGATGCCCCTATGAGCAGTCCGCTTTCTGGTGTGTGGGTCGAAACTGTTTTACCAGAGCTACAAAATATTTTGCATTTTCTACAATTTAAACCTGTGTTTATGATGCCAGTATATAGATGACATGTTTATTGTATGGAATCATAACCTTAATGATCTTAATGTATTGCTTGATAGTGTTAAATTATTTTTATTCCTCCTTAAATTTTACTGCTGAATATGAGAATGAAGGATCTCCTCCTTTTCTGGATGTTTTAGTTACCCATGTTGCTGTGGGTTTCTATACCATTGTATTCCATAAACCAACCATTACTAATACTTGTATTCCTGATAATTCTTTTCATCCTATTACCTAAAAATAAATCTGCTTTTGTTACCTAGTCTAACAGAGCTTTCATTATTTATTCCTCTATTAAATGCTTAAATATAGAAATTAACTTTATTTTCCATCTCAGATATGAAGCCACTTATATTTATAATTTTATCTATAAAATTTACTTTAATATTTGTTCTAAATTTATTTATCCCAATTCATCTCTCACCCCCTTCACCACTGATATAGAAGAAGTTCTGTATGTAATCCTAAAAACTTTTACCCTCTTGTTCAATTCTGTTGTGAATTTAAATTTAATCCTGCCCTTTCCGCCATTGTTTCTATGTTTAGCTGTACATGACTGGCATTTAAATCTAACCTTTTAAGTTAAGCTAGGATATATGTTGTCCTCTTTATTTCTTTATTTCACTTGACAATGTGTATATATTTTATATTGATAGTATTATACGGACTGTTAGCATTAGATTAACTGAGCATGCCTGCGTTATTAAAAATGAAAAATTATCCACTGCTTTATCCTAAACTGTTCTTAATCATCATTTTCTTTCTCTGTTTGATAAGATGTTTATTTTAATGCATTGTAATAACCTCCATAACATTTTACTGAATCCATATTTATTTATCTCAATTAAGGATTTTATTTGCAATTTTGAACTTGTTCAAAATTTTAGTTTTGCTTGGAAACTGATCCTCAATTCCATGAAAGTTAAACCACTCCACTATCTGTATACCTAAATATTTAATGTTTTGTTAAATATGTTTTCTTTTGGTATCTTATGGTATCTTATCCATAAGAAACCAAATATGGGAATCTCATGGTATCTTAATATTTTATGGTATCTTATGTTTTCTATTTTGGTAACCTATATTTGATTTTATAAATTTATGTTTGGCTTGCACTACTTCTCATAATGAAGTTTCTGTTCACGAGTCTTTTGGTATTATGCACATTTTACATGTGAGTTGGCTGTATTTAAAAGCTCTATTGTACTGTATACTTGTAAATTCTTTCCTCTGGAGGGTGTTTATACAGCCAAAAGCGTTAAGGCAGAATTTTGTAATTTTGCACCCTTTATTCTGTAAATTCTTTTATTTGGAAGATTTTACTGTTAGGTTTTTATGTGGCTTAGAACTTGGGTCAGTGTTTAGTCACATTACCATTCCTAAACACTAGTTTCTGTTTGAATTAGATGAAAATCTCAAAAATTGAAATACTTTTTTTATTACAGCATAAAACAGTTGATTAAAGGTAGCCATTTTTATGGTGAAAAACAACCTCTTTCCTCTGGAAAAAAAAAGGCTAGTTTTTATATTTCTGAAGCAGTCTGATCTAATTAATCGACTATCTTATGTTGTAACTAATAATGTATTTTAACTTTCAGATTATTTGAATCAGTAGTTTAAGTGAATGTTTTTTTTATAGATGGCAATCACAATATTGTTGTGATCAATAATTCTATGTACATTTTGTACCTGAACACTATAAAATATATTTTATGAGTAAAATTGTCAGTATAAATATTTTAAGAAACATTCTAATTTTTTAATATTTTTGTTTTTAGATTATTCCTGTTGTAAAAGAACAAATGAAAAAATATTCTGTACCCGAATCAGAAGTTGCTGTTTTGGTAAGTTCAGTTTTAGTGGTATATTTATTGTATTTTTAAATTAATGATGTACTATGATTAAGCTAGTAACCCCTTATACCATAGAATTAATTAATTGTACATAGAAACTGTATTAAACAATATATCATATATTCTATACAAACAAACCTTAACTGTAAATTCAAATATGAGCACTTTGCCATTCTTGGGTTTGACAATATTAATATTAAACAAAATTCACTATCAGATTGGCTCTTCATATTAAACTAGCTGCATTGTCTGTGGCTAGTGATCACTAAATATAGCAATCAGTTTCTTTATCAAGTTCTGCACTCACACAGCAAACACAAAAGTCACAAAACAACAAAAATGGATTGAAATTAAGTGTGAGCAGGTTCATTGCAAAGTAGAAAATATAATATGAAAATTGAATCAAAATTGGAGGAAGAGTTGTTTTGTTGTTCCTAAACCCCATGGTCTAGGAATATCTTAGACCAAGTCTATAAGACCAGGAATATCCTAGACCAAGTCTATAAGACCATTACAAAGGATTCACTCAGCCACTAGTTTATGTTCGTCTGACAGTTGTTGCACAGAAATACCCAAACAATCAACAATATGACTCAGGGTAGCAGGAGAATTAGAGCAAAAGCAAGTTGGGAAATATTTAACTCCACTCTCAAAAGTCATATGCCTAGTATGTTTGGTTCTAAGTCTTGCCAGAGCAGTCTGATGCTGTTTGGGAACCTTAAACTCTAATGACTGTAATAGAACTTCCTACTATCCCCCTCCCCAGTGATAATCAGACAGAAATCACTCCAAAGATCATGTTTTGAAACCTGTATACCCCTTTCAGTAATCGGAATGACCCAAATGAAATTTGAAGATGATGAACTCAGTGATGTGATTGCTGCGCCAAATTGCGCCATTCAAAGTAGGCTGATCCATTCTGATACAAAATGCAAATTTTAACTGATTTTGCACCAACACCACCATTTCATGAAAATACTGAAAAACATAATTCTCCGTAATTCTCAGAAAGGAAAAAAAGGATTGAGTCAGAAATTTCTCAGAAGAGTGCAATCTACCAGCAAATCAGAGGATTAGACTTCTTTCTTTTCAGACAGCTCTAATTTTTATCAGCTGTGGGATTGTTTTGTTTGGACTAAGTCACTACTCCCTACAGCTAGTTCTCCCGGTGTCTGGAGTCAGCGAGTACTTGATCATGTTACGTGAACGTGATAGGGACTGTTGTATTGAATAGAAAAGAGAAAAACAACCTCCCTTCGATTATCTATTTTGAAAGATCTATGTAAGAAGAAAAGGGGAAGCTATTCCTTCTTGGAGTGCGGTAGACACACTGGAGTCAAACATGCACAAGGTTCGTTCGTGTGCACTCTGGAAACTGAGAATTTAAAAGTGGACTAAAATGTCAGAGAAAATCAGTTTTTTATTCAACATTCTGAAAAAATTAGGGAATTTTCAACTTAGGTGAACCGAAAAATAAATAAAAAGTACAAAACTAACTTATAAAGAGCCAAAACCAATTTTTAAGTCAAACCCAATTTTTCTGACTTAAAAATGTACGTAGAAATTGGCAGAATGTTTCAGATTACTTGATTTTTTATCCTCATAGTGAGCGGGAAGACATTTGCAGTGATTGTTTTGGTTTATCATTTTCCCATGATGTTATCAAGAAACAACTCGTTAGAGTGGAGCGTCTTCCAACTTGAAAGTTGCCGCATATTTTGCTCTTTTGTTTATTGCAAAGCATGGAGCAACAAGGTCATTAACACACTGACTTCTTAAAGGGCTCAACATCAGCTGCATTTGTAATGACACATCGTATTTTAGAAAAATCATTGAGGAGTGGTATTTTATTTTATAAGAGATGTTATTTATTTTATCTACTGCTCTATTTTTCATTTTTTTAACTATTCCTAATAAAGTTTTCCCTTTTCAGCAGAACTATTTATATAACTGTACAGATGCTAGAAAATAAATAAAACGTTTGGGTTTTTTTCTCTCATATTGAGAAAATATTCTTTTCACGAAAATTTTTGATTTCGAGATTTTGATGTCAACGTTTTAAAGACCTCCTAAACATGTTTTGACTATTTTTGGAGTGATGTTCATCTGTGGTTGACCTCCCGTGTACACAATAGCTGCTACAAATAATAATTGATTTTCATGAAAATTTATATTCAACTTTGTTAACTAAAAATCTAGAACTAAATAAAAAAAATTTTAATTTAAGCAAAAACTTCGAAATTTTTATTTTCTGAACATGGCAGTATAGGACAAAACTTAACATAATCATGCATAAAAAGGGTTATTTATCGCTCAATTTCAATTTAATAGTTTCAGTAATTGTAGTGAAAAATAGCCGCGATACAATTTTTGTGTTTGTGATGTTATATGTCCCCCCCCTCCCCAAGGGAACATTATCAAACTTGGTATCAATCGAAATATTTTTTCAAGCCCTTTGAAATGAAGGGTAGCATGCTATAATTTGGATCATTTGAAACAATGATACAGATTTTTCAAACTTTTCTTATGAAATTTGAAAATAGAAAAAATCCAAATTCTATAATTCAGAAAATTCCGGAATCGGTAAAGTCCGGATTGATCATTATCTTCCAAGTTGTACTCAGGGATGATCCTATGGGGGTATAGGGAGGTGCGTCACCCCCACATATACACACACACACACACTAAATTCTGAGTCAGCAAATCGTCACATTAAAAACAATATTTGATCTTTTGTTTCATCGGCTGAACAATTTTACGTACAAAAAAATGCAATGTTTTTTCTTCATTTCAATTCACTTAGCAAAGAAAAAGAAAGCCGACAATTATTCTAAAACTATGCAAATATCAAACTACAATCATGACAGATTGAAACAGGAACAGTACTTCGGGAACGTGTGAACACTATTCTATTCAACCTTTGTAATTAGGAATTACAAAGTGATAAATTTAAGTGATTACTAGCAAAGTGATTATTAGCAAAAAAGTGATTATTTAAAGTGATTATTAGCAAAAAAAGTGATTATTTAAAGTGATTATTAGCAAAATGAGTCGAAAAATTTCAATTTGCAGTTGGCAATATTCAGACGTATCCCCCACCAAAATTACGTTGGATCATCACTGGTTGTACTGTATATGTAAACAAAATTGTATAAAACATTTCAAGTTATTTTGAATGGTTTTTTTACACTGTCATGTATTCACGGTATCAATTAAATCTAATTCACGGTATCAATTAAATCTTAATTCACGGTATCAATTAAATCTAAAGTTATTTTTTAAAATTTGCATTAAAATAGCAGTATGCAGTACCTAGAATTTTGATACAGACAACAGGAAAAATTTATGGAATTTCATGACGTATTAATGGAAGTTTACTGAATTTTTTAATATTTTAATAAAGTTTTGAGCATAATATTTATTTGCTTTAGCTTGATTAACCTATAAAATTTCCATTTCGATTTAATGGGGGATTTCTCTTCTTATTTGTTTTTATTGCACTATATTTATTTTTAATTTTATGATTTTATGTTTTTTCTTGTGTTATTTCTTTTTTTATCGCAATATAAATGACCAGTATCCTTTTTGAAAAATATAGCATATTTTAAATGTTTTACGTTTCTTTAGATTTTCCCTTAAATTATTTTAGATCTTTTTAAAAATTATTTATTGTAAGTTTTTAATTTTGTAGATCTTTTCTAAAATTATATATTTTTTCTAAATATTATTTTTTCCCCCTGAAATGATTTATTTCATTTTGTTAGATCTTTTTTAAAAAATTTAATGCAATAAAATATTTTTAGATCTTAAGTTATTTATTTTAATTTTTTAAAATATGTTTTAAAATTCTTTATTGCAATTTTTTTAAATTTAGATTTTTTTTTCTAATTATTTAATGTAATAAAATTTATTTAGATCTGTAAAATTATTTTTTCAATTATTTTTTTATATCTTTTCAAAAATTATTTATTGCAATTTTAAAATGTTTTATAGATCTTTACTAAAATTATTTATTGCAGTTTTTTTATGTTAAAGAATATGTATTGAAAATAGATTTTTTTTAATAAAAAATAAGCATTTTTTATTAATGTAATTTATATACTATTTTAGTTTATTAAAAGTTAATTGAAAATTCAAAATGTTTATACTTAAATTCTGTTAATTAGATTTTTAAAACTTCATTGTCTTGAATATACTTGTTATATATACGACAAACTGTTAAAATAAAAAAATGCTTTGCACCGAACTGCTACAATGTCGAAAAATCTCTTGCTGCAAACTACTACAATTTCGAATAATTGCCTGCTACAAATTGCTATATTTTCAAAATATTGCCTGCTACAAACTCCTACAATTCCAGAAATTTGCTGCTCCAAAAATTGGTCCAAAAGAGTTTTTTGTAATCACATCACTGTGAACTCTTTTTGGACATATACATGAACGTACTACACTGCTTTTAAATTAAAGTTATTGAATTCTTAATTTAATTGTAAAGAATTACTAAATAAAGCGACAAAGAAAAGAATTGCATATTTCAAGAACTAAGAAATGAGAAATTCACTATGACAAATTTTTAAGACCACACCTCAAAAAGTGTTTAGTTGACAACAGTTTTAAAATGACCCATGCAGAGAATACTCAAAAATATTTTAAATACTTGTTTTTAAAAAATCTGTGTAAAAAAATATCAACTTTTTGAAAATTTGGCCTTTTAGAGGCTTTTGGAAATTTATCTTGTCTTCCGTTCAAGAAAAAATGGAGAGCCTAACTTTACTTTTGTAGGCGGAAATACATTTTTTGCCTCTTGTTTTATCCACAGATCGGTTCATTTCGATGATCATTTATCCCACAGACCTCTAATGTTAATGATTTTGCCTTTACCTTATCTACTTACACATGCGTAAAATCAGCCCTTGAAGTAACATTTATCAAGA
This sequence comes from Amaurobius ferox, assembly GCA_951213105.1. Classification (NCBI taxonomy): domain Eukaryota; kingdom Metazoa; phylum Arthropoda; class Arachnida; order Araneae; family Amaurobiidae; genus Amaurobius; species Amaurobius ferox. The sequence goes on along the minus strand of OX578142.1, from coordinate 22,185,118 downwards.
ATTTTCCAAATTTAAATTACCAGGTTTACATGATGCATGTTGTTAAGTTCATCCACTATTAAATAATACAATTGCTTTGTGTACATTTGAAAAAAAAATATTGTTACAAAGCAATAAACAGGGGGGGGGGGGCATTTGTTTTTACACATACATAAAAACAAGCTTTGTTTACATTATTTGACAAATGTGTTAATGGAAATTTTTGTGACATAGGTGTTTCTTTACTTGTTACTAGCATAATATTAGTCTGATTGCAATGCAGTTTCTTTTAAATTGTATCCCAAAATATAAACTATTTTTTTAAAATATGCAAAAGCATACAAATTTAAAAAATGCAAAATCATATTTTAGATATAAAATTTCACTATTTAAAATATTTACTAATATTTTTTTCACAATGATTGTACTTGTAATATTATTACCTATTGTGCTTTTTAGTTATGGGCATCATTAATGGCCATGATGGAATGGAATAAGAAAGAAGAATGTGTTCCAGAGCAAGCTGTTAAGCATTTACGACAATATACATCACTGCTATCAGCATTCACTCGTAATGCAAAAGCAGAACTTGCTCTTCTCATTAAAGTTCAGGAGTACTGTTATGATAACATGAATTTTATGAAAGTTTTTGAGAAGATTGTTGTCCTATTTTATAAAGGTAAGCATCCTGTATGAACAGGAATTGTTTTTATTAGTTTTTAAATTTTCAATTAAACAATTGATTGTAACTTCTCAGTTAGAAATCAGTTTATCAATCTGATTATTTTGTCATAGTTGGCTGATTAGAAAACATTCAATATTACAGGGTACGCCAGCTATTGGAGAACAAAATTTGACTTAGAGTATAACAAAAATATTCCACAGAAGAAATCCAATATATATACATGCAATGTAATACACATGATTTTACATATGCACATAACAAAAGGTTTTTCAATAAAATCATCAACTTCAATGTGGCTTCAGAGATCATTACATGTGTTGAAGTTGTGATTCATGTTGTGATCCTTATTTATGTTGCCCATAATATTCCTGATGGCAACATTCAACGCATTCTTGGTATTATTAGCATGCTTGTTCTTTTTCTCAATGATACCTCAATAGCCAGACATAGTAGTCCAAAAGATTTGAATCATGTGAACTAGGAGGCTAAATGGCAATAGTGTTCTCGTTGATGACACCCAGAACTTTTTGGACAAACTCTACTTTCCTGACAATGTCTGATCATTGAGAATGCTTTTTTCTTTTGTTAACTGAAGATAAGATTCTATTTCTATTCCCTCCAGAGGCTAGGAGTTATTTTCTAAATATAAAGGGCCTGGAGAAATTTAAGAATGTGGCAATCTCCTAATCCCCATGGTTAGCACCTAAGGTGGAAAGAATGGCATGCCTTTTCATTCTCTGCATTAGGTTTGGAGCTAAATAAGGAAGAGAGTATTTAGTTACAGTTTAGACCACTTATGGCCTCTAAAAATTGTATTCTCAAATAGCTAATGTACCCTATATATATGTAAATAGAGACACTGAATAGAAATGACTAAATATTGTTGCGACTTATCCTCTAAAATTGTTGGTATATTCTCAGGATACAAGAATGAGTCCCAATTTCTGGATAACTAACACGTTTATGCATAAATACAACATAAACAGGAACGATATACAGCAAATAGCTCGATAACTATCTCACAAGATCTCTAAACAACTGTCAGGTACAGTAAAAAACAGCAATTAAATACTTCACTAATTTCACAAAGCAAACAATATTATTCTCAAAACATTGATGTACTTCACAATTCAATATAGTTCATATTACATCAACTGCTTTTCAACTGAACAATGGCTCCTTTTACATACTCTCAGAAACTTCCAGATGAGGCTCATATTTTGTAGAATATTTGTTATTTTGAGAAGGTTCTTGAACATTTGAAAAGTTATCAAGTTTGGTGATTAATCGTCAAAACAGGCAACTCTGATTCAACAGTCCTGATACGAGGGTCATACTGAAATTTTTGAGATGGGCAGATGATATGCTCTAGAAAAAAAAAATTATTGGTCGGATGTTTAAATTTGAACTCTTGAGACCACAGACGATAATTTGTGCCAACAATTACAGTTTAGCTATCATAGAATAAATTTCGAAAGAAATGAAAATGGAGTTGACACTAAAGCATTATCGAGCAATGATTTTAAAGTGGGGCTAAATCAAGAAGAATGTCTTCAACGTCTACAATTAGCATATAGAAATGATGCTCCATCTCGTGCCATTGTATTCAGATGGTTTACAGAGTTTAGAAGAGGTCGAAATTCTCTCCTGGATGAAGAACACACAGGAAGACATTTGTCAGCTGTAGTCCCAGAAAATGTGTCAGCCATTCGAAAAATGTTAATCGATGATATTCGCTGTACCTACCAAATGATACAGAAGGAACTTAACATTGGATCTGCAGCTATACATAAAATTATTCATGAACTACATATGAAAAAATTAGTTTGTCATTGGGTCCCCTATAATTTGACAGAACACCAAAAAGCGAAGCGTATCAAAATCAGTAAAGAAACCATAAAATTACTTAATGATGTTGGACACTGCACTATTTCTAAAATCATAACTAGTGATGAAATGTACATACTGTTTTTTGACATTCCAACACATCAAGAAAGTAAAGTATGGGTCTTTGAAGATGATCCCAAACCAACAATGATGAAAAGACAATGAGCAATGAGAAAGGTAATGTATGCCAGTTTCTTCAGAAGTACAGGTCTGGTCAAAGCCATAAAGCTAGAGGGACAGAAAACAGTTACAGCTAACTGGCACACCCGTCTTCCATAAATTTTTCAGGAAGTGCATTGTTAGAGGACTCATGCTTCACTATGACAATGCATCTTCTCATTCAGCAAGAATGACAGTCAAATTTCTTGAACAAAAAACATCAAAGTGGTAGAACATCAGCTCTATTCTTCTGATCTTGCTATGTGTGACTTTTGGCTAACTTTTAATCTAAAAAAAAATTATGTGGGCGTCGTTTTCATTCCGAAGATGAGATTGATGGGACTATAAAAGCATATTTTTCATCGATTCCAAGAAATGGATGACTTGAAGCATTTAATCTTTGGAAAATTTGGATACAAAAGTGCATTGATGTTGGAGGGGAGTACTTTGAAAACTCTTAAGAGTTGGTAATGTTATAACGTGCCTGGCATGTCATTCTATATGGCAAATGATCGTGAAGTGGTTATGGAGGGAGTGTGATGGAGTGTCATCACTGCATGTGGTTCCCCACTGAAATCGACCCAGGTTGGGATGGCGAGGTATGAGTGGCATGTTGGCATAACAGATGAATGATAAAACTCAGATAACTTGATTTTCTTCTTCATTAGATGAGAAATTATCATGCTTGAATAATATACAGCAAGGGTTTTTGGACATCAAAATGAATAACGATGATGCTTGAAAGATGAATACAGGTTTTTAACATATAGAACAAGATTCGTTAAATGCATCGATGGAACCGAAAGTGGTGTGCGTCGGTTTAACTTCTCAGAATTATCAATATATGAATAACTTCGTGACTTTTTGAAGTAACATTAAAAGCGCAACTTAAATAATTTATTTCATCATTAATTTAATATTAGATATACATTCTTTTAAGAATAACATTCTATTTTATGCCCCGTGGTCAATACGAGACTTCCTGCTTTAAGATTACATCACTAACTGAAAACAAATTACCTTATTATTAATTAAGCATCTTAGTATAATTGCGCATGCTCGTGACAACACAGAATATAACACCGGTACATTTCTATATGCAAATGTACGGGGAAAAGAACAAAGCACAAATGGTTGTTGGCTTAAACAGAGTGGTTCCAAAAGGGCAAAGTGAAAGATTTGGCATTTAATCAGTTTGGAATATAATTTAAGAACAGAATTCAGAATCGAAACAAAATTAGATTTTTTCCAAATGCAATAGAATAAAAATGTCTTTTGAAATGATGTTTCCAAAATTAAATTTAGAAGGAATTAATTAATAAAAATTGTTATGAATTTCATAACATATCCCCGCCAGATTCAAGGATTTGTTCTGGAACAAAACAAAAACGACCTCAAACAAAAAAAAAAAAACGAACATGCCTAAAATGGGATGTATTCATAAAAATAAACCAACAATTTCTTGGATAAAAAATGTCACAAAATTTGATTAAAAGATATTTAGGATCTGGTATGCAGATGGGATTGTTAAATGCATTCAAGTAATTCTTATTTTGAGAATAAGTGTACTTCTCAACCCAGGAAATAAAAAAAAATTAAGGACAGATAGGAAGAATTTGATTTACTCTAACTACATTTGTGTCTTATTCATTCACACATTTTCACTAAAGAAGTCCTTACATACTAAATAAAAGATAATAGGGCTGAGTTTTAAATTTTCCTCACTGTGTTTCAATAAATAATTAAAGTTGACTTACATTACTGCATATCTTAAGTCACGAGTTGAGCTCAAAAAAAAAATTATTAATTTGGAATAACCTAACCAGCAAGATGTCTGTCACATAAAATATATACATTAAATAAAAATAACAATATTTTTCACTTATACCACTTAATTCTTCTTGAATTTGCACTACCATTTAACATCATAATACTGACATTCGATCTTCAGATTTACTTAACTTATGTATATATATATACAATATTAAATTCAATAATATTAATAAAATAATATACACACTTAAAATAACTGCAGTTAAAAAAATGAATACACAAATGATATGTACATATACACAATAATATTTATAACACATTATACTTAAAAAAAAATTAGGTGTGCACTCAAAAAAAAAAAAAAAACATTTTTGGCTATGGCCAAAGTTCACAAGGTGTGAGCTCAGCTCACAAGTGGTCTTTCTAAACTGTGAAAATTCCAGTAAGAAACATTTTGGCTAACCAGCATAATGAGAAAAAAAAATTTAGCTTAAGCAGACATAGATCTATGTAATTATGCCAAACATTTGTCACATTTCACTAAATACACTTTGCATAAAAAAAAAAGAAAAAATAATTTACCTTAAGTTATTAAAATATTTAACCAAAACGAATCATTAAATTTTAAATATTATGTTTACAAAAAAAAAAAAAAAAATTCAAATGTATTTTGAGCAATTCCGAAACTTGTAAACACTTAAAGAAATTCACTTTTTATAAAAAAAATTACTTTTATGAAATAAGGTTATGGTTAATTTCCCCTTTAAAAAAATGTACTTATACATGAAAAGAAAAAAAAATATAAATTCTATTCTCTCATTATTTATGTTTGTAAATTTTTAAATAGCATTAGATGTGCTACTCAATATTTGTAACTCATATGTGTGCAAGGTCTTAGCAAGTATGGATGAGCTGTCGACATTCTCTGCACACATGATTGTCTTCTGGGCTGTCTTGCCGCTGATGAGGTCTCGTAACATATAAAATCTTGGAATTGGGGAGTACCTCTGCAAAAGTTGAAATTTTGCTTCCTGAGAAAATTTTGTGCCTTTTTGATTTTATAGTTTCTTGTGCCTTTCTGATTTTTGACTTTGGTGCAGTCAACAAATTTGTCTGGACACCAATGTGAATTCTCAGTTGGCTCGTTTTGAGCGCTAACTCTCTTTGATTCATTTAATCCAGCTAATGGATCTGTAAGTGATGCATTAGTGTTTAAAGGATATTTCACATATCCTTGTTTGACATTATATTGGTGATAAGTAGATATTGGCACAAAAAAGTCTATTTTATTTTTGATATTCTATAGTGAGCTGAATATGCATACTTATGAAAAAATTGGAATAATTTAGGTATAAATGAATTTGGGACTACAAGTCTCTTTTGCACAGATGCTCTCGGGGTGTGGATATTCCTCTTGTTTTGAGTATATAAAATGTTGTCATGTATAAGGGAAAATACATACTTATAAGCTGATGGTTGAGTACCTTTTTCAACCACTTCTTTAATTTCTATGCAATGTGAATCAACTCTTTGTTGTTCTATTATTTCCTGTATCCCATTGGCTGGTATTGTATAAGATGTTACATTGTTGTTACATGGACTATTTATTTCTTTAATGCCAATGTCGATGGCATTTAGATGATGCGTTGTTACTTCTTCTTTTGACACTTCAATGGCTTATTCCCCTACAATGCTTTGGAGATCATCCGCCATAGCATTTAATTTATCAATATAATCTTTTCTATAATTTTTCAAATCTATGTTTTCTTGTAAATCGAGTGCATCTAATATGCACAATAGTTGTGTTATTTCTTCTAAAATGTATGCAGCTAAGGTGAATCCTGGGTTTCATACATACTTTCAGTTTTTTTATATAATTCTGTGATTTTCAGTTCAGCTTCTTTGATGTGATTTTAAATTTTTGATTTATTTTCAATTGGGTTTCATGGACATCTTCATATAGGTCTTCTGACTCTGTAGGATTATCTATCCCTTTTTGTTTATTTTTGTTTGCTGAGTCCGTTGTACATGACTGTGGTATTTTAAAATTTTTGTTATTTCCTTGCGTATGATGATTGTAAGTATTTAACTTAGGTTCAGGTGTCTTTTGAAATTTTTCTGTGTTCTGATTTTGTTCAAATCTTATTTTTATTTGTTGACCTGGTACTTCATTTGGAAATGGGAAATCTTGATGCTGATAATTGTTAAAATAGTTATTATTCTTTTGTGAATAAGAGTGTTCTGTCTCATATTGTGTATTGTAAAAAAAATTTCCCTGATTATATTGATTCTTATTCCTCTTATTCTGGTTTGATTTTTGTCTGTATTTTCTTTTATTATTCCTATGTGATGGGTAATAGGGCTGTTGAAAATTGTAAAGTTTATTTTCTAGGTATTGAATATTTTGACAAGCTGTTTCAAAATTTTCGCTTAGCTCTTGGTTATTTTCATCTAGTTCTTGACAACACTGTCTTAGTTCTAATTCTTTCTGGTATGAATCAGCCTGTTCTAACCATTTTTTATTCCTTTCATCGATTCTTTCAGTATTTACTTTGTGAATGTATTATAATCTTTTAACCCTTTCGCGATGGTGGCATTCTGGAGCTGTCGCGGCCCAAAAGACGGAGCGCTTCGCTTCCGAACGGGTCCTAAAGGACGGCACATTTTTTGCGCTAAGCCTAACTCTCGAAAAAAATTCACTAAAAATCACCTATTCAACACAGAAATCTACTTTTTTCAGGAATAAAAGAAATATTTATTTTCTATTTGATGTATATTTTTCATACAAATCTGAATACAAAATACTTGTTACTTGCTCCCATTCTTTTATCTGAAATAAACGAATAATTTCACTGCTTCTAAAACCCAAACAAAAAAAAAAAAATACTCTCTTATATTCCTATGATTCACCAACGAAATCATAATGCTGAAATAAAAATAAAACCCGAAACTCAATTATAAAATTGTTGATGCTGCGAATTGCTCTGTTTGTTTATATTACAAAATCATGTTTCACCGCTCCAAATGGAGAAATAATTCATTCGATCCTCCTTCTGCCAAGGTCATGCCTCTGCAAAATACATTGAAGTTAGTTCCACGGACATTTAGCGCCATCTAGTAGACAAATTAAAACGTTCCACATGAAGGCACGCATGCGTGCCACTCTCTGCTTGCGGTAAAGTTTCCTCCATCACGAGTGCGTGCCGTCTGTCCTTGAATGCAAGTTTGCAGCCGGCACGCGGGCGTGCCGATCGTCGCGAAAGGGTTAATTCTTTCCTCTTTCTGTTTAATAACATTTCTCAGGTCTTGGATTGTTTCATTTTCATGCTGTTCTTGCTGTTTTGTATGCACTGTATAATTTTTGGAATTTTATTTTATGGAACTGATGAATTAGATGCATTATTTTGTTCAATTGTCCCATTACTGCAGTTTATAATAAATTTTCTGTAAGACAGAAAATCCATTCCAAGGATTCCCTTATAATTTTGTGATCTTTATTTGTGAGTCAAATGGTATGTGATTTTGTGCTCGGTTCCATTGATAATAGTGGGGAGTGTTACTTTTTCTGTCAACTGCAAGGTGACACCTGTGATCAAAGATACTATTATTTGGGCTGGTTCTATTTTACTGTAAATGGGAGCTGATGCAAAACGTCTCTAGTTATTAAACTTAAACATGCTCCAGTGTCCACAAGGAGTGGAACACTTGTTCCGAAAATACTGGTGTTAATGATTGATGTCTTGCTGGGATCTATTTGTTCCTTTGGTGTCATAGAAGTGGAATTAAGGTTATTTTCCACCAGATCTAAAGCTCCAATGCTTTCATTTGTTAAGGATATTATAGTTGTATCCTGAATTCTTGGATTGTATGCAGAATGTGGAGGATTTTCAATAGCCAGATATTTTGGGTATCGTACATAATTTTGTTTCGAATTGTTATTTCTTGTATTCCCATATTTATACTGATTGTATTTGTCATTTCTAAAACTGTTATATCTCAGTCTCTGTAACTGTTGACTTTGTCTGAAATCTTCTTTATGAAAACACTGTTGTGCTACATGACCTTTTCTTTTACATACATAACATTCAGGGATTCTTTCGAAAGTCTCAACATTTCTTTTAGATATTTTAAGTTCTTTTATTTGTTTTTCCAGGCAATCCATTTGTGTTTGTAATTGCTTTATTTCATTGGGCTGGATTGTATTAGCAGTGGGATGGGTTTTGATGGCAGCTGGGTTTATCGCCATCCAAGCATTCTGCTCCAAAATGGCAACTTTTTTGTGTCCCCATATGTTTTGAGATCTGTGGCAAGAACGGGCCTCTTAATGTGTGGGGGAAGCTTGTCGATTGTGACTGGTAGCAATATATTATCCCTGATGGTTTTTTCTTCTTGGGTAGGAAAACATTCCCCAAAAGTGAGCTCGATGTTGTCGAAGTACGTGAGGATATCTTGTTTGTTATAGCTTATATTATTAAGCCTTTGCCAGCTATTAGCAACTGAAACTTTTGCACCAAATCTTTCCAAAAGCGTTTCAACAATTCCATCAACTTTTTTCGTCACTGTTTAGTTTAAGGGCTATAGCAGCTTGAGCTACTAATTTAGTATTTAATGCAAAAAGTTTTTCTTCCTCCTGCCAATCGAAAAATTTTGATATGTTATTGAATTTTGAAAGAAACTCACTGAATGACTCTCCTTCAGCACCAGAAAAGGGCGGAATCAGATTGAGAGTATTTGTCAGATTTGTTGACATATTTCAGATATAAATATGTAACACAATTTGGGTTGTAATTATTTAGTAGTACTTTCAAAATAAAGTTATAATTTAAAAATTTATCTACATTCTTAAATATATTATCATTATCAAAATATATGAATATATATATATATATATATATATATATATATATTTGTTTAAATACTCAAATATAATTCAAACACAATATTCATTTTTACACTTCTTGGTGCATATATTATGCATATATAGTTTTATATATCATAAGACCTACCTTTCCTAGGTCGTTAGAATTTGTTACAGTTATATTTATTTTGAACGTCAATCTAAATAAATGAATTAAGCATTTATGAATTTTAAGCCTTGATTGCTTTTAACACATACCTGATATTACAATATACTTTTTCTTCAAACTTCTTTAATATTAACCTTTTTATTTTGTATACTTATTTAATAAACTACCAGAATCACTACTAGAAAAAAAAATTATATTTATGACACTTATATGGTGGCCAAAAAATATATAAGAGACTGACTCAGTTATCGACGTCCCGAAGTCAAAGCCCATTCACACACAGGATCAGTGAGCCGTTCTTGCAGGCTGGGATGGTCAGGGTACCACCTGTTGTAGCACCAAATTTAATTAATTATTAATTATCACTCTAATAATATACGGCAAGGGTTTTTGGACAGCAAAATGAATAACGATGATGCTTGAAAAATGAATACAGGTTTTTAACATATAGAACAAGATTCGTTAAATGCATCGACAGAACCGAAAGTGGTGTACGTCGGTTTGACATCTCAGAATAATCAATATATGAATAACTTCATGACTTTTCGAAGTAACATTAAATGCGCGACTTAATTTATTTCATATATTAGATATACATTCTTTTAAGAATAACATTCTATTTTATGCCCAGCGGGCAATATGTGACTTCCTGCTTTAAGATTACATCGCCAACTGAAAACAAATTACCTTATTCTTAATTAAGCATCTTAGTATGATTGTGCACGTTTGTGGTGACACAGAATATAACACCGGTAGATTTCTATATAAAAATGTATCGCAGGAAAAGAAGAAGCACCAGAAATGTATCACAGCACGAAATAGACCTCTGGTCGATGTGCTAGGCTCTCCTGGAGCCACCCACCTTAAAGTCATCATCATCATCATCACAGCACGAATAGTTGCTGGCATAGACAGAGCTGTTCCAAGAGAGCAAAGTGAAAGATTTGGTGTTTTATCAGTTTAGAATATAATTTAAGAACAGAATTCAGAATTGAAATGAAATTAGATTTTGCCGAATGCGATAGAATAAATATGACTTTTGAAATGGCATTTCCGAAATTAAATTTAGAAGGAATTAATTAATAAAAATGGTTATGCATTTCATAACAATAGCTTGTACCACTTAGCCATAGCTCAAAAATTTCAGTGTGACCCTCGTATGACAACCGTAGATTCACACCATAGAAATGGCTACCTGTACGGTGCTTTCTCTTTTGGCTCCCAAAAGAACTTCCCGTAACACTTTTTTCATGTTGTAACACTGGTCCCTTCTTATGACTGCACGTCTTGGGCATTATAAACCTATTGTAGTCCAAAATATTAAGCCAATCTCTCGATATGGGAGACTTTTGACTTGGTTGAAGACTATTCCTAAATTCAATAAATAACACTTTTTGTTCTTTTCATTATGACGTAAGGTTCTTCTGTAGTTTCAGCGACAATCCTGGTCATTACTGAGGGTTGAACAGCCATATTTTATCACCATTTTGGAATCGTCTTCATTAGCTTTGTTATTGTACTAGGTCTTCATTCTATTTGTAGTAATGTTGGTCCTTTCACGAGCGAAACAATGAATCTTCTCCAGCTGCACCTGCAGATCTTGCACATATTCATCTGGCAATGAAGGCGTATTACATGATCTTCCAAACATTAGATCATCCGTTAGTCATAGATCCTGGCCAAACAGCATTTTTGATGGAGAATGACCAGTCGATTCGTGTACAGCACTTCTGTAAGCCAGCAGGAACTGGAAACCGTTTCTGGATACAAATATGGAGAAATGGTTAAGTATCATTCTGTTGAATCTCTCTACCATGTCGTCGAATTGAGGATGAAGAGTAGTACAAATTTTGTTCCTTCCATGTGGTTTGCAGAATCCTGTGAATATGCCAGAGTTAAAGTTTGTTCCCTAATCAGAATGGATGATATTAAAGTACTATAAATATTTTTTTTTTTCAAATTATTCTGGGAAGTCATCGTGTTTTTGTAGTGCTGCCATTTTCCCTTGACTGTTAAGCATACAGTTAATATAGCTTTGTTATGCAATTTTCATTTAAAGCAATTTTCATTTATTTTCCAGAGTTTTAGAATCTTACATTATAAAGCTTTTTTTCTTTTACTTATAAAAGTTGTGTATTTGCTAGCTGAAGTATTAAGTGAGGATGTGATACTGAAGTGGTATAAAGAAGCTCACTCTCCTAAAGGCAAAAGTATATTTTTGGATCAAACTCGGAAATTTGTGGAGTGGCTGCAAAATGCTGAAGAAGGTATGTTTATCATAAGTACAGTTACTTGCACAAATAATTTAAATAAGTACTTTTAATATATCACATTATGTTTTATCCAAACAAAACCGTTTGACTTGTATATGTTTCCTCCTAAAGAGATAGGCTGAACTGAGCTATTTTTATTTCAGTTCTAATTCACTAGATTAAACTCTTATGAAATATACTATATTTTGCTAGATTTCCATAATAGTCTTAAAATATATCTGAATACAAGTTCTTTTATGTAGTTTGTTATTTTTCTATACCTTAACTTGGTAAGTAGATATGCTTTTCGCTAATGTATATAATTGGAAATTAAAAGCAGCTGGCTATACATCTCTATATTTTTAAATTCTAAATCATATCTTTCTTTTCTGTAATATTTTATAAAACCTACAGACCCTGGCCAGTGAATTAGAAGTCTAGGTTTAATATTTTATTAGACCACCCTTAGCCCAAATTACGGCACGTATCTGGTTAGGCATGGATTCTACAAGGTGCTGGAATGCATTTAAGTCAAGAAAATACCAGGCATTGGACAAGCAGATCGTAAGCTCCTGTACAGTTGATAACAGAGAATATTGTTGTTGGATATGTTTTTCCAACATATCCCAAACATTCTCAATAGGATTTAAATCTGGACTTTATGGTGGAAGTAAGAGTCATGCTTCGTAAACTACTGAGTAGTGGATGGTAATATTATTGTCCACAAAAGACCCTTTGCCTGTGGAGTAAAAATACAACATTGCAAGGTGGACATGATCAGCAAAAATATTTAAGTACTCCATGGATGACACACTTTTCTACCATACAAGCTGTTTGAGATGCCACCGATCATGTGCTTGATTTTTGGTTTTTGATCCACAGTTCAACCGTTTAGACAATGCCTGGGGGTTTTGTTTTCCAGCTGTTATACACATTGAATGCCTCACCTTTCAAGAAGCCAGTGAGTTGTTCTGTACTGGCAATTGTGACTCTTGCCAAATGGGCCCCTATAAGACCTTTTTTAAATGGAGACAAATCTGTTGTTTTCCTTATTTTTCTACAAACACACACTGACAGCATTCTTATAGCAGTGTTGTGATAACGTGCACCTCCCATGACCAATGTAATTTACATACATTCACCTGTGACCTATATTTGCATACATGTTCCCAGACTTCTAATTCACTGGCTGGTGTGTGTATTATCCAAACTTAACAGACATTTGGAATTATAGGTGTAAAAAAACATAAATTTAATTGCTACCCAAATTTTTTTACAGTAGTTTCTTAAGTTCAATATATAATTTTATTTATAAAATTGTGTTAAAGTTACAGGGTTCATGCGCACTCTGGAAACCAGGAATTTACAGGGAATTTGAAAGTGGACTAAAATGCCAGTGAAAATACAGGGAAAATCAATTTTTTGACAGATCAACTTATACTCAAGATGAATTTGAGTCACAAAACAGTTCTGTGCAAAAATCATTTATATGAAAATTCATTAAAAAATCATTTTTAAATGAAAATACACCCAAATCTGTTTAAAGAAAGCAGCAAACTTCAAATAGGGACTTAACATTCAAATTAACTAATATAAGAAAATGAGTGCAAAATTATTGTTCTAGAACAAGGATCAATAACCTATAGCTCACAAGTTACATGTGGCTCTGGCTATATAAGTGCTTCTTATGTCTTTGGAATAATAAAATTCTGATGTGACCTACCTACACATAACTTTCATTACAAACTAAGTTTCTCCTGTTACTATTTACTTTCATTACAATGAGGTATATTCATTGTATTATCCAAAGTTAAATATAAAATAAAACATTTAAATTATAAGAAATTTTCAGTTTCCTAAAGTATTTAAGCTGATTTGTCGTATAATTTGCTTAAATATTTCGTCAATATTATGATATTTGTCTATCTATGTATGTGTGTCATCATTGGCAGATATAGAATTTGGTTTTTGGGAGTGCTTTTAGTCTTGTCCATAAGTACAACATACGCATGTAGGTACAGGTAAAAATGTTATTTTATCTAGTGTAGACAATTTCATTTTGGGCACTATCACCTCTGGATCCGCTAGTGTTTGACATTTGTAGTCTAAAATGTAAGTTCAAGACTGTCGAGAAATTCGGTATTGATTTATCTAAGCTTCCGATACTACATATCTCATCAACATGTTTTTTAAACTCAAATTAGTTTTTTAGTTATTTTATGAAGCATGATTTTCAGCAATATTCACACAAATCACTTCCTTAGTAATTGAAAATATTATCACAGTTTCCATTTTAACATCATTGGAAAGATTAAAGAATAATCTTTCAAACAATCTTTGAACTGAATCTGTAGGATAATTTCTTCATATTTATTTATATATTTTAAAGCATCAAAATATGCATTATTAGGTTATCTGATACTTATTTTGCCTCATCTAGAAAAGGCAGATTAGTGCAATTCTGTAGATTGTTAAAAATATGGATGTATATCTTTGCATTTTAACAAAAATTGTTTTTGGATTGCTCTATTTTTTTATTTTCTGTTTATTTTTAAAACAAAGGCCTAAAAAAAATTGAGATTTTTTTAATGCACTAGCAAAGGGGTGTAGGAGCCACTGATCCCCTGTGGTGAGGGATAAGTTCGAACTCTGAACCTTTAGATTGCTGATCCCGTGCTTCTGACCCTGGAGTATGCTGATCCCGTACAACACCATCAGGCCCAAAGGTATAATCTGGTATGTCTTTCGTAGCAGTGAGTGATGCAATACAGCCCTGCCACAGGGGTTCTTTCTCCGGTAGCAGTGAATGTTTATGTGCATGCCCGTCACATAGTTTCATACTGCACACATGCCTTGGAACTAACTGAAGGATTTGATTGAAAAGAAAAGTGGGAATGATTTTGATTCAAAACAAGTGATTTAGAAATTGAGTGATGTTATCTGTATCTGTAATGTCCCTATTACACAACAGTCATTTGGGACAGCAAACTGTTGACAAAACACCTTGCACAGCAAACTTTGCCAGTATTTTAAGTTCAACCGAAAATGCTTTTGCTGAGGGAATGACTGTGCAAAATCGACCAATGGGGCCTGTTTTCCAGATCACATGGCATGGAAAAAGCAGCTGACTCAAAATAATGATGGACAACTTCATATAAAAGTTGCAATCCATGTCATGAAAATTAGCTGATCAAATATATATTATTGAACAAAACTTTTCAGATTTCATTAAGAATAAGCTTATGAATTAATATACTTGTGTTTAAAAGGTGGTAAAATAAAGGATTTTCTATTCTCTCTCGGATGCTTTTCACTGCCAAGTTGTGTCGCCAATTTCTAAACATAATTATTATGGATAATATTTAATAATAATTTGGTTATTTCTCTTGAAAAAATAAAGAAATATGATGTTTTTCAACTGTTTTCAAGCTAGTGATATAAAACTTTGCATGTTATATCTTATCTTTAGAGCGATTTGTAAATTATCAATTTCTTTTAACCCAAACTACAGTTTGCAGCCTGTATGCTTCGTGGTGCAGAGGTAGAGACGAAGGTCGGTGTTGTTTCAGTTTCGTGGAAGATGGGTTCGAATCCCAGCATAAGCACCTTACAAAAGTCTTAATTTTTTTTTCAATCTTTTAGATGGAATTGAAAATTTGTGTAGTGATATTGTAATTTTTATTTAAATTTTTAGAATATTTTCTTATTTATGGTACTATTTATCTTTTATTATGGATGTTTACAGAACTTTAGAAAGCAAAACAATTGCATAATAAAATGTAAAAAATTGCTATCTGATTTAAGTGTTTAATAAATTAAAAATAAAATAAATATCGTGTGTTATACAAGCATATAATTGGAATTTTAGTTTCTACTTTTTTTAATTAAATATGTGAAAATTTGTACAGTAACAAAATTATCCTCATTTAATTTATTAAGAAATCATTCCATTCTATATCTTATGATAGTTAGAGATTTTATTTTGTAAATTGATAATATTTGCATAATACCAGTTAGAAAATGTAAAATATATACAATTTATATAACAATTAATATAAATTATTATGCAGCATTTATAACTGTGTGTTAATTAGGTAGTTAATATGGAATCCCCAAAAGTATATCATACTGTGATATGTACACACACACACACACATTATATATATATATATATATATATATATATATATATATATATATATATATATATATAATCTGTGTGTGTGTACATCATTTAAATATATAACAGTGGCCAAGAAATGTACCATTTTATAGGCTCTTCCTTCAGTTTTGTTTTGAAAAAAATGATCACTGTCCTGAACTTTAAAAATGTTTTCAGTCTTTTAAAAAGTTGTTTGATACAAACAAGAACAAAAATTCAATATTTATTTGAGTACATATTTTTTCTTTTCATTCACGTTGGTACAAGAATATTGTTATTTTCAACAACCCTAGTTTTGAAAAGAAAAACTACTGACAGTGAAATTCCCTTATAACAGATACTTATGATAATTCAAATTACGTATTTATAAAATGCAATGTATACACAATTCAGAGAGTTGAGAAATATCTGTTATTTAAAGACTGAGACATTTAGCGTAATTCCAAATACAGAATAAATAGGTAATACAGCATTTGTCAAAGTGTGTTCTGCGAAAACCTTGGCTTTCCCTATCAGTATTCCATGTGTTCTGCGATGCATTCCTTTGTGTAAATTTTGTTAAAAATGAAAAAAATGTGAAAGTATCATTTGGACCACAGAGGATTGTTTTTCATTTCAGGATTCCGCCATCAAATTAAATTTCAAAAGGGTTCTGTGATCCCAAAAATTTGAAAACTACTGATGTAATAAAAAAAGCAAAAAATAAAATAGAAACACAACAAGAAAGAATAACAAGAAATTTATGAAAAATCCATATGGTGGCAAATGGTGTATACTTTTCAATTAGGTGCATAAATCACTTCATTTTCAACGGAACTATTAAGCATTTTAAAACCTTTTGCGCCCTTATTGTGTACAATCATATAAATTTTCGGAAAAACTGGCAATGACATTTCCAAAATCGGAAGTGAAAATTTATTAAACCTACCTACTCTCTATGTAATTCTATGTTGAATTCAGATCAGTCATTCTGCAAGCTTTGCCCATATCCAATTTTGAGAAATTGATGTTTCAAGGAATTAGAAAACTTTTAAATCTGAAATAACAACTTCAGAATTGGAAATGGAAATTCTTAGTGAACCCCACTTTTAACAGAATATTTTGGGCCCCAATGCAGCAAATGCTCGGTTCCCACATTGCCCCCTATGTTAGAAGTTACTGGCCTCATCATACACTGCTTGCGCAGTCTGGGCCTCCAAACTTCCCGGGTCTCACCAAGCTCCCCTAATCAATGCATAATTTTGCTCCTCGTTATCGGCAGCTCAGGCGAATCTTTCTACTACCTCTAGATTTTAATGATATGTCTATATCGGTCATAATTTAAGCTCATCTATAGTTGATTCTGAACAAAAAAACACATGGGCACGGCAGCCCAATGCTTAGCGTGCTGGAGTTGCACTCGGACGACATACGTCCGGACGTCCTTCCGAGAGGTTGATGGTATTGGAAGGAGGGTACGGTCCTAGTGGATGCCTCTCCCACTGGGTTCAGGTCTAAATTGGGTGGCACTTCCCAGCCATCTAAACATGTACCTTACACCTTTGGGTAGGCCCCTTTGCTGCACGACGTGCTTTATGAAAGGCTTTACTGCATGAAATGCTGTAACAAATATTGAGGCAACTGCTTTGCCAATGATTTGCTGTCCCAAATGACTGTCGTGTAATAAAGGCATAAGTAGCAGACATTTATTCAGGACTCAGGTGATGTTGGGCAATTCATTCTAGAATTTCATAAAACATCTATATTTTTTAACTGGTCGGAGTAGTACGAGGCATGTTTTTTATGTAAGTACCGTTTTGCGATTCCGCCGCCGCAGCGCTACGGTCGGCATTCCGCGCATGCGTGCTGGTTACCTACATCTCTTGTCTACGCACTGACGCCATTACAGTCTGATTCTTCATTGTATACGTTGTTTACTGAGTGTTTAAGATGCCTCCGACAATCGTGAGTCCCGCCGATTGTGAAGTACGGGCTGTTTTACGATTTCTTAGTGCTAAAGGCGTAAAACCGATCGATATTCATCGTGAGATCTGTGAAGTTTACGGACAAAACATTATGAGTGATGGAATGGTAAGGAAATGGGTGAGAGCATTTAAAGATGGCCGCACAAATGTGCATGATGAAGAACGGAGTGGGCGTCCTTCGGTCTTTAATGAAGATTTGGTGCAGAAAGTGGAAGAAAAGGTGAGAGAAAACAGACGCTTTACAATTTCATCAATGTGCGACTGGTTTCCTCAATATTCTCGTAGTGTTTTGTATCGCATTGTGACCGAGAACTTGAATTACCGGAAATTGTGTTCACGTTGGGCTCCAAAAATGTTGACGGATTTGCACAAAACCCAACGTTTAGGCAGTGCATTGACTTTCCTTGAGCGGTACCACAATGAAGGTGAAGATTTTTTAGACCAAATTGTTACTGGTGACGAAACATGGGTGGCCTACGTCACACCAGAATCAAAACAACAATCCATGGAATGGCGACATTCATCATCACCCAAAAGAGTGAAGTTTAAGCAAACAATTTCTGCCCGGAAAATCATGTGCACAGTTTTTTGGGACAAAAAAGAAGTATTGCTAGTGGAGTTTCTGCCTCGTAATGAGACAATCAAAGCAGCGTCTTATTGTGAGACATTGAACAATCTGCGTCGTGCAATCCAGAACAAAAGACGTGGCAAGTTGAGTAAGGGTATCGTTTTGCTGCATGACAATGCCCATCCACATGTGGCTAATCGGACCAAAGATCTCATCAAATCTTTTAAATGGGAAACTCTAGATCATCCTCCATACAGCCCTGATCTGGCGCCCAGCGACTACCATTTGTTCCTGCACTTGAAGAAACACCTGGGTGGTCAGCGTCTTCAAGACGATAACGAAGTCAAAACAGTTGTGATACAGTGGTTAACAAGTCAGGCGGCAGAATTTTATGAGGAGGGTATTCAAAAACTGGTGCCACGTTATGACAAGTGCCTCAATATTCACGGAAATTATGTAGAAAAGTAGATTAAGGTACAGGCTTTCATGTAGAAATAAAATTATTGCGATATCTTTGCACGTCTTTTTTTAATTCCAAAACGGTACTTACTTAAAAAACATGCCTCGTATCATTCTTCTGATACAAAATTACAAAGATAATAAGAAAAACAGCAACTTAACACTAAGCATATTTATTCTAAATTTGTAATTCATTTTTTTAATTACTAATATTATATTGTGGCTTATATAATTTTATATTACTAATTATATTTTTATTACTTTTAAGATAGTTCTACGTATTTGAATGAATCTAATGGCTGTGCATATTTACAATGCTAGTTTATAAATATATTTATCTAAGCATCATATAGTTAATAATGGGATTATATTATAATAATTATTATAATATATTTATCAAAGTATTATAGTTTATATATATATATATATATATATATATATATATATATATACAGTAGCGTACCAATTATCCGGAATCCAGAAATCCGGAAAAAATTTAAATGATTTTTTTTTTCCAATGAAGTTGCTAATTTCCTTTAATATAAACAAGATTAAAAACAAAATTATTCTTTTCTTTTAAATATATATAATCGATGGTTTTGTGAATACAACAAATACAGAACAAACTCGAAAATCCGTACATCCAAAATCTGGACGTTTTTCAAATTTTCTAGTTATTTTAACTATTGGACTGCCAAACTTATGGATTTGAAACAACAAGATAAGATTATTTATATTGAATTATATTTTATAAACAAATATCATTTCTGCTATGTAAGCTGACTTCCTGAGCCCCAAAAATGCCATGAAAATTTAGGAGTCAGTTGTTACACTGGATATAAAAATAGATGCCCATAGATCAGCTCATAGGTGGAGCCTAAGTGAACATCAATATATAAGACGTGTCTAATTCACCTTCAGATTGTGAAGTTGATATAATGCTGTGGCTTGGATAGCTTGTTGACAGATTAGCAGTCTTTACCACTAGATGATGCTGATTAGCTACCTGAAAAACAAGGTCTGCCTGCATTAAAAAGCATATGTTAACGCTATTTTTGACAATTATTTCAATAAATTTAAAATGGTAGACTGTTGTATACCCATTTGTCAAAACAAAACTGATTGAGGTAGAAGTAGAAATATGATCATAATGACACCTGTCAAAATTTTCATTTTTATTCTTATAGACAGCAAGCATAAATATAAATGGTTTGTTTTTAAGAAGGTTTATAATATTTTACTGAGATTTCTTGATTTCAAGTAATAATTAACTAGAATGTGGCTCAACCTGACTTTCTCATACCAGAATCTAGTTTTAAGTAGTTTGGGACTTTTTTTTTTCTTTCAAATTTTGTAAGAACATTTTTGAAAAATATGTATCGTTGGTCCAAATGATAGTATGTTACCCTTCATTTTAAAGGAAAGGCTTGAAAAATTCTTTTGATTGATGCCAAGTTCGATAATGTGCCCATTCATGGCGGGTAACTCCCCCCCCCCCCTACCAACCTGCGAATTATCATAGGTGTGCCTGAAAGAAACACTGCTTGAAATCAATCGTGTATTTTGCTCTTTTTGTTTGTAAAACCATTTTTATCAAAACAACTAAAGATCCTATTGCAAAGCATAACACAGTCAGTAACACACTGACCTCTCAAAGGGGGTAGCTGCATTCGCGAGCTGAGCACATTCCTTTCTTTCTTCGCAATCAATGACCCACCCCCCTCCCAATGCAGCTGCTCAATAATGACTCAATGCATTTTAGAAATATCATTGAGAGGAGTGATATTTTTCTTTATAAGAAAAAAAAGGTTTTGGGAACATGCTGAAATAAACTGTTTTTCTATATATTTTTTAATTTAAGAAACATTTAATGTCAAAGTCGAGGACAAAATATTTGAGTTGCAAGTTCACATAATGGATAGACTAACAAAAAGAAATTAAAAGAAATGCTAACAGCATTTGATACAATACAAAGAGGATTACAGTTTCAAGAAAATGTTACAGATGGTGTGTTTCAATCTTTACAAAAGTGTAAAAATTTTTATGAAAAATGTGTTCTTTATAATAAACCTGTACAAAGCAGGATTACAGGTTTTTTTACAGTTTAAGATTTGTATTAAAGTCAATCAAGTGGATATGTAAGTTTCAATCTTTGTTTTTTTCTCGTTTTTGTAACTTAATTTACAAATTTCTATTTAACGAATTTTCTTTATAACAGAGTTTTTAAGTGGAATGATGAGACTTCGTTAAAGACTTGACTATATATATATAATATTAAAATTGAAAATCCAATGATAGAATTGAAGTAATAACTCATAATACACTAACTAACTTAAAATTTGCCTACAAAATACAAAGAAATAAAAATAAAATTCAACCATAATGAGGAAATTGAAATGCATATTACTGGTCATCAAGCTAAAAATAATCAACAAATATCAATGGTGTGGAATCGAAAATAGGAATACAAAAAATACCAAGCATTAAAGCATGCATGTGGAAAAGAAGAAAGGGCTTAAGAATTGTTCATTTCGAAAAAATTATTTTTCAAGTCCAAATATTTAATCGAAATGAACACAAAAATGCTTGTTTCTGAAACACAAGATAGATTTTATCTATAAACTTATGTTATTTGGACGACAAGCATAAAGATTGATAAAATAGATAGGAAACATAAATACCTGAAAATACACCTCAAATGTATAACCATGACGAGCAATAAATCACAAGACCAATGTTACCATTTGCTAAAGTTTAAAGTAGAGATCTACTGTTGCCAATTGTGAGTAATAAATAACAGTACTGCGTAAAGGCTGTAAAATGTGATATTCTACAGTAAAAGCTGCAAATTAAAAGGACGAAAATACATTGTAATGTATATTCAAGAGAATGTAGATGTAAGGCTAAAATAAGATATTAAGGAGAGATTTTTCAGAATTTTAGGCTAATCGAAACTTATTAACTATACCATTTACTAAATATGCTGGATATTCATATAATTTACTGGTAATATTTAGGTTATTAATGTGCAAAGTATGAAATTTTTTATCTGATAATCTATAAATTCTAAAAAGTTGATTAAGTATAATATTTCTAAACAATTGAATCGAGTTGTAGGAATTAAATGGTAATATTTTATTAATATTGAATTTAAAAAAGTCTGTATCATCTGTAGTTATCATATAAATTAGTAACTATCCCATTAGTAGGTTCTATAATTAGATTTAAATATATATATATATATATATATACACAGTGCTCGAAAAAGTATAAGGACAACATATAATTGAATGAAAATATACTTTATTTTCACTTTATCAAAATGAATTTTTGATATTTCTGACCTCTAATATGAAATTATACAATAACATTTACAACACATAAAACAACAAATATTAACCTTACAAAAGTTGACCTTATAAAGATTATCACTAAAGAAAATATAGAAAAAAGTATAAGGACATATTCTAAATTACTTAACATTTCTCTTAATAATGAAGAAAACAACTTTTTTTCAATTGAATAAGCCGAGAGGTCATCAATGCTGAAAGTTCTTTTAATGTGTCTGTGGGAATGTTTTTCCAAGCTTGTTTGATGACTGACACAAGATCCTGTTTATACTGATATTGTGTACCATTTTTATAAACTTCTCGGTCTAGAAGGCCCCATAAATTTTCTATTGGATTCAGGGCGGGACTCCTCACCTGCCAATCAAGTAAATTTACTGAATTAGCTTCAAACCAGAATTTTGCACTCTTAGAAATGTGTATGGAAGCGTTATCCTGTTGGAAAATATAGTCTCCTGACTTAATTAGTGGGGCCGCAGGTAGCAAATGTTCGCCTAACATATCAACATATTTGTCAGAGTTCATTTTGTAGTTGATAAAGACTATAGACATGGTTCTGTTTGCTGCAAAAGCACCCCAAATCATTACTGTGCCTCCACCGTATTGACGTTTGGAAAAAATGCCTTTGGTTTTATGCAGATTATACCAAAAATTGCAAAACTCATCTGTCCCATCAAGATTGAACTTCTTTTCGTCCGAAAAGATTACATCAATCCATTTTGGACCGAGAGAAATGTATTTTTTTTTAAATTCCTGTCTTTGTTCCTTTTTAAGAGGCAGACTTGACATTAACTTTCTATACCAAATATTCGAATGTTTATTTAAAACATTTTGAACCGTTCATGTGAAACATGGTATGTTCAAATTTCTTCTAACTTCATTTGCAGTTTCTTTTTTTCTCGCAAGCTCATTACAATCATTCTTTTCTGTCGATGCATTAGAATTTCTGGTCTTCCAGTTCGTTTTTTCATTCCATACATTCCAGGTTTCTTTAGAAAATTATAAACTACAGTTTTAGATCTTTTAATATTTTTTAAAATTTCATGCCCATTCAATCCACATTCTTTAAAAGCAAGAATTTTCCCTTTTTCAAGGTCAGATAGATGAGTTCCTTTTGGCATCGTACAGAAATCGTGAAGAAATGAGGCAAGTGTGAATTTTGTTTAGAAACCCAGTCTTTATATTTGAAATGGTCATTTTCGGCTTTCAAATATGCAAATTTTACTATAATTTTAGATGAAAAAGAAATTGTCCTTATACTTTTTTCCAAGATCATATGGGTTTAAAATGTATAAAGTAAATTTATACATATTTATTTTTGGAAAATTTAACTAATTTACATGAAAAAAAACTTAATTTTATCAATATTTTTACTTAAGAAATTTGCATATATTTCCGTCTAAAAGATTTCTAGATTTGGCGAGTTTTCTCTTGTCCTTATCCTTTTTTAATCACTGTATATATAATATACAGGGTGTCCAGAAAGTTCTGGAACGGCGCAATATCTCGAGAAATACACTTCGGATCAAAAAATAAAAAAACATGTATTCAATATTTTTAGAAAAGCTATCCAATGATACCAAAATTGATCCCTCCCGCCCTCCTGGGGGAGGGGGGTGGGGCAACTTTGAAATTTTCAATGGGAACCCCCATTTTTTATTGCAGATTTGGATTCTCCAGAAGAAATTACATACATTTGACCTACGATTTTTGATTTTTGCTCCCACAAACGGCGCTATAATTGAGAAACTCAAGCACATGATGTACAACATCAAGTGGCTTGATACTTGCCTTTGTTATATCGAATGTCCAAGGGGGAGTGTGACCCTTATGTAAAATTATTTTATTTTATTCACCAAAAATAAAACTTATTGAAATAAAACTTATGAAAATGGGAATTCCAATATAAATTTCTCTTATAATACTATATTTTCAGCCTCCCCATTCAAAAATCATGTTACACTATTAGTAGCTACTAATAAAAATAGAAGAATCAAAGACACAGTTATACTGGATTCGATAGTTTTTGGCTTAAGGCATGAAATAGAACGGAATCAAACATAGAGAATTTTGGAAATAACTATTTGCCCTGAACCATTATTAAGCCCAATCTCAGAGCAAATAGTCCCAGGCAATTTCTAAAGCTGACCAATATATATTAATATAAAATAATATACATTATTGGTGAACTATAGCAAAATTAAATAAACATCCATAACAGAAGGTCTTTATTTCACTTCCTTAAGACGTACAAAAGTTTAAAAAAGGCCATAGCGCTTTCGAGAATAAGTATGCTCTTCATCAGTGGCTACACGGAAATTTTTACACGGCTACACAAAATTTCTGTGTAGCCACTGATGAAGAGCATACTTATGCTCGAAAGCGCTCTCTCTCTCTCTATGGCCTTTTTTTAACTTTTGTACGTCTTAAGGAAGTGAAATAAAGACCTTCTGTTATGGATGCGTGTTTAATTTTGCTATTTTAACATCAGACGTGATGCCAAATTATTTATTGGTCAACTATTTGGCCAAGCCAATTTTCACATTCACTGGACACAAAAAGTGGATGAATCCTGCATATCGACAATCTAATATACCTCTATGCACATTCGATACAAAAAGAATATGTACTACGTAGTATAAAGTAATGATAATTTCTACCATCACAATAAAAATACTTATAATTGAGATAATCAATTGGACATATAATTCCTAAAATGAAATCTTGAAAATGAATGTTTAAAAAATTAAATTTTTCCCCCTGAATAATAGAAGATGGCAAATTTACCAATTGATATCTAAATGATACATATTTTCTATCCTACTTTATAAGATCCGTACAAATATAATTAACAGAAGAATTAAAAATTCAAGATTTTAACACGAATTCAATTAATATGTTGAGAAAAACTGATTTTGATGTCATCTGTGAACAACAGATGTGACTAAATGTATGTTAAACCTATATAATATTACTGATATTTGAGACAAATAGGTAGATTAATCATTTGTAAATTTCTGTACTAAACTATGAAATAATTTTCTAATCAGCCATAATATTATATATATATTTAAAATAACCTGGCACAAGCACTGGCTACTTCCAACACAGTAGTTAATTTTTTGGATTTCACCATTAATTAGTAATTGTTGGGTGTATATATTTATTGTAATCTTAAATGGTGTTCCCATGTGGTGTCTAAACTATGTTATATTTTATTTAATCTTTATCATCTTAGGTCAGTTATATCAGTTATTTTTTTTTTTTTTTAATTTTGTACAACTCCTTTGTGTTAACGTATTTCTTGTATAGTATCCTTATTTGGGGTGGTGATTATTTTTAACTCTTTCCAACATAGTTGAAAGGTGTTTATGACTTTGGTCATTGTGTCTGTCTTCGCACGATAACTGCCATAAAAATGGCATTTTAGTATGTTATTAAGACAGAATGTGGGATGTCTGGGAATGAAAATGAATAATATCACCCAATTTGTTTTGGATTTAACCCTGGTTGAAAAAATGAAATATATTTAACCCTATGGGACATAATTTTTAAACATTTATAAGTTAAATTTCACAAATTACTTCAAAAAATTTAGCAAATATTAAAATCATCTTATAAAATGTGTAAAAAAAATGTCAGCAAAATATGTTGGGTAGCTTTTTATATAAAAATTGAAATAATAATGACATATCATTTAAATTTATATTTAGTGCTGCATCTGTCATAAAACTGCTTAATTTTTGTGTATTATCTGTGTATCTAAATTCTGTGCCAACACAATTACAATATTTTTTATTTTAAATGATCCCTAAACTTTCTTTGTTTCTACAATAAAGCCTAATTTGATCACTATACTGCAGCATTCAGAATGTAAATAAATTAAGCGATTGTAAGATGAGTTGTATAAGAATTGTTGAATTTTTTTACTCAAAATTTAGCTCTGAAGCCTGTAATATAAGTGATAAGAATGAAATATTCATTGATTTTATATAGAGAGGCAGACAATTTATATTTCGATGACATCATTTGAATAAAATTCATTTTGTGTAATTAAAATTGTCTTTTTCGATGAAGTTTCAAGATTTCAAGTACTGTGATAATTTTTAAAATGTTAGCACTGAATGCATAATGTTTTAAAGATGTTTAGATAAAAATTGCATTTCAGTTGGAAAGTGTTTCATAATCAATGTTTTATGAATGATTGGTCTTGCATGTTCTAATCTGTATCCTTTGATTAAAGTTCAGTCAAAGCTGCATCAATTGATTTTTCATTATAGTAATGATAGTACTCTTACCGAATGAAGGAAATGCTTTGGCATGTTAACTATTCATCAACTTTATAATTTCAAATGTATTTTCTTTTTATTTAAGAACCGCAACTACTTAAAAACCAATTGCAACATCAGTTCCACTTGTTAATACAATTATAACCATGTTATTCCCAATGCTAGTCATGAAATTTTGCATAAGAACTTTCATTAAAAAAATTTTTAATTAAAGTTTTAATGCTGTACTTAATGGACTGAAGTCTGTGAAGTCACCGAACTGTTTCAAGTGTAAGCTGAAAGTTTATCTATATTCATATACATTTATTGAAGTATTTTTTCATTATTCCAGGTAATCATTTTAAGTATGGTCTTTGGTAATTATTGTTTTGCTCTTGCTTCCAATCTCTTTTTTATAGTTTATCTTAGTGACCTGAATGGACTTGCTAGTCCCTAGGCCTCATTGTAATAACATTTTGCTATCTCTTTTTCTTTCTGTTGTTGTGCTCGCCTGTATTGTCTTGTTTGTTGTGTTATAAATTTGAATTTTGAATATATTTATATGTGCATATATATATATTTCCAGAATCTGGAGGAGAGGATTAAAATTTTCCACGAGCAAGATTTCTGGGTGAAAATTACAATGGACTGTTGTTGCTGTTTGTTCTCAAACCTCTTTGATCATGAATGAGTTTATAATGACTTGACGCCAACAATTATGTTGCCCCTTTTATTACTGAATCATCCTGTTGGCATCTTTCATCCTTTTAATGAGAAAAGTATATCTTGTGAAGAGAAATTATTTTTGTATGAGTAGTTCTAATACTAAACTTTTATGCTATTGCATCCAAGATCTACTTCCTGATGCACACATATTTTTAAACAGCAATTTTAAGTGCTGTTTTAATTTGGTCTGCATGACATGTTTTTATTTCCTCTTTTTGATAAGTCTTATTAATGTCTCTGAAGTATGATTACTATAATTAAGGTGGTAATTTTTTAGGATAATCAGAAAAATCTATAGAAAGTATTTTATGATAAAACTTGCTAATTTGAAATACTCAAAATGCAATTATTTTATTATGATAAAATATATCATTTTTATAAAGATACATTTGTGATACATCCTGGTGAATTTGTCTTTTGTCTGTATTTTATTATAAATGAAGTGTTTTATTATAATTAAACTCATACTTACATGTTATCACTGACATATATATTTGTTGTTATATTTTAGTTTTGACATCCATTTTCAGCGTTTTAAAAATAAATTCAATGCAAGTATTCTGTAATTTGCAAATGACTTGGATGCAGCATAACAATTTTGCAGTTTAGCAGGAATTACTATTTTTTTAGTTTTGGTTTTATAAATGTAACTTTCTAAGCATATCTTTTCCATTGTGAAAATATTTTGGAAATATATTTAATTTTTCAATTTTGAATACATTTAGTGAAATAAAAAAGTTGTGGGATATTTTTTAACCATTATACAAAGCTGTATACTTTGTTACTTTTAGTACATATGAAATATTTATTGCAGAATAAAAGTAAGATGTCTATTTGTAGTTATTGCTTAAAAGAGAAAGCTAATTGTTCTGCAAACTAATATTGCATTATTAAAATTAAAATTTGGATATGTTTTCCAAATCAAACCAGTTCATATTTTGTTCATCACAATATCGTTCAATTTTGCATAATCTTCATTATAGACTTGCTATACGTATAATTCAGTTCAGTATTTTGCATTCATAATCAATAGCATATGTTTAATTTCAGTTTTGTTAGCATTTGAATTAATTTTATTAAAATAAAATGCTGCTTATTCTTTTTCATTTCAGTTGAATATTTATGTTGCTAAGGTTGTAATTTAGTGTTGTATTTATTAAATTGTGTTTTGTAGTCATCACTTGAATTTGTTTTATATTTTATTTATTATAAATTATATCATTGCCTGGTATACATGTTTATTGGTGTAGTAGCTTTTAACTCTTTGTGTTTAATAAATTATTTTGTGACATATTTTTCTGTTAAATTATATATTTTAAATGTAAATTGTAGTTTTCAATATCTGTTGCACTATTTTTAACTTATTTAGTATTATGTATTTTCATATTGTTCTGTTTTGTGCTTATACTGAAAGTTATTTTATGCTTATTTTCAAATGTAAATATAAAAATATTTATTTGAACTTGAAACAAATTGTGTTTTATGTACTATGTTAGTTCTACAGCTTTTAAGTTGAAACTTATAAATATTTGAAAGGAAATTGCATTTTCTTTATTTTCTTTCTTTTCTGAAAGCATTGCTCTCCCTCAAAATCAACTGCTTATTTTAGTTTTTATTTGCCACATGTGATTTACTAACCCACCTCTACTTCTATGGAGATATATATTTTGAATATCTGTAAATTTAATTATATATATTATATAGTGGACTCTCATTAAGATGGCACCCATTTAAGATGGATTTCTTGTTATTACGTACAAATATGGGTTCCCCGGTTGAGGTCTATGGAAGTTGCAGTTATAAACATCGCCTAATGTGTTCATTCATTCGTTAAGATAGACAAAATTTATTTAAATTTTCAATAAGGAAAAGATGTTCCAGAACGTACTTTTGAGCAATTGACTAAAATTGAGAATGATATGAAAGAAGATTGTTTACCCAAAAGAGACAAATAAAGATTACTTTATTTTAAAAATAGTAATATGTACATCTACATTTTGTTTATGCTTTGAATGATAATATTTTTATATTTTTACTTCATTATACATATTGTAATTTTTTGATTGCTCTTTTTTATTTTAAGGTTTTTTAAATGTACCTAATATGCTACATAAAATTGAAGATAACAAACTTCCATTACCATTTTACTATTTCATTGCTATTTTACATCAGATTTATGGACTCCTGCTATAATGGACTCTCGCTAATACGTACAATAAATGATGGCCCTTGATTGTGCATCGTAACAAGAGATCACTGTATATGTGTGTGTGTTCATTTTTTTAAATTTATGAAGAAGAATAATAGCTCGAGTTTCCAGTGAAAAAATTTAATTTATTATTATTGTTATTTTATTGATCTTGTGTCAACTGTTTAAAATCATTGAATTTTCAACAGAAGGCATGATAAAAATACTCTAGACATTTTTTTTTTCAGTGGATTGTTTTATTTATTCCATATAATTTCTAATTAATCCATATTCTATCCCATATAATTTTAACATATTATATTTATAATGTGCGTTTAACCATATATTTATGTATACTTGATATACTTGATATATGAGTGCTTTTTAGATATTGTAGTATTCAGTTTCATTTAAACCTTTATATCATCTATTGGCAATGTCTTCAATAAATATGATTTTTGTTTTCTCTCTATATATATACATATATATATATAATGTATAGGGGAAGTATTGTGAGGGGGTTAAAAATTTGAATCCAAGTTTTCGATCAAAGAACATGTTTCAAACATCCCGGAACTCAAATTGATCTTTGTGTGTGTGTGTGTATGTGTGTCCTTGGAGATGATATCTCATGAACAAATGGAGCATTTCAAACAAAATTTAGGACAAACATTACAATTGGTGAATGCTGGAAGCCTATTGATTTTAAACGCAATTGAATGTTTGGAATACCCCAAATTTTCAAATAAAATTTTGAAGAATTCATCAAAAAACCAAAACAATCAATTACATTAATAATCATTTCTTCTGTAATTTTTCATTAGAAAACGATTGCTAGAAAACGATACAAATTTTAAAATACTAGCATGAATTGTTCTCGAGATATTGCACTTTTTCAAAAATATTAACTATTGTGAAATAGGTTCACTTTTCATATATAATATTATGCAATAAATTTATTAACGCCCTTCTTGTGGATCTAGTTCTTTTCATTCATGAGAGAAGATACTTTGTAATAGTTTTGTATTTTGATGCCTAACAATTCACCAACAGTCACTTATATAAGAAATGCTATTTACTACATTTGTCTGTAATGCTTGGCAATAAATTTGGCAAACTTGATGACTCATTTAGCGAAATATTACCAACTTGGTGATATTTTGCCCTAGATTGACGAAAATATCAAAATTGTATAAATGATGCTAAGTTTCCAAAAATGATGCCAAATTGATGAATTATTCAAATATTTTAATATATGGACTATATTATAGATGCTATCAATATTAATAATTGTCAATTTATAATCATGTAAAATATAAGTTAATCCGGTACTTCAAAATAATTTTACCAGAAAGTGGTCATCCAGAAAAGTGCTATATGTATAATTCAACATTAAAAATATTACTGTAGACCTTATACACCATTTTATCATTGTGAATGAAGTAAATTTATTGCATTATAGAGGGCAAGTTGTGTGTTGACCACATCCAATTTTTTTATTGAAGACATTTAATTTAATGTTTCATTTGAAAATGTTTATTGTTATTTATGAGTTTTTGAAATTTATAAAATTCTACTTTTATTGTTATTTGGGAGTTTTTAAAACTTGATAAACAAAATTATACTTTTATTGTAGGAATATTTTAGATAGCATCATGTTGTTACATATCCTGAATAATTGCACCATTGGAAACTGATTCTGAAGACGTCGCTAAATTTTACATGCATTTTTCCTTTGAAACAGTTGCACATGTTTTGTTAGTTTTTTTCAGTAAACAATACTGAAACAGTTTCTTTATATTATGCTTGAAGTTTTGTGCCAAAGGATCTAAATTGTGTTTATTTTGTATAATATACAAAATACTAGGGACCACACATGGTGAATAACATACATTTTATAATGGTAATATTTTCAAAAGCATTTCTAGTTTTGAATATTTCAGATGATTATGATATGCTAATGATGTTTTTGGTTTCACATTAAAAATTCTAAATACTTGATGATCTTAGAGAAGCATATTTCGTAAAGTGATATTTAATAAAATTGCAGTGAGTGAAATGATTGATATATTGTACATAACATGTTATTTATGATTCACATTTTAACTTGATAAACATGTTGAATATGTCATCATATGTTAAATATTGGTGTAAAATATTTATGTAACTTATTGAAGAGTGCAAGTTCTTATAGATTTGAATAGTTAATATATATTTTTATTGTTCCTTATGCTAATTGAATTTTGTACAAATACTCATTGAAAATTATCAAATACTGTATCAGATTTATTTTTGAAATAATTCTTCCTTTTCACTGTAAATGTGACCTGCAAGTAAGGCTTCCATAAAAGTTGTTACTTTTGTTGTGTGATTTAAACTGTTTTCAGACACATTTAGAAATTGTTTTCGAATGTAATTTTTATTTAATACATTAATAGTAACTTTTGTATAAATGATTTGAATTGTGAATGTATATGAAGTATGAAGTGTTTAACACTTCATTTTAAGCATTCTCATTCATGTATTAACAAAAAACTTGTAATTTTTGTCACAAAATTGAGAGGAACAAATATATATTGATAATAAACAGCAGCTGTTATGTATTTTAATAGTTTTCATTAATCTTTTTCATATTTCCAATGGATGCAGTAACATTTAGGAGTAAGTGCATGCTAATATAAAATATTTTAATGAAATCGCACTAAAATAATTTATATAGCTACTTCATTTCAGTCAAATATTTATAGCAGAATAATAGTCAAGGAATACCAATCAGGTATATATAACTGAAAAACTTTAGTACCTAGTTTTGATATTAAATATACGTTACAGATAAGATATAGCATTTGAAAACAACATTCTGGAGTGCCTGACACCATCAATTCATGTCAAGAATAAGATCATCTATGGTGGTTTCGGGTATCTGTGCAATTCATGGAGCAGACACTTTCTTATCTTGAATAGGTTCCAGGGAGGGTCATCTAGAGAGCTTAAATGTCTCTCAAGCATATCCCATACATGCTCTTTGAAATTCAAGTCAGGTGATCTTGATGCCCATTCCATACGAAGCAGTGTTTCTGATTTTAGGTACTGACCAACAATGTGAGCCCTGTGAACCCCTGCTAGGTTAGCATAAAAAGTTTAGGGTTTCTCTCCCCCCCCCCCCCCCCAGTGACATTTTATGTTAACCCTGTTCATGTGACATAGCATTTAGATATATTTATACAAGGCAACTAGAAAACTTGCCCTCCCCCTAAAATTTCATTCCCCAACCCAGCCAAAAAGTCCTGAAAGAAACACTGTACACTTTATCATTTATATAAATGGCATCAGGTTCCATGGATAAACATATTGAGGAAGGATTTCATCTCTATACCACACTGCAGTCACAGTACCTCCAGAGAAAATGTGGAGATCAGTGTGGGTGCCAACAGTAATCTCTGCCCAAACCATCAAACGATCGCCTCTGTATGCGTACATCCTGTGGATATTGCTAGCGTGATAGTGAGTTCCAGGCGTTCTCTAGATCAATATCCATTAGGAATCATTCTACAACAAACCATGACTCATCCGTGAAGAGCACAGTGCCCCATTGTTGTAAAGTCCAGCTGAGGTGATCTCGAGCCCAGTTTAAACAAGCCCCTCTGTGCAAGGGTGTCAGTGGAACGCAAACCACTTCTCGAATTGCATACAGATCACCTGCATGTAGCCATCTGTAAACAGTTTGCTGAAATACTGCTCTTTCTGTCGATGTTGCAAGGTCTGAAACAAAATTATGTGCAGTGATTGATCTGTGGTGTCCTGCTTGCAGACACTGAAAGTGGTTGTTTGGACATCTAGTTACCGGTCTTCGTGAAACTGTTCCTTTACTTTGATACCAGTTCCACAGGTGGCAAATGATGAAACGATTGACATTTAGGGCTCGGGCTACTTACGACTGTCGCTGGCCCCCTTTGAAATACCCTATTACCTCCCATCGCCTGGCGTCACTCAGATGATGTCATCTACTAATTTCCAAAATTTTTGGTTATTTTGATTTTCTATCTAGAATCTGTAATGCGGTGATACAGGTTCTGTACAAAACATGCCGTTTTTATACCTAATATGTTTCCTTGTTAAAATGTTTCCTTGTTAAATGTTTTCTTTGGGCTAGTTTCTGCATGTGTGTGCTTGTCATGTATGCAAATTTTGTGACTACATGTTGTTTCATTCGCTGAATATGCTAATTTTTCCCATTTGTTGCTTAACTTTTGGACATGAATGTACTTACATGTGCAAAGATGATAATGCCTTAATTACTGTTGCCACACTTGAAGTTTAAAACAAGTGTTGCCAAACATAAAGATTAAAATATAAAATCAGTGTTGCCATACAAGAAAATATAAACATAATTACCAATCAAAAGTGAAAGCTGGAAAAACAAAAGACATAAACAAATTATAATTAGACACTAATAGTGTTATGTAACCCGCACATCGCTAGAGGGCTTAGCGACTAACCGTATTCAATGCGCAAGCGCCGGAGGCATTATAAAAGGCCTGAATTGCAAAGCTTTTGT
Organism: Amaurobius ferox; assembly: GCA_951213105.1. Lineage (NCBI taxonomy): Eukaryota > Metazoa > Arthropoda > Arachnida > Araneae > Amaurobiidae > Amaurobius > Amaurobius ferox. Next base: position 22,151,116 of record OX578142.1, on the reverse strand, counting down.
ATGTATGATGTATGTGCGATGGCCCTTCCGTCACTCTGTAAAAATGATGTAAATAAAAGTTAAGTTTTCAGCTTTGAGTTAATACAGTCCACTTAGAGTCATCTATAGTAGCTCGCCTGAAGTTCGGAGGCACCAACAGTTTTATAGTCGTAACAAGAGGGAGGATAATAAATTGAAATCAAGATGAACTTCTTGGCACTAAACCGCACATGCGGTACATTAAAATCAAGAGTTACGAGAGTACAAGGCTTCCTCACCAGTTACAATTTGGATCTAGAGGATGCGAAGTTTGTCTTAGATAATCAATCTACAAAGATTCGTTCTATTAAATCTTTGATAGAAGAATTAGAAACGGGATACTGCACTTTACTTGACGATGTGGAGCTCAGGGATGCACTCGAGCAGCTACAAGAACTGGAATCCTCACTGGATATTTTAGAGGTACATGTAATCTATTTACTTTCGAAAGTTCCTGTCATATCTGAAGCAAAAGTAAATAAGTTAAATTCTGTGATCAAGCTGCCAGAGATACCATTGCCTAATTTTGCTGGCAGTTATGAAGATTGGAGTAACTTCAAAAAGCAGTTTAATAGTTTAATTTCAGCAAATGAACATTTAAATGAGCAACAAAAACTTCACTATCTTCAAGCATCGCTTAACGGAGAAGCGAAACAAGTACCGGCAACAGGCAATACTTTTGAATCACTATTCAAAGAATTGGAGCAACGATATGAAAATAAGTGACTTATCGCAGACACTCATATAAATGCAATCTTGAATTTAGAGAAAATTACTCATGAATCAGTAAAAGAATTGCACAAGTTCGTTGATACAATATTGAATCATCTACGAGGGCTAAAGCTTCTCAACCTTGAAATAAACAAATTAACTGAGATAATGTTAATTAACATCATTACTTCCAAGCTAAATCGCGAAACTTGTAAACAATACGAGATGTCTTTAAAAACAACAGAGTTCCCAGATTGGGAAGAATTTATACATTTTTTGCCAAAAGGAAGTCAAGTGTTAGAAAACATCTGTGTTCCCTTTGCTACAAAATCAAAGGTTCAATTCTCTCCCAGATATAAGAGCTTGATAAAAACAAATATTAAATTTAACTGTCCAATATGCATGGATAACCATCCAATTTATAAGTGCAAATTGTTTCACAGATTATTTGTGCCAGGGAGAACTAATGAAATTAAAAGGAAGCAATTATGTTATAATTGCCTTGAACCTCATAAAGTAGCCCAATGCACAAATGAGAAAAAATGTAAATTCTGTGGGAAACGTAATCATTCCTTGATTCATATAGATCGCTTTATAAAACCAAAAATCGAATCTTTCAACTTCCAGAGAGTCATTATACATTCCCAGACAAGCGGAGCTCATGGCTTCAACTGACATCATTAAAAGTGAATCCGATGTTGGCACTTCCTTCGCGAGCAGAAAATGTTTGTATTCGAGCACTGGAAAGGGATATATATTATTGTCGACTGCAGTAGTTTATATTCAAGATCAAAAGGGTTCATTAAGACCAATTCACGTTTCTCTGGATGCAGGTTCTTAAATATCCTTTATTTGTTATGAAGTAGCTGATTCATTAGGATTGAAAAAGGAAGTAATAAACGCACCCGTATTGGGGTTGAATGGCGCTATTTTGAGAGTAAAAAGAAAAGTTTCTGCATTAATCTCTTACGAAAATGGAGGCTTTAAAAGAAATGTTGATTTACTCATAGTTCCAAAAGTTACAGATTTAACTCCTTCAAAACCTCTTGATATATCTAAGATTAATTTCCCGCGTAACTTGACTTATGCTGATCCCCATTTCCACAAACCAGGGAAAATTGACACCTTGTTAGGAGCAGAACTGTTTTATGAGTTATTAGTGAGCATTCAGATTAAGTTAAGAAATGAATCGATAATTCTGCAAATCTCAGAGATCGGGTGGATATTGACGGTAACACTTAATGATGTGGGGACTTTAAACAATTTTCATTGCCACTTCACGCGAGATCAAGTGGAGATAGGGTTAAGAAAATTTTGAGAACTTGAGTCAATAGGAATAAAAGATTATCGTAAATGCAATGATGAAGACAAAGCTTTAGAGATATTCAAAAATTCAGTGAGCTTCAAGAAAGGACGTTATGAGGTTTCCTTCCCCTGGAAGAAGGACTGGAAACAGTTAAGTGATAACTTGAGTGTCTCAGAAAGGAGATTTAAAAATCTTACAAAATGATTGCAACGTGATAAAGCTTTACTTATGCAGTATCATAAAATTTTAGAAGAATATTTAAGTCAGGGAATCATGGAGAAAGTGCAAGATAAAACTAAACCGGTTAACAAACCAGTGTTTTACCTACCGCATCAAGCAGTTTTTAGAAAGGATAGTCTTACAACCAAAACTAGAATCGTTTTTGATGCAAATTCACATGAGCTTGGACACTTGTCTCTTAATGATTGTTTGTAGTCAGACATGAACTTACATCCCAACATATTCAATTTACTAATTTATTTTCGGTTAAACAAAATTGCTTTTGTAGCTGACATTGAAAAGTCATTTCTACAGATCTTCTTGGCTGAAAAAGACCGAGACACTGTTAGATTCCTGTTTACCAATGATAAATTGATTGAGAGTGACAACGTGAATGTACAGATATATAGATTCAACAGAGTACTTGTTGGGATGAATGCTAGCCCTTTCTTGCTAGCCGCCATGATCAAGGAACATATTAAAAAGTTTCGCGAGAACTATCCAATTACCATCTAAATCCTTGACACTTGTTTTTACGTAGACGACCTGGTAGCAGGCGAGGACAACGTCATTAAGGCATTTGAAGTTTCTCGTGAGGCAGAAATGATCATGGATTCTGCCGGAATGTCTTTGAGAAAATGGATCAGTAATGAACCATGCCTAATGCATAAGTGGGAAGAAGAAGGATTCAACATCCATCCTCTTCATTCATCAGACAGTTCGGGAACCAATTCGCATAAAGTCCTAGGAATGTCATGGAACCCTCAACAAGATTGCCTTACAATGGACGTAAAGAATTTATTAGAATTCTTAACTCAGAAAAAGTGCACCAAGCGTTTCCTGTTACAAACTGCGGAAGGATATTTGATCCAATCGGACTTTTGACACCATACACTATCAGATTAAAGTGTCTGTTTCAGGAATTGTGGTTTAGGAAAATTCCATGGGATGCTGAACTTCCAATTGATATCAAGGAAAAATGGACACACTGGTATTTAGAAATATCACAACTATCTGAGCTTCAGATCCCAAGGGTAATTCTCCATTCTTCGAACTTTTGTGAAGTTGAAATACATAGCTTCAGTGACGCCAGCTTAAAGGCATACGGTGCAGTAGTCTATTTAAGAGTCAAATACGAGGACCGTGTTGTTGTGAATCTTGTTGCCTCTAAAAGTCGAGTCGCACCTCTAAAGAAAATTTCTTTACTGAGAATGGAATTGCTCAGTGCTTTGCTTCCTGCACGACTGACAAGTGAAGTCAAGAAAATTATAGATAGGAAAAAACCGTCAACTACATTCTTTTGAACAGATTCCCAGATCACATTATTCTGGATCAAGGGTTCAAGCAGAAAGTGGAAATCTTTTGTTGCCAATCATGTAGACTAAATACAATTGCTAACGGACAAAAATTCCTGGTCCTATTGCTCTAGCAAGGACAATCCATCAGATCTAGTGACTAGAGGAATTTGTGCTTCTTCTCTTCTAACAAGTGCAAAGTGGTGGCACAGCCCTACCTTTTTAGTGCAAGCTGACCTTCCAAAAGTGATGAGGAGGCAATTGTTTCTGAAGGGGAGTATCCTAAAGAACTACAGAAACATTCAGATTGCAACAATGACGCTTTAGTAACTTTAATTCATTCTAATCAAAAATCCATACTAGATTGTATTCTTAATGCTAGTAATAATTATGTAACAATTCTTCGTATTTTGAGCTATGTATTTGGATTTTTAAATAATTCAAGAAAGGCAGTTAAGCTGAAAGGTCATCTCACGCTTAAAGAAACAGCTGCTGTAGAGATCTTTTTTATAAAATTGATTCAATAAGGTGAGTTTGTAGAAGAGATCAAGAAGATCGCAAAGGCTAAGCCTGCCCCAGGTAACAGCAGGTTAAGTACTTTAAACTGTTTTTTAGATAAAAACATGTATTAAGAGTAGGCGGTCGATTGTCACATTCAGATTTTAGTGTCAATTCCAAATTTCCTATAATTTTACCAAGCAAAAGTCCATTTACCTTAATTATTTTGAAATATTTTCATTTAAAGTAGTTACATGCTGGTCCACAATCACTTTTGTATCATGTTCGACAAAAATTCTGGCCAATTAATGGAAGAAATCTTTGTAGGAAAGTAATACATGAATGTGTAATTTGTTTCAAGAACAAATCTGTCGTGGCAAATCAAATCATGGGCAATCTGCCATGGGAACGGGTCGTACCTACTTATCCTTTTCTGTGGTCTATTTTACCTAAAATTCAAGAACCAAAGAAAGGGTGTGCTCAACAAAGCTTATGTTTCCATATTTGTTTGTCTGTGCACAAGAGCTATACACCTGGACTTTGTTACGGATCTAACTTCAAATTCCTTCATTGCCAGTTTAAAAAGGTTCTTTGGTAGAAGAGGCAAATGTGCTAAAATAATTACGGACAATGCTAGAAATTTTGTAGGGGCTAGTGCAGAATTAAAAAGATTGCATCAACTGGTAAAATCACCAGATGAAACTTTGGCAAATTACTTCACTGGTGAAGGTATAGACTGGAATTTTATTTCCCCCAAATCCCCGGATTTCGGTAGTCTCTGGGAGGCCGGAGTAAGGAGTATTAAATTTCACTTAAAGCGCGTAATCAGTAACACAAATCTCACCCTTGAAGAATTTCTAACAGTAATTTCAGAAATAGAAGGTGTACTGAATTCAAGACCCCTTACACCCTTATCTTCGGAATTTGACAATTTTGACACCAGGTCATTTTTTAATAGGTAGACCTATTACGTCTATTGCTGAACCTCAACTTATTGAGATTAGTGAAAATAGACTTTCGAAATGGCAAAGATTAACCAAGTTTACGCAAAGAATTTGGAAGTTACCCAGGTAACACACATACGGTATTATAACCGTTGATAAACCGTTTATACGTTATATTTTCGTATGTGTTATACGATAAACGGTAATACATCGGTTATAATACCGTTATGAGTAAACGGTATATAAAAATACCGTATATCATACGTATGAATTACCGTGTATGAACATACCGTATGTAGAAATACCGTTTTAAATACGTATGTATTACTGTTTATTTTACATTAAAATAACCGTTTTTATTACGTTAAAAATACCAATTTATCATACGTAAAAATAACCATTAACGCTCCCCTCTCGCTCAAATCCTCTTTCAGCTTTGTTCTCGAACCCTTTTCCCAAAGGCATTTTTATGTATTACCGTTTAAAATACATTATAAATACCGTCTATCATACGTTATAAATACCGTTTATATTACATTAAAATTACCATTTTTCATACGTAAAAATAACCATTAACGCTCCCCCTTGTTCAAATCCTCTTTCAGCTTTGTTCTCGAACCCTTTTCCCCAAGGCATTTTCATGTATCCCTTCTTGTTTATCTTCACCCTCCCAAGTTCTAACCCCGCCGTGACGTCACGCAGTTCTGGAAGCTTCCAGAACGGACTCATTTCTACCTCAGGGGACGAAGCCATAAGCTTTGTGCATCTGGCAACACTGAGTGCAGTAATCATTCTTTACGTTTCCCGCCATGGTTTGTAGCACAGAAAGGTTTGTATCTTGAACTTTATTTTCCCGTGTTAGGTTAGTGTTAGGTTAACATGTTGCTTAATTTATATAACTTATTTAATTATATTTAGCTTTAACTTTTATTTTATTTTATATATCTTCCTAGCTTTGTTGTATGTATGCACATATTGCTTTAAAAGCAAACGGGAAAAGTACATGTTTTCAGCATCGTGGTATGTGCATCCATGCTCGCATTTAATACTATCTAAGCGGAGATTAAATGAAAACGTGGTCCGAGATTGCATTTGTTGTCATGCATGCATGTTTATTTCAAATATTGTAAAATCAGAAATTATTCTTTTACATGTTTTTATGTATTTTAAACTTAAAGATGGTATAACTTAAATTTTAAACTTAACTTAGATTTTAAACTTAAAGATGGTAATAGGCTGCAACCTGAAAATGCAGAACGCTTAATTTTCCTGTACCGTAACTTACCTCTAACTTTGATTACAAAGAATAATTAATTTGTTTTTAAACAATATTTCATATGGTGTAAAACTTAAGAAATTAAAATACTGCCAAATTGAATATTCATCCAAGGGTCATTCCGTGTCAAATCAACCAATGATCTGAACCTTGACATCATGGAAAATGATAATTTTTGGTACAATAGTAGTACCAGTGAAGCTGACAAAAACTGTAAATATTAGATTTTTTGGGCTCTTAGTTTTCAGTTATTGACTTTCTTAAAAGCGAAATTTGGCAAAAAAAAAAAGTATTTGACCTAGAGATCTCAAATTGGTGTCATTTTTTTTTTCTTTTAGTGGGTCTTAATTTGATATGACTATGCTATTCTCTAAAAACAATTTCTCTTTTAGTTTGTAATTATTTTAGAAACTCCAATTTTAAAAAAAGAGTTAAATACCATAATCATGTTGTATATCAAATTAAGGTCCATCGAAAACAAAAGACTGCACTAATTTGAACTCTCTTGGTCAAATAGTTTTTGATCTACCACTGTTTAAAGATTTCAAAACTTTACCAGATTTGGCTTTTTTAAAAAAGTGAATAACTGAAAATCTAAAAGCGCAAAAAATATGAAATTTTACGGTGTTTTTAAACTTTACTGGTACTATCACTGTACCAAAAATGATCAATTTTTTAGATATCAAGGTTCAAACCATTAAGTGATTTGACACAAAATGACATACATTTAGTACATAACTCATTAGCCAGTTTTTTCATACATTCAGCCCACATATGTTCTCAATTTTTACAATTTGCTACACACTTAATATTCAGGATGGCCACTCAACCGGGAAAAGTCAGGGAATTTTGTGAAAATTCTGTTTTTTTTTTTTTTTTAAATACTAGTTGTCCTTATAAAAACAGGACTGCCCAGTTTGTATGCCATTTTCGAAAAATTTCGCCAAGTATTATGCTGTACTCGTAACTTCTAAATAAAGGCTGCCATGTGTCCATTTGATTCCGTATAAAAACAAAAATGCAGAGTTTGTGCTCCATTTTGGACAACTGTTGCCAAGAATATTATATACATTTTACAATATTTTTTCTATTTTAATGACATTCTTTTGACATTGCTGAATTGACATTAATTATTCAATGGCTGTAGCTTGTTACAGTGTAGTTTTTGCATATCTTTAATGTCTGTCATTGTGAACAATTTGCAATGCCCATATTTAAGGACATCAGTTTAGACTATTTCTTTTTATTTCTTCAGGGGAAAAAAACATTAAATTCTTTTAAATATTTCAGTAGTTCAATTTTGCTGCATTTACATGTATTTTTTATTAAAAATGTCAAAATTTATTTGTAAAAACAAAAAATGTGTATTTTTTTCTCCTGATTTAATATAACTTTTTTTTTTAATAGTGGAGTAATTGTTAAGATTCTTTAATCAAATTTGTAACTAAATAGGGATGTGCACGCATTTTATGTTAAAATTACTGGTCTGGAATTTCTTTTCAATTCACCTGGAAAAGTCAGGGAATTTCAATGTGTCTGAAGAGTGGCCACCCTGATATTTCACATGCCACTCAATATAATTTTATATTTACAATTATAATTACAAAACGTTCAAGAACTTTTAAAATAAGTTCTTCTCCAAACTGAGTGAAGATAATTTCATTTCTTCCTTGCTCAAGAGTACAAACTCTCCCAGTTGCAGTAACAGGCTCTACTTTTTGCAAAATGGTCTCACCTGGCACATTCAATACGTCACTCGGTTGAGGATGAAAGTAAGAAAAGGTCAATTAGGATGTAGGAAGCTTACTTTATAGTCGCTCGTAACATTATTCTTCTCAAGAATACATGCAAGCCACAAAGATCCTTTATAGACTATATAGTGCCAAATCCAGATTCAATTTTTACTAAATTAGTTTGTGTAATATAGTCGAATGCTGTCACACGTTCAGTAAACCGGTGTTCACTACAGTAATAATGCTTAACAAGAAGCCAATTTTCAGAAATTGGGTAAAAAGAATGAAGTTTTTGAGTATAGCACAGTTGATGAGTATGAAGAAGTTAAAGAAATACTGTCGCCACAGTTGAATGACTTTAAGGCAATCATGGGTACTCAAAAACTTCATTCTTTCTACCCAATTTCTGAAAATATACTTCATGTTAAGCATAATTACTGTAGTGAACACCAATTTACTGAACGTGTGACAGCATTAGACTATATTACACCAACTAATTAAGCAAAAATTGAATCTGGATTTGTCACTATACTCTATAAAGGATCTTGGTAGCTTGCATGTATTCTTGAAAAGACGAGCGACTATATAGTTAGCTTCCGACATCCTAAAGGACCTTCTTCTTTCTTTTATCCTCAACCAAGTGACGTATTGAATATTTGAATGTGCTAGGTGAGACCATTTCGCAAAAAGTAGAGCCTGATACTGCAACTGGGAGAGTTTGTACTCTTGAGCAAGGAAGAGATGAAATTGTCTTCACTTGTTTGGAGAAGTACTTATTTTAAAAGTTCTTGAAAAGTAACGTTTTGTAACTGATTGTAAATACAAAATTAAATTTTGAGTGACATATGTGAAATATTAAGTGTGTAGCAAATTGTTAAAATTGAAAAGAACATATGTGGGCTGAATGTTTGAAACAACTGGTTAATGAGTTATGTACTAAGTATATGTTATTCCGTGTCAAATCAATTAATGGTTTGAACCTTGATACCTCAGAAATCGATCATTTTTGGTACAGTGATAGTACCAGTAAAGTTTACAAAAACTGTAAAATTTCAGATTTTGGGGGCTTTTAGATTTTCAGTTATTTACTTTTATTAAAGACATTAAGGGACTATTTGTGTGCCAAAGTTCATAGTCGGTCGTTAAGGGGTTCCTATGGAAATTAAATTTTTTGTAATTTAGCTAATTTCACTTATAGTTTAATACAAAAAAAAAATAATTTTCATAGGAACCCATTGGCTTCCCATTATGAAACTTGGCATACAAGTAGTCCATAAAGCATATATTTTTTTTTTCAAAAAAATTAAAAGGGGTGTTTTTGAGATTTAAAAAAAAAAATTTTGAAGCTTTTCAAAAAATTCAAATTTGAAATAGCATAGTCATGTTATATATCAAATTAAGACTCATTAAAAGCAAAAGAAAATAACACTAATTTAAGCTCTCTAGGTTAAATAGTAAGTCTCATTTATAAGCATTTAAAAAACGATATTTCGGTATAATTTTTTTAAATACATGATTTGGAAGAATTAAAAAAATATATATACTAGGAAGAAATTTTAAAATAATATGCTACTTAGGACAAATTTTAAAAAAAAGTTGATACTGGGGTGAAATGTTAAAAAACACAATACTAAATTAAAATAATTTGATACTTTTAAGAAAATAAAAAAAAATACCTGGAAGAAGTTAAAAAAGCCTTATACTTAAAAGAAAATAAACATGATACGTACAAGAAATAAAAACACAATTCTGGGAATTTTTTTAAAAACATTAAACACAATATTATATTTCATAATGTAGTAGATTATAATTTTTGCAATTTTTAAAAATAATTGTGAAACAGTTTGTGTTCTGTGTATCTAGAAACATGTTCTACTTGGGCTCTGTGCCCTTACTCACTGTTTTCACTCTTAAAAATCATCACAGTTGCATGATACCACCATTGATCAGAGATGTGTAGTTTTAGCATGCTAAATTAAAATTTAAAATAGCCTATAATTGTAATTTAAAATAGCCTATAAACTTAATTACAATATTATTAATATTGTTTTTTTTATATATTTTTAGTATTGAAGTTTACTTTTAAAAAATTAACTCTAAAAATTGCAAAAATGTTTTAAGTATTATGTGTTTTAATATATCCCAAAATTTTATTCTGTATTTTTAAGTTATTTTCAATTTAAAATAGCTTATCTTTTAGATTTAAAATTATATTTCATAATGTAGTAGATTATAATTTTTGCAATATTTAGAAATAATTAGAATTAAAAATATATTTAAATATAAACTGAAAATAAAGGAAAAAAACATTTTTGCATTAAAATTATTGTATTAACAATATATAATATAAATTAAAATAAAAATTTTATTACATATGAACAGAGTGATTCTATAGTATTGTGAATTTTGCATATATGACACATTTGATATATCGTATCTTTGTAAAAATATGATTTAGATGAATGTATTTTAAATTTTAAAGATACTGTTTCAGATTGTGTTGATTTCAAATTTATAAATTCAAGTACATTATTGAAATCAACACAATCTGAAAATTTGACATCTATTATAAAAATATATTCACCTGACTCAATATGTTTGTTTTACAAAGATGCATAAAACTTTGTAAATATCATGTCTGCAACATGCACTATTCTGTAGAGTTGTCCAATGTGTGATAAATATGTATATAAACACGTAATAAATACGTGTAGAAACACAATATAAACACGTAATAAATACGTGTAGAAACACAATATAAACATGTAATAAATACATGTAGAAACACAATATAAATATGTATGGGAATACATTATAAATGCGTATGGGAACGCATAAATACATATGGGAACACGTTATAAACATGTATGTGGATATACGTAAGAAACACGTATGTGAATATATGTAATATACACGTATATGATATGTAATAAACATGTATCTGGATACGTAATAATAACATATGTGGATATACGTAATATACACGTATGTGATACGTAATTAACATGTATCTGGATACGTAATAATAACACATGTGGATATACATAATAATAACGTATGTGGATACGTAATATACACGTATGTAGATACGTAATAATAATGTATGTGGGTATACGTAATAATAACGTATGTGGATATACGTAATAATAACGTATATGGATACGTAATAAACACGTATGTGCATATACGTAATAATAACGTATGTGAATATACGTAATATTAACGTATAAGGATACGTAATAATAATGTATAAGGATACGTAATAATAACCTTTTTTATAACGGTTGGTATACCGTATTCTAACGTACCATTTTTGCGTAATAATTACGTATGGCCTGACACGTAAAGATTACGTATTGCTTGATACGTAAGAATTACGTATTTGTGCTACCTGGGTATGGAAACGCGATTATCTAAATAATTTACAAGAGCGTAATAAATGGGAAGTTTAGTAAAGACAATGTAAAAGAAGGTACACTAGTATTAATTAAAGAGGAGAATCTACCAAACACAAAATGGATGACAGGTAGAATTACTCAGGTTTTACATGGTGCAGACGGAAGAATAGTGAATTTGCGCCTGTCTAACGGTAGAATTTTGAAAAGAAGTGTAAGAAATGTTTGTATTATTCCTGTTGAATGATTATTGCATATTCATATAAATTGTAGTGTATTATCAAATTCTTGTGTACATTATCTTGAAATTATGTAATTTCAATCGGCGGGGAGTGTTACCCAACCCGCACATCGCTAGAGGGCGTAGCGACTAACCGTATTCAATGCGCAAGCGCCGGAGGCATTATAAAAGGCTTGAATTGAAAAGCGTTTGTGTGTATGCATGTATGTACGACGGCCCTTCCGCCACTCTGTAAAAATGATGTAAATAAAAGTTGTTAAAGTTTTCAACTTTGAGTTAATACAGTCCACTTAAGAGTCACCTATAGTAGCTCGCCTGGAGTTCGTAGACACCAACAAACAACAAATAGATACAAATAAGTAGTTGTTATTAATCTGACCCAAAACCATTATTATTAATCTGAGCATAAACATTTCTAGATCATAATGAGAGTAGTGATATGTTTAATAAAAATAATAATTATTATTATTATAAATGACTAATAAAATAAAAATTATGGAATTAGACTTACAGTATTTACAATACAGATTCTCCTGGCAAAATGCTAGTATACTAATTCCATTGAGAGATTACTGATATAAAAGATGCAATTAACAATACTTAGTTACCCTAAACTTGTTGCCTAAACTATGCACCAAATATGATGTGCAATAATATAATTTACTAGTTTGTATAAGGTTATGTGTGATTTATGACTTTTTTTATTAGATAATCTATAAATTCTAAATAACATTAATAATGATATTGCAGATAATTGAATTACATAAAGTAAATGGCAATAATTTGCTAGTATTAAACTTAAGATTCTTTTTTATCATATAAATTTATAATTATGTGATTAGATGGGTCAATACAGAGATTTATATCCAGATAGTTAACATTTTTACCAATGGATGGTTCATTTGGCAACAATTCCAGACCATCCAGATAGAAATCTATTAGTACATTATTTAATTCTGAGGTAACTGCACAAATCAAATTATCAACATATTTATAAATTTGGAATTCAGAAGTAAAAAAATGTTCGCAATGTTATAAATACAAATTAGCCAATATGCTACTACTACATTTACTTTGCGGGACTCCTGATAACTATAAATGATTTCCCTGAAAAATATAACTATTAAATAATATAAAGTGGAGAAGTTTGGAAGTTTTTAACACTTTACAACATGGTTAAAAAGTGTTTTGTATGTGCTTTGTTTGTAAAAAAAAATGTGTATGTGGTTCAGACAGTCTGTGGGACCTATGGGAATATAAATGAATAATATCATCCAATTAGTTTTGGATTGAACCCGGGTTGAAAAAAGGAAATACATTGAACCCTATGGGATCTAATTTTTCAAACATTTTTTAAGTGAATTTAAAATTCACAAATTGCTTCGAAAGTTTTAGGAAATATTCAAATTATCCCATAAAATATATAAAAAAAATTTCAGCAAAATATATTCAGTAGTTTTTTAAATAAAAATTAAATTAATAATTACACCTTTTATTTGAAGAGATCGCATGACCATTATATTAAGAGATCACGTGACCCACTTCAAAATAAAATATAGCATCCATATTGTGTCAGAATCGTGATTTTTAACGTTCTTTTTAATTCATATTTAGTGTTGTATCTGTCCTAAAACCGCTATATTTTTGCTTAAATTCTGTGCATCTACATACTGAAACATCGCAAGTACAATATATTTGAGTTTAAATGATCATCAAATTTTGATTATTTCTACAACGAAGCCTAATTTTCACTTATGGAGAATATAAATACCAAAAATGTAGAATGAGTTGTATAAGAATTGCTGCATTTCTTTAACGCAAAATTACTTAGCTCATGGAGTCTGCAATATAGCTGATATGAATGAAACATTCATTGATTTTACACAGAGAACCAGACGATTTTTTCGATGACGTTTTAAGCATAGAGTTAAATTATTATAATAGAATTAAATTAGTATATCCATGGTCTTAAGTTTTTAAATAAAATAAATTATTATAGTATTGTGGTGAATGAAAAGAATGGAAAAATGTTTATAATGAAATGTTGCTTTAAGTGCTTTAGTTTATAATAAAATGTTGCAGTAAGGCTCCTGTATATACAGGCTGGCGCAAGAGCGGCCATTGAAACTCCTGTGGGAGCGACTAAGGCTCCTGTCTATATAAGAGCGACGACTGTGCTTGGCGAAAAGGAGGGTTACTTTCTCTTGCCATTTATCGCTCGAAGAGCCATTTAGAGTCTCGAAATATTTTATGCTTTTAAAACGCGCATTTTGAATGTAATATTTTACATAAAATATTGTATTTCTTATTTTGATTGGAATGAAAAGTGTCATTAATCAAGTTTTGCATGCAATACGCTTTTATTTTGAGTATTTTTGTAATAATTTAATAAAAATGTGTTTAAAAATAGTAAAAGTTTTAAAAGTTTTTTTAAACAATATAAAAAGGTCTACGTACGACTGTTAACATTTTTACACCTATTTTGATAATACTCAATAGCGTATTTTAAACAGACATGATTTATTTCACTTTATTTATTTGGGGTGAAGGGGGGGGGGGGTATATTTGTCTAAATTTAACAAAACCTGGAAACTTCCAACGCTATATTCCAACGGTGTTTTGCGTAATATTTTCACGATATGGTGGTGGAAAACTTTCGTTGATAAACCTTGCTTTACCATTAAAATTAAATTTCTGATTTTGAAAAACAATTGGGGGGGGGGGGGCGTTATGATATGGACGCCACTGTATACAGCTTATTCTCTAAGTATAATGCTTATTTTGAAGTTCAGGTTCAAAAGAAGCAGAAAATCAATGTTAAAAAAAAATATATTTTTCGATAATGAAGTTGAAGCCAAATACAGTAGCTAAAGAAAAATGGCTGACTCTCTGCTTTAAATGGTAAAAGTTTAACAAATATCTAAGTATGTTTCTGTATTCTAAGTATGTTTTCTTAGAATACGCATTAGCATACTTGCTTATTGTCCAGATTTTGCTATTTAATGATCTAGTGTTCTTTACTTCATGTCTTATAGCCATCCCTAACTCAGATGTAGTAATGCAAAAGTGCACACCCAACTAGTGATAGGATATAAAATTTCACCCCCCCCTATTATATTTAAAATATTTTTATTTACTTTTAGCAGAACACAACAAAATTACACTTAAACACCAATGTCTTCTTTTTACTGGATAATTTAAACATAATTTAAAGAGAAAGAGACAGACAAGTAACGTGCGCTCGCTATTGAAATAACATAGGCAGACTGTAACAGACAGTTACGACAGGAGCTTCAATTCGCCAGCCTGTCTATATAGGAGCCTTACTATAGAGAGAGAAGTTTTCAAATATAATAAATAGCATGTTTTTATTTATTTTTTTAAATGCAGCTTTCACATATTTCTACAAACAATTGTTGAAATTTTATATCAATGCACATATTTTATAATTGAAATACAAAACAGTCTTTAAAGTACAATAATTATATAAAAACACAAATTTCAAAGTCAAATCTTGCTATCTTGGCGATAAGTCATCGATAAACTAACGCCAAAATGCGATAGCAACCCTACAATTGCATTGCAAGAAAAAATCCTATTTAACTATTATAAAAAAATAATTTATTGAAAATTCAGCTTTAAGAAACCAATTTTCAAACCTTCTTTTCAGGATCTTAACATACATTTACTTTTAAAAAGACAAAAGGAAGCATAAAATATGAAACTACTTATGCTGCGCAATTCAGGTGAATGTCCAGGAATCTATCCATTTCTTCGGCAGTTTATAAAGCCATATTTTCCTTTTCTCGAGATCTTGAGGAAATTTAAACATTTCCAACTTCTTCCTCCAATGATTAGTGCTAATTATTAATGTAACCCATTTTACAGATAAAATACGTATCAAACGTCAGACAAGTAACGTGCGCTCGCTATTGAAATAGCATAGGCAGACAGTTACGGCAGGAGCTTCAATGGGCCAGCCTGTCTGTATAGGAGCCTTAGGTATGTTGTACCAAATTGCTGTCGACAGTATTTGGCACAACAAAACCATTCGCAAGACAGGTTATTCAACAAATCTAGCCTCAACATTTTAGGTTCCTACCGAGGACGGTTTTTCGATGAAGTTTTAATCATAGAGTTTAATGACTTGTAGCTCCATGGTCTTAAGTTTTTAAATAAAATAAATTATTTTAGTACTCTGATGAATGAAATGCTGCTTTTATAGAGAGAGCCAGGCGTGTTATTTTTTCTATGACGTCATTTGAATGAATTTCAGTTGTTTTCGATGAAGTTTTCAAATATAATAAATTATTGTAGTATTATGATAATTTTAAAAATATTACCGAGGAATGTATCGCATTTTAGAGATGTTTAAACCAGGCAATTTATATTTCAATGCCGTCATTTGAATGAAGTTCATTTTTTTCGATGAAGGTTTAAGTTTTCAAATATAATAAATTAATGTAGTATTGTGATAAGTTTAAAATATTACTTAGAAAGTATTGCATTTTAGAGATGTTTAAATAAAATTGCATTGAAGTTGGAAAGTGTTTCATAATCAATGCTTTAAGCATGATTGATCTTTCTTGTTATTTTTTTAATTCTGGTAAACTCTGCGCTTGATGGCCGTATTTTTATACTTTAAATAAATTTAATATGTCTGCACTATGCGATTTAATTGCATCAATTTCTTTTCCCAGACATTTTGTCAAAATATTTCCTACTATTTATTTATTTTCTATTAATGTAGAAATTGACAATGTAAGATGGTTATGAATTATTTTCTCCATACATAGTTAAAGGATGAGAAAATAAGAATTGATATTTTTTAATTTGCGGAGAATTTGCTATTTTTTTCATTCAGAGTTTGAGAAAATACTTATATTTAAATGGCTCACTTTTCAATTTCCATGCAAATTTTTTTCATATAATATAAACTCAAATATCATGCAAACATCTGGGTAAGAATATTTCTGTTGTGAAACTTGTTTTATTAGCACGAAAACTTATAATATTTGCCAAATTTGTTTTATTTGGATTTTGTTTATAGTTTATCTCCATTTTCTGATTCAGAGGGATCATCTGCATATATGTATTTTAATAAAACTACATATAGATACTACCTATTATATGAATCATTAGCATATAATTTTCTCTTTGTTTTACTGAAAAAATACATTAAATTATGTTTGTTATGAGTGAGCAAAAATATACACTGCTCACAACGGAAATCGCAACACCATTAAGTTGTGGGTGTAGCAGTGGCGGCTCGTGTATAGGCACTGCGGGAACGACAGTGCTCTCTCTCCCTCGCAGCCTCGCTTGCAGCTTCCTATGTGCGCATGCGCTTAACAGTCAAACACCGCTCTCTCTCCCTCCCTGCCTCACGTGCCGCTTCCTATGTGCGCATAAGCGCATGCCCACATAGGAAGCTGCATGCGAGGGAGAGAGAGCACTGTCGTTCTCGCAGTGCCACAGTGCCTATACGCGAGCCGCCACTGAGGTGTAGCTTTATGTAAATTAGGCCATGGAAACAGCAAGGCGAGATATACAAATGATCACAGTTTTGTTACGCATAGTGACATAACACCTTGTCGAACAGCATAAAAGCGTCAAGTTAAGGAGGAGCTATGTCGCAGCTAAATTGTAGCGTCATTGGTTTCAGGTAGTAAAAATCATCATAGTATGCCAAGAGTACTTCGACGTACCGCAAACGTTAAGTTATCGGCAACGGAACGACAACAAACCGTTGTTTTGCGTGAGGGTGGAATGAGCCTTCGAAAGATCGCTAAGCTATTGGGTCGTGATGTGAGCATAGTTCAACAGTGTGTCTTACGGTTCGTGAGAGAGAACGGAACGACACGAAAATCAGGTAGTTGAGCTTCCAGGTGTACCACACCACCCGAAAATCGTATGCTTCTGAGAAGCGTTGTGCGGGAGCCGTTTACCACAGCAAACGTGTTACAACGACATTTATCCCACACTACAGATAACGTAGTTTGACGCAAACAATTCGAAACCGTTTGCATGACGCAGGACTCCGACGTAGACGACCTTTTCGACACCTACCGTTTCAACACCTTCACCGCTTACGTCGCCTCCACCCAGGCCCGTAACCACCAGGATTTCATTTCGGGGGGGGGGGGCTGAACCTTATGATTGAAACTGTAATGGACCTGACCTTTACCTTTCTAGCGTTAACTTTTTCAATTAGTGCCGAGCTGTGTTTAAAATGATAGCTTTTGTTTTAAAATCTTTAAAAAATATTAGAAATTGAAATTGAGATTTGAAATTAATACATTTTTACTCACAATTGACTGCTCTTTCCGATCGTGTGATTTTTTTTTCTACAACGTCTGGATGGTGGAGAAAAAAGGGGAAAAACGGTCGAAATCGCATAAAACATTAAATAACAAAAAAAATAATTCAAATTTTAAAAATCGGGTTTCACTTGTCACCTCCCCCCCTCGGGTCTCCAATTGCCAAATTTCGTAGCTTTGTGACGCGCGGTCGTTGAGCCTATAGTGTATAAGACACACACACAGACAGACATTGCCTTTTATTATATAGAAGTGAGATCCTAGAAACATTTCAAAATAGCACAAAACACTAGGGGTAATATAAGCGCCGGGTTTTCAAAATCTGCATGGGGCCCGCAGGACCAACTCTCAAGGCACGTCTATGACAAAACAAAACAAAATGTCATTCATCTGCAATTCGGTTCTGCGTGGGCCGTGGGGGCTCGAGCTCCGGAGCGGAGCCCCCCACGAAGTCGGTTCTAGTGAGGGGTTAAAAAAAAACTTATCAAATTTCAAGTATACACCTCTCTTAGCGGCGATTGTAAACTAAGGCGAATTTTAGGGAGCGATAATATTATAATTAAGGCGATTCCACTGCTGCTATAATGCGAACGCAATAACTATAAACTGCCTACAGGCAGCATGTTAAAAACAAGTAATGGAATATTTAATTTTTGAACTAAAAAGGTGCTTTATATTGATGAAAATTGGAAATTGATACAGATTTGAATGTCAAGTTTCATTCGTGACTAGAGATTTCTTTCTTTCCTTTTTTTTATAGATTTCGGGGGGGGGGGGCTTCAGCCCCTTGAGCCTCTTCCCTGGCTACGTGCCTGCCTCCAGTGGTATCAAATGAGACTCAATTGGTCCAGGTTATGCCGTACTGAATCCGAGACTGAATTAAGGAGTAGATAATAAAGAAATTTAACACCAGAACGACGGGCAGCGGGTCAATTTCACCGCCATAGAAAAAATACAACATACCTTTAATTCAAAACCGTTGATTTGTTCTCTTATTATAAAACCTAGAATAATTTTCTTCTGTGTTTTCAATAACTTTAAGAAAATAAGAAATGTCATAAAATTTCAATGGGCCGAGATTAGCCGTTTTAGAGGAATCGTTTCTCAAAGTAGTTATGCGGTCAAAATGACCGCTTCCGTAGTTCTAGTGTTAAGAACATCAAGAGGACAAAACTAGCGTAGAAAATAAAATTTTATGATATTTAACTTTAATTGTTTACTAAGACCAGTAATATAAGGCTTCCAAGATAGCAAGTCATCGATAGTAATAACAAGGTATTTAAAGCTGCTCACCTGCTCAATTGCAAGTACTATCTGGATAACAAGTATGATATTTTAATACAAAGCTAAATAAAGGTTTTTTGGACAAGGCAAAACACATAAATCTAGATTTTTTAACATTGAGAACAATATTAATAGCACAGAACCATTGCCTAATAGTAGTCAGATCGTCTTCTATATTTTTCAAGACATCAGAATTTGTAGGCCATGATAAAATAAAGCAATATCATCAGCAAAAAGCAGTTAAAGTCCCATTAAAATTAAACAAACAGTGGTCATTAAAAAAGATAAGAAACAAGATCGAACCCGGGACCGATCCCTGGAAAGCATCTTGCTTAACTAATTTTTTTTTTTACTTATAGCAGAACCAATTCTAACGGATTGCTCATGCCCATTGAGATATTTCTGATATAGATCTGAACCATTCCAACGGAATGCCCCGAATACCAATCCTCTGCAATTTATACAGCAAGATATTATGATCAACACAACCAAATACTTTCTTGATATCCAAAAACACACCAGTAACCTTATGGCCAGCATTTAAACCCTCATTGATTTCACCAAGAAATTTCATTTCGACGTCTTCAGTACTTTTATTTTCGCGAAACCCAAATGGGCAAGAACTGAAAAAAATTATGGAGTTCAAATACTTAAACAATCTTTTCTTAATTATTTTTTCAATAGTTTTAGTAAAAATGACAAAAGGGAAATAGGCCTGTAATTATCGGGATTATTTTTGTGACCTTTCTTATAAACTGGAATATTAACAGCAAATTTAAGTTGGTCAGGAAATAAGCCACTTTCAAAACTTAAATTGATTATATGCGAGAAAACATCACATATCAATGGGGAAATATTATGAACAATGCCATCAAAACCAGGCTAGCTGGATCGTGGAAAACGCCCAAGAGTACTCAAAAGCTCATTTGGATCAGTAGGTAAAATGAAAAGAGACACTGTTGTGCAGAGCATCACTTACATACATATTCCAAGTTCCATTGGCAAGATCATCGCGGTGTTAGTTTGAGAAGTAACAGTTAAATTCCTATAATCGAGAAAGGGTTATCTTTTGAACATTTTTATGACAATTAGAAAAGGATTATCTTTCGAACATTACGTCTTTGACAATCGAAATAAGGTTATCTTATAAATATTTTTTTTAACTTTTCTTCAAATATTTTTGAAAAACTTTTTCGAACATTATTAGTTTACAAACATTTTTACTTTTCCTTCATAGTACAATTCATTCTTACTTTCCTACATACATAGTACATTTTCCCTACATACGACCCATACGCAATGTATAGGGAAAGTATTGTGTCAGGGTCGGAAATTAGAATTCGAGTTTTCGGTGGAGGAGCACATTTGAAGCATCCCTGAATACAAATTGAACGTGATACCCATGTGTGCTGTGTCAGTATGTGTGTGTATTGTCAGTATGTGTGTGTCCGTGAGACTGTGGAAGTGATATCTCACGAATGAATGGGGAGTTTCGAATGTAATTTGGTACGATTATTACAGTCGGTGATTACTGGAATCCTATTGATCTGAAACGCGATCGAACGCTCGAAAAAACCCCTCCAACCAATTTTCGAATGAATTTCTTTTTTTAAATCATAAAAAATCAGGGCATTCAATAATGTTATATAAATAGTCATTTTATACGTGAATTTTTATTCTAAAGCGAATGACATGGATTTTAGAACGTTAGCTCGAACCGTTCTCGAGATATTGCCCGTTTTTTAAATGAATTTATCAAAAAAATTGCATAAAATTGAAAAGTAGCAAATATTGATACATATATAACATTTGACGATAAATTCGACGATTTTGATGAGTAATTTTTTATGAGAATATCGCAAAGCTGACCTTTTTTTTAAATGGTGCCAAATTGACAAAAATGTTGTCAAATTGACGCCAAATTGATTATTTCATAATTAACATCTTTTAATACATGGACTATGTTTAGCAATATTTCCAATTGTCAAGTTAGATTAGCGCAAAATATAAGTTAATTTGGTACTTCGAAATAGTTTTACATGCTGTCTTCCAGAAAAGCGCCCAATGTTGGAGTGCTTTTCAATGTTTGAAACATCGTGGCAGGGATTTTGCATATCATTATTTCTCATCGAAAGAAGTAAAGTCATTGCCTTATGTAGAGAAAATCATGTGCTGTCCACATTAGATTTTTTTTACAATTGGAAAAAGGTCACGAAAATGGATAATTAATATGTAATTTGTTATTTAAAAGCGCGTGTCATTCTTTATAAGATGTTCAGTTCTTGCGATTTGTTTCTTCAACTTAAAATGGAAAAGTTCATACAAAGTAAAATAAGCTCACTATTATATGATGACTGAATATTTTGTAGATAAATTTTAACTCGAAATAAATTTGCACCTTACTGACATATGCCAGCTTTCTTCAAAGAAGTTTTGCAAGTATTCATTTTTGAGATAGAACTTTTCTTTTTCCATTTGGAACGCTATATCTGCCGAACAAATTGAGTAAATCGTACAAAATTTGGTATAATGTTTTCAATCAATAAATGTCAGAAGTCTGGGATTTTCTTTGAGAGTCTTTAATGTTTCGACAATCGAAAAAATGATACAAACTAATTGTGTTAAAATATGTGGCGAGAAAAGCCATTTATGTTATTAGCTATATAATGTTTTAGAAGCTAATGACATAACTTACAGAATGTTATGCTGAGCCGTTCTGGAGATGTTGCACGCTTTTGAACTAAAATAGAGAAAATCTTAAAAAAATTAAATAATTTCACTATTATCAAATGACTGAATTTTGTTTTAGCATTTTAAACCGAATTTGTAATGAGTCGCTCTCGAGACATCTGAAAGTTTATTTTTCCGCAGGGAAAGCAATATCTCTGAAAATAATCAAGCAGATTACATAAAATTGGGTATCTACCCTTATTAATTTTCCTACATAGATTGTAAAATATATATATGGAACATATTGTGACGGAGTCGAAAATTAAAATTCGCGTTTTCGATGGAAGAGCACGTTTTAATAATCTTTGAACTCGAATCGAACGTTTTTGAAGTAATGTTTGCCTGTGTGTGTGTGTGCCGTGTCCGTAAATCTGTGGATGCGATATCGCACGAACTAATGGAGTATTTCGAATGCAACTTGGTACAATTATTACTATCAATGAATACTGGAATCCTATTAACTTTAAACGCAATCATATATATATTCAAAAGATTCCTCCCGCCCCTTTTTCCTGATTTTTTTTCTTCAAAAATAAAAATATATACATACACACATATATATATATATATATATATATATATATATATATATTAAAAAATCAAGACTTTATATAGTGTTAAATAAATAACAATTTCATGAGTAATTTTTCATTGGAAAACGAATAACATAAATTTTAGAACTCTTGCACAAACCGTTTTCAAGATATTCACCATACTCGTGGATCTATTTTGTTCCATTCACGAATTTACCATTTGTAATAGTTCTGTATTTTAACGCCCAAGAATTCGACTACAGCCATTTATTTCACGGGATATAAACACCAAATGTCTTTTGATGAAGTTTTTGCACGTGAGTATGAATAAGTTATTCCGTTTAGACTAATAAGTTCCCAAAAGCGCCCAATTTCAATTTTCGTGTATTAGTTCAATACCCAAAACATTGTTCTGTTGATCTTGTACATCATTATTTTGCTGTTGAAGAAGTACAGTGATTGCATTATGCAGGGATAGTCATGTGCTGCCCCCCCCCTATTAATTAGATTTTTACTTTACCATACGTACATCGTATATAAGGAAAGTAGTGTGACGGGATCGAAAATTCGAATTCCAGTTTTAGACGGCCGAGCACGTTTCAATCATCCTTGAACCATTGAACTTAAATCGAACGTTTTTGAGGCGATATCTGTGTCTGTGTATGTATGTGTGTGTATACTTGAGGAAACTATAGCTCACCTGCGAATGAACAGCTTCTGAAAAAAAAAAGTGTATAATAAGTGAACACTGAAACCAGGGTTGTTAAATGTGCTCATATTTCTATCTGTCAATTTGGCTGGTACAGCGAATTTTTTTCTATATCTACTAAAATTTACTGGCCCCTAAAAATATTAAAATTACATTTTGTTTAAATTTAACAAGGAAACGAGTAAATAAAGCCTGGTATGCGAAGTTTTCAATATTCTCACTGCTTAAAAATCAAAATCACTCCTTCTCGCCGATTAGGTGATTTTTGAACGGCGACTTTTGAAAATTTCACCAAATAGTCAAAAGCGTCGTTTAATTTTCGAAATGGACGCCAAATTGATGAAAGTAATATCTTGAATGAAACTCAATTTTTTTTCCATGCTCTTTATCGCTTTGGGGAAATTAACCTTCTTCATGTAGGTAAATTTATGTGCTACTCACATCAGATTTCTTTCATTGGTAACAACAATAAGCCTATTAATTTTTATTTTTTACTCGAGATCTAATAATAAGAAAGTTCTGATTTGTGTTACTTTCCCTCAAAATCGAAAAATGTACTAATCTGGTGGGAAAGTCACGTGTTGGGCACATCATATTTTTTACATGTAAGCATATGTATGAAATGCGTTTCTTTTTGAATTGAATATGAATCGATCTACACTATATTATTTTATATGAATTCACCATCCACTCTAACATCTGGAAGGGCGTGTATGGATGTGGTCACAATTTGTGTTTTGTTCATCGCTTGGGATTGTTTCAGTTGACATTTACTTAAAATGTCTCGATTTCTTTCAGTTATCTGAGTTCCAATCCGTCAATATGTATTATGTTAGTAGAAGTGCTTGCTCCCTTAAAATGTTTAAATCGCTTTATAGAGAATTAGACGCCTTTGGCGATCAGCCCTGGTGCTTTTTGGAAAAATTCTGAGATATCTTCAGTTAACCGTGTACTGTTCCGTCCATGCACATATCGCCGCTGACTGAAAGCCTATCATTTCCCTAAATCAATTCGAAAAATCACTTCCCAAGGATCTAAAATGAAATGAAATGAAAAAATAAAAAATCGTCGATGAATGATGTTACAAAATCCTAAAATGTCTTCATGGCTTATCTCCAACCTTTACAGGCAACTATTGTTTTTATTTGAAGTCGCTTGACGTTAGCGACAATTTTTTGCAAAATATCACCAACTTGGGAACGTTGTGGAAACTTCTTGCATTTCACAGTTTGGTTAAGAATTTCTCGAGTTACTTTTTTTTCCAGAACTTCCCTCAGAGGATATTTTTTCAATAGTTCACTTTAAAAGGAGATTATTGAGAGACTACTTAGGCAGTCTGTGACGTACATTTTCTGCGCACCTTTTCCATTAATTTGACTTAAGATTGTTCACTTGTATAGCAACTGATACAGTTTGTTCTGATTGCTAGCTGTAGTTCGTTTCCACAACGAGTCTCCACCAGCATGTTGACAAAAATGGCAGATTCTCAAAGGGAAAAGTTTTAATATAGTAAATGATATTACCATATTTTAAAAGTTCCAACTTGATTTTTGCAATTTTAAAATCATATATTTTTTAATTTATATTCCTATAAGTTAATTGAATTGTGACTTTAACGAAATTTTTGATGGAGAGCAGCAATTTCTAAACTTTTTAGGCTACAATGTAGAGCACTTTTTACTTTCCCTGCAATACTTAGTACAAAGATTCGTAGTCTCTAACATCGGGGAGCCTCAGTCCCATGTTAAATGCTTTCAGTCAGCACCAGCATCATATTAACTTCTTCCAAGGGGCACCAGCATCATATTAACTTCTTCCAAGGGGCACCAGCATCATATTAACTTCTTCCAAGGGGCACCAGCATTATATTAACTTCTTCCAAGGGGCACCAGCATCATATTAACTTCTTCCAAGGGGCACCAGCATCACATTAACTTCTTCCAAGGGGCACCAGCATCATATTAACTTCTTCCAAGGGGCACCAGCATTATATTAACTTCTTCCAAGGGGCACCAGCATCATATTAACTTCTTCCAAGGGGCACCAGCATCATATTAACTTCTTCCAAGGGGCACCAGCATTATATTAACTTCTTCCAAGGGGCACCAGCATTATATTAACTTCTTCCAAGGGGCACCAGCATCATATTATCTTCTTCCAAGGGGCACCAGCATCATATTAACTTCTTCCAAGGGGCACCAGCATCATATTAACTTCTTCCAAGGGGCACCAGCATCATATTAACTTCTTCCAAGGGGCACCAGCATCATATTAACTTCTTCCAAGGGGCACCAGCATCATATTAACTTCTTCCAAGGGGCACCAGCATTATATTAACTTCTTCCAAGGGGCACCAGCATTATATTAACTTCTTCCAAGGGGCACCAGCATCATATTAACTTCTTTCAAGGGGCACCAGCATCATATTAACTTCTTCCAAGGGGCACCAGCATTATATTAACTTCTTCCAAGGGGCACCAGCATCATATTAACTTCTTCCAAGGGGCACCAGCATCATATTAACTTCTTCCAAGGGGCACCAGCATTATATTAACTTCTCCTAAGGAGCACCAGCACTATATTAATCTCTTCCAATAAGTACCAACGCAGCATTAATTCTTCCTGGGAGTGTTAGCAAATACCTTTTATAAACCTATACACAGCTTTTTCACAGTAATAACAAATTTTATTTGTACTTTTGTATTTTTAAAACAACATACCTTAATTACGTCTAAAAATTTAATTTTCATACAAATTTCTGGTAACTGAAAATTTTAAAATATGCTAAATGTTGTCGATTGTATTTTAAATATAAACTCAAATCTATATGTAATTTTAGGAACACGGCAGCGTTCTGCCGCGCCAAGTTGTCATGTCCGAATTCGTAGCTGGCAGGTCTGTATTATATTTGACATCACAAACCCCGATTTTTAGAGCTCAGCCCGAAAATAGCTATAGACTTTTATTTTATTTTCTATAATACGCTCACAAAGCTGAGAAAAAATTACAATTGGCGCAGTAGCACCCGGGAAAAAAGAACTTTCAATTGGCACATTACTCGAATTTTGCTCCGTTTTTTTTCCCTTTAATGTTGAAGGACCTACAGCTATAAATACATAATCGATTTTAATGAATGATGGTTCATTTTGTGCAATCTGGTGAAAGGATACAGCTGCGGATGGAAAAAAACGCCCCGCCACTTGTCATTCGAGCATCGTTCATCGTAGAGAAAATTTAAAGACGCCATTCAATTAGGAATCATGCCCTGTATAAATTCATGTGCATAGCATTTACATCAGAGCTCGTCTCCATATTTAAATGCGCCCAAACACCGAAATTTTCAATGGCAGCACCCGATTTTGATGTCATAAACAAATTCTAGAGCCCCAAATTAGTCTACATATACATTTTCGCGCAGTTTTCAACCTTATAAACGGAGATATTCAATATCTCGAAATGTGTAATTTTCAGTTTCTTCCGCAAATGCACAAATCAGTCTTTCGAAGTAAAGTTACGTCTTATGAAAATTAGTAACACAATGTTAATATTCATTATATTTTTACTATATATATATATATATATATATATATATATATATATATATATATATATATATATATATATATATATATATATATATATAAAATTATTTGACTCGTAATTTGTATTTTTTTCTATTTCATTGAAGATTTGCTGTTTTATACTTTTATTTTGTGGGTGTTTTAGAAAGTTTGGTTTATAGAGTTGCAGCTTCTCATTTTTCTTTCATTGGACTTTCAAAAATTATTACATATATATATGTATATATTATTATTATTATTATTAGTTATCACATAATTTTGTAACCGATTTCAACGCGCATTAACTATGTGACCAGTAATCGTAGAATAATTAATAATACATCATTATGGAGCTTATAGTGTCCCATTTATAACAATACAAGTTATAACCCTCCACCCCTTCCTTAATCCTTCGATGCAATTGCAGAATTATGTTAATTAGCTATTACTACACTTTTATCCAAAGTTTTATTAAAACTGTCTGAAAAGAAATGTTAGTTATATTAAATAAAGATTAAATTAAAACTAATATAACTTTTTTAAATTAGTCATTTATTTTTCAACTAAGATACGACCTCTGAAATGATCGTGATGATGAATCTTACTTAAGAAAGGCCTGTGCAGTTTGCTGCGGGAAATGTAAGTGTCGTACGACCGTGAAATTCGGTACACAAGTACTTCAGGGCTCGAATAGGTGTACCTCAGCGTTATTATTATTATATTTTAATTTCGAATTCGTTTTTTAGTTCTTTTATATTTTAGCCAGATTCACAACGATTTGGGGATGAATGATATTCGCACAAATCGATCTCTTAGCGACCTAAAAGATTGTCACAGAGTTTCCATTTTGAAATCATCGGAAAATTCTATTTTAAACAAACTGTGAATGGAATCCATATGACCATTTTTAGTGAATTTGAAAAACAAATATATATATGTACCTTTGGACGTTTTAAATCTCATCGATTTTTATAATACGCTATACAGAAATTGACTCGCCATCCACCGTTCGTTTTTATTTCAGCACTGTCGTACAATATCACTTGAAAAAAAATAATTTCATAAACCCATCCGTTAATTAATTATAAATGTTTTATCCGAGACTTGTTGTTGATTTTTTGACACTGGGACAGCTCGGAATCCCTCCAGGCTTGAAACGGAGAAAGCACTCATTTTGTCGTACTTGGATAGGCTGAGGATTTCCGTGGAATGCCTGTTTCATGAGCGAAGTGCTGAATATACGCTTCGACTTGAGATATAGAATGAATATACGGTCAAATATGATTCTCACATTTTTTGCTTTTGTGGATGATTTGATTCGTGCAATTTTCGGATCGAGGCCATTTTAAATTGTGTTCAAATCAGAGCTTAATTCCTAACAAAAAAAGTGCAGGAGCCCTATCGTTATGCAGTATTTTCCAGGGCGGCGAAACAACAATAATTGCAATGCTTATCCGTCGCCACTAGCATACATAGTTTTATTTTGGAAGGGGGAGGGGTATAACCCCACCCCACCAGCACATACACTGGGTACGCCCTTGCCCATCTCTATTTCTTATTGCGTAGTCCAGTGTGGTCCAAGGTTCAACTATTTTTCAGTAGCGGGCTAGATTTTTTACTATTTTTTAGTAGCGGGCTAGATTTTTTACTATTTTTCCCTCACGGCCAAATTTTTTATATACTATTTACTATTACAGGATTTGTGGGACTAGAAGGGTCATGTATTGGTAAGAAAATTAACTAAAAATAAATATAGTATTAAAATAATTGAGCCTGGTCCACTATGCCCTTCATTTTCTTTCTCTAAAGTTATTGCGAATAATAGTATGCAATAGGTATTATTTATTATTTTTAACTCACCTACTTGCATAATCTCATTGTGGAAAAAATTTAATGTAAAATATTCCACAGAATTAAAAAATTATGATTTTCATATTTCCCTTTCCTTTTATGCGACTGGTTGTCAATTGCACTGCGATGACCACTTGCTAGCCACGAACGTACATATGACCCTGGCTCAAATTTGTTAATGGAAGGGCCAACCAGTCTAATAAGAGAAAGCTCGCGGTAAGCGATGCGATCCGTTCCAGCCGGGACATATACACAGAGTTCCTCAGTCGTCGGAAGCAAGTCCCAGGAACCGGGAGGAAGGACTACTCCAAGATCAACGAAGATCTTGTCGCTGAAGGTAACCTCGGTTTCGATTTCGATATACCCGAACTCGACGATGAACTGAGACTGGAACTAGACAACTTCGATATTCCCGAACTCGACGAGGAACTGGGACCAGAACAAGAAGATGCTCCACAAACCATCGAGCAGGAATTAGATCCCCTTCGAAAATTTGGCGAAACCCACGAGAAACTGGAAACAATCCAAAACCTACACCAAGACATCGAAGATTTCCTCAGAAGCAGCAGATATCAACCGGAGCCAAACGATAACCAAAACATAGTACCGGCGTCTGGAACAAACGAGCCACCAATAGCTGAGGCCGAAAAAACCAATCAGCATGTCACTCCACCCAACTCAGGACGCAGAACTGAAGCAGGCTGGGAGTTTGACCTAAATTTAAAAAATCCAAGCCCCAACCAATCCATTCTCAGCTTCGCCGCCATGTTCAACTGTTCCCAAGCAAAGACAGAGAACGAAAACCAGCTGAACGAAACAATCGCAACAAGTCTGAAACAACAACAAATATGAAAACCCTCCCCAAATATTGGCCTCTCCAAAAGCTCATCAAGAGGCAGCGAAAACTCGATCGAGAATCCAACACTAGACTTCGAGCCGATAACGGACGAGGACAGCGAAAATAGCAATCCCCGTCTCATCCACCTACCGTTTTTTGACACACCGGCCCGTGCGCAAACTAATATAAATTTGTGCACCCTCGCCCCCCCGCCCTTCCCGTTCCTGACTCATCGACCTCTTCACCCGGACACCCTGACTCTGGGTTACAGACTGAGGACTCAGAGGGATCTACAACCGTGAGGACGATGAGGACAGCTGATCAAGACGAAGAGAATGCAAGTTCAATCGTGCCTGTGGTACAGGTTTGTACGGGGAGCCAGCACTCCGTTGTTGCTGGTACGTAAACGAAATACTGGCATAAGAGCGACCCGTAGTGGCAATCTCCTTGGAGATTCCATATCATGAGTTCCAGGTACTGCAGGTAAGTGCAATCCTTCTTTTAAACTCTCTAATTTTTTTAGTGGTTGCTCATGTTTACTTTTGTTTATAACTTAGTCCTATTTTGTACTTTAATTCCCATCTTCTGCTCAAATTATGTCATATGTATCAAATATGGTTTCATACCGGAGGTTAAAGTCCTCGGACTAGGGACTCCAACAAATCGACACACTACGAACGGCGGCAGGTAAGTGCAAATTGTAGGTCAATTCGTGGAAGCCTACGTTCTGATTGGTCTAGCACCGAGGAGCAGATTTGTAGAGTAAGAACCACAGTCAAAATGAGTTGGGTTCCTCAACAAGTCTGTTCTTGTCAGCTTAACACCTGTTAGGGGGTCTATGGGTCTCCCTTGGTGTTAAACTAATTTTTGAACAGTCGCTTGACGTCATGAATTTATTTCGCCCAAGTCACGAGTTGTCCCGCAATTGCACTACAAGCGGTGAAGGTTCACCTAAAATTATAAGAAAGATCATGGCACAGTCTCAGTACAAATCAAGTTCATCGTCGAAAACCCTTTTTCACACTTGGCACTTGATACAGGGATAGACTTGACCGTTGAAATCAATTTTTTAAGTTCAGTCTTAATTTCTTTTCCAGAAGATTCTTTGAAAATTCTAAAGTCCTGTAAGGCTGTTTATTCATTGAGATGAAATCTTTTCCACAATTCCGTGATTTCTTCATCTCCAAACGTAACGTTAATGGATTTTCCAGCAAGCTAAAATTTTGGATAAAGAATTTTAATTTCCTTAATGATTTCTTTGTAGCCTGTTCCAACATTTCTTGAACGAACAGAAAGTAGCCTGCTTTCAATCGAGTCGGCTAAGCATTTGAAAAATTGACTATGTTCAATTTTAGGCATAGCCTTTTCGCTTTCCTGTAATTTTGACACCTTGAAGAGACTCAGAAGTGTGTTTTCCAGGTTTAGACATGTTGGATTTAAACATCTGTATATGTAGGCTTATTAATTGATGAGCATCAACTAACGTTGTTTGTCTATTTTGTAATTCTAGAGATAAATCCGACAATTCTTCCAGAGCATCATACAGTATTCTGAGATTTAGCACGAATGTGCTTGTCGCTAAGTTCCTCGCCAACCCAGAACATATGGCTTTTTCTTTAGTATCTCTTTTAATGTCTTTAGAACACTGAGTGAAATGTTCATACAGAATTTAGTACATAGTCATTCCATACTGCTTTTACTGATCATCAGTAACTGATCGCAGACTAGACACTGCCCAAGCGAACATCAAAGGCGTCCAATTTTGAGCAGCTCTTGATCTGTGCTTGCAGCACATGCATTAAGTTCTCGTTGGTTTTTTGGTGAGCTGTGATATAAATTTCTCAGTTTGTCTATGAAGATTTTAAAATTATTGACACCTGCTACTATCTTAATAGTATAGTCAACACTAAGTTCTAAGCGGTGCCAGACAATAATATCTGGAAACTTATCCAGCATTAGTTTACAAAGTCTGGATTTTTCCCAAGCATAATTGAGGCCCCATCACAAGTTATGGCAACTTAATGTTCCCGAGGAATATATTCATCAATTTTATATCGCTTAAGTTCGGCTAGCAAAGAGTTTAATATGCCATTTGCATTTGTATCTTCTAATTTATTTAAGCTTAAAAGTATGTTTACCGGATTTTCCATGTCCGAAAACTGAGTTCGCAAATACAAAATGAGACATGCTTTATTACTGAGCGATGGTGATTTATCAAGAATCAATGCAAATTTCAGTTTTTCATCCATAACTTTTTTGCAAGAGTTTCTTGCATACTTTTCGAAATGTGGTTCACAATATTCATTGC
Organism: Amaurobius ferox; assembly: GCA_951213105.1. Lineage (NCBI taxonomy): Eukaryota > Metazoa > Arthropoda > Arachnida > Araneae > Amaurobiidae > Amaurobius > Amaurobius ferox. The sequence goes on along the minus strand of OX578142.1, from coordinate 22,119,347 downwards.
TGAAACATGTGAGTATGAAATCTTCCCAATATCTAGTCCATTGATAATTTGCACATCAATTTCCTTTTCAAATTCATAAAATGCTTTATTCTGCTTCACTAAATGATATGCAGTTCTAAAAATCCGCTTCGTCTCAGTCTGTTCTTCTTTTCTTTAAGAGGATACCACTGTGGTGATTTGATTTTTATTTTGGTCTTTTTCGAGTTTTTCAGCTTTTAGATGCGTTTTGGAAACCCTGTATTCACAAATCTTCTTCTTTAAAGACTTCTGTTGATGAAATTTAGTTTCCTCGTTTGGGCCGACATTTAGAGTGTCCCAGTTGCTTTCACTTGGAGTAGATAGATGATCCTTGTGCTCTAAATGCACCCAAGCTAGAAACGATTTGGCAAGTACGACATCCTAATTTTTAGTCTTTGAATAGCAAGCACGGATTTTTTTTAGAAAACTTCATACCTTGCTTTGACCAGCATGATGACAAATTCTCTGAAAGGTGCGAAATGCTGTTTTCTTCTGGATTTTCTTCATCTTCATCACTCGATGTTGAAATGCATGACTTGTTTGATACCGTTGTCATCTGGAATTCGTTTTCAATCGGAATCTCGTTGGATGGCTCAAATCAAAGCTTTTTTTATGCTGGAAGAACCAAAATAATCATAAAATTTTCGCTTACTCATATTTCAATTCGTACCTTCGTCCCTACGGGAAAATAAAAAACTAATAAAATGTAGCAGGAATGAGAACAATTACAATCGAAGCGTTGCCACCTAATTTGCTGAAAATGAGCTCAGTTTAGTGCGTGGCCCCCGTTCCTATATGCCCTCCGTATTCTGCGGTAACTAGGCAACACTTGCACCTTAGTTTCATCCGCTAGGGGGAATTGCTGTCATGTGGGGACTTGAATTTGGGACGGAAGCCTTTTGGCAGGTTGCCATATACTGATGGATTCGTTCATCAAAAAGAAGAAATCAAAATATGTGCATGACCTTTGCCGTTGCCAAATTTCCTGTTAGGCGAAAGTGATTGCGAAATACTCAAAAACTGGAAAAAAAATTACTAATAATTTCATTTCAATTTTGGAGGGCTCTGGTGTCCCAAAAAAGCATCCATTCAAGGGCTCCGGCTAATATTTAAATATTCGCCAAAATTAAAGAAGTATCGGAGCAGGGCTCCAGTGGACTCCGGCCCCAATTAAGTCCTGGTTCAAATGCTTATTTGGAGTGGACGCCTATTTAGAACTCGGGTATTTTATTCTAGTACATATTAAAAAGAAGGAATGTATTATGTATATAATAATAAATAAGAGTACTATTTATTACGTAATTCATTATCTTTAGTATATAATCAAGAGATGTATTAATAATATAAATATGTGCACACGGTTAATCGCCAACTGTATTTATGTGAAAAAGAAAAAACATTAAAATAGTTACATGCAAGAAAAATGAGCCATGATTTTTCGTGTATAAAGATGTATAAAGTTTCTGATCTAGATGTAAAAAGAGTATCCGTCGAGCCGAACCAGCGACCTATGGATCACTACATTTCCACCTCTACAGTCCACCGCTCTGCCAACTGAGCTATCGACGAACGGCAGTTGTTGACTTAATTTGAAACAAGTTCGTTCGCAGTTGGATTAAGTTGGTCATTCCGCATCTAATAAAAGCCGGCAAAAATGATCTTGAATGATAAGAATAGAATAAAAAAAAATGATACATTTGCTCCTTTATTGAAAAGGGTTTTTTCTTTCGATGCGAATGCATTACTGTCTGGTTAGCTATATAAATAAAATTGAATATCCGTTTACCTGTTTGTTTATTTGTTTGTCTTATCATTATGGAAGAACGGCTATTCCGAATTTCATGAAATGTTGAGACGTAGCCTTAGTAGAGTCTTACTAAAGCTTTAAGTATTCCATTTATTCTTCTACCTGTCTGTCTTTATGTGTGTTTTCTCATTTTCTGTGTGACCCAATGGTCGTATAAGCCTCCACACACACGGGACCGAATCTCTATTTGAATCTCTAAACTAACGTGATCTACTCGTTTGTTGAGCCTCTCTACTTTAAATAGAGTTCGAAATCCGATAACGTGACACTATCGTTGTTTGTGCATCTGTCTCTAAAGTTATGGAAGCTTTATAAATTAACGAAATAAAAAATGAACCTTTTAATCCCAAAGGGCATAAGTGTTTATATTTTTGTCCCAAAAAAGAAAACCATAAACGTAATCTCTAAAGAAGCTATTGTTTAATTATGAAATTGTTATTATTTATTAAAATAAAATCGTAAGTTGTGCTTCTGTCTGTCTGTTTATTATCTCAGACGGGAGAACTCGCTTCTTTTACTTTTGTCATCAGAAGTATTATAAAAATTCAAAAGGAAAGACCCCAAATATTAAAAGTTAACCGTAAATTGTGAATTTTAAGTTTCTTTATATTATATCCGTTCAAAGAACGGGTATACAGCTAGTATTTAAATATAGCCAAAGAACTACAGGAAGAAACTGCTGAAATTTTGCATACTCATATAAAAAGTTTTTTACACATCGATTTTCACCAAAATATGTCTAGGTTCCTATTCATATTTTTTTTTTCGAATATTAATTTCATAATTCGATTTCATACAAAAATATTTTAAAAGATAAAAATCACGTAATTGTGTTTGAGTTGCTTACTAGTAACATAATAATAATAATAATAATAATAATAATAAAATGAACGTGAGACGATAATTATTACAGAAGATATGAATACATGTCTAGAAAACTTTAACATCAAAATTCTACATATTCATAACGTCATCTAAAACGCTTTATCTAAATGACTTGGAATTTTGTATTGGAGATTGCATTTTGCTTTAGATTCGAAATATGTTGTCAAAATTAGGTGTTGCCATTAGAAATTTCAAAGTTTGTTCGCGTTTTAATACGAAGAAGGCCCCTTATATAAATTTTGTGCACAAGAATTTGAAGAGGAAGTTCTTCCTAATCGACTGGCGTCTCTAAATTTGCTCTACGACGAACGATCCTCAAATAACAAGCGGTAGGGCGTTTTTTGCGCAGCTGTACATACTTATCTTTTAAATCGATTTAAATTGGATATAAAATTTCAAAATTTGAAAGAATAAAAAATTGATAAATGGTGCTCGCCGGTACAGTAAAATTTTCAATGTCATTGTTGCTTATTCATGTTGATAAATATTTCTTCAAAAGGTATTTAAACCTCGCAAAAACACGGCTTCATGGTCATTAAAAAATTCCTTATTAAGTACCAAAAAAATTATGAAAACTCAAAATGATTTTCGCTCAGTTTTCGCAAAGCAGATATGTACTTTCAGATCTAGGGTACCCTAATGAGTGATGCTAACCCTCTTTTAAATCGCAAATAGCTCTTTTTAGTCAAAGCTGATTTTTAACACTTTACAACAAAGTTGAAAAGTGTTTATGACTTTGTTCATTCTGTCTGTCTGTCTGTCTGTCTGTCCGTTAGCATGATAACTGCCGTAAAAATGACTTAATCAAAATGAAATTTTAGTATGTTGTTCAGGCGGTCTGTAGAACCTATGGGAATATAAATGAATAATATTACCCAATTAGTTTTGGATTGAACCCGGGTCGAAAAAATGAAATACATTGAACCCTATGGGACCTGATTTTTCAAACATTTTTTAAGCGGATTCAAAATTCACAAATTGCTTCGAAAATTTTAGGTAATATTCAAATTGTTTCATAAAATATATAAAAAAAATTCAGCGAAATATATTCAGTAGTTTTTTAAATAAAAATTAAAATAATAATTACACCTCTTATATGAAACGATCACGTGACCATGATATGAAACGATCACATGACCCACTTCAAAATGATATATGGCATCCATCTTGTTTTATATTGACTTAAATTAATGCATCACAGAATATATGAGGACAAATTTATTTGAGTTTCTCACAGGCAGAAGTTTCCAGAGAATAAATGTGCATAATGCGTAATTTCCGGCAAGTAGAGAATGTTCCAAAATACTGGCGACTTTAGACAGTACCAAGTAGAAGGCCATCCAAGAGTTCCATCCGCTCCGGACTGCAAGGTAAGTCTCGAGGAGAGCTGGAGTTACCACAGGAGCAACTGTTTCCAGATAAACTGTTTACAAGAATCTCCGGAAAGCTGGTCTGTATGCCAGTTGTCTGCCTCCTGATAACTCTCTGCTTATGTTACAGGCGTGTACATTTACAGTGGAGTCAGTAACATCGAAACTGGACTCTGAGTCAGTATGGCTTTGCCCTCTTCACTGATGCTTCCAGATTCAAATTGCAGACTGATTCTAAACCGCCACCACGGAAAGGGACCAATTTGGAGGTGGTTGAATCTTGGTATGGGATGAGCATTGAGCAGGCGTAATGCTGAACGAGCGCATACATCTTTGACAGAGGTTCTCTTCTGTTGCTGGTAAGTGGTGCAGAAACGACGTACTGAAACTCAGCTTTATTAAGTTGTCGTGGGTTCCCAATTTGTATTAATGAACGGTAACTCGCGCAACGCCGCTCTCAGCTGGTTGATGGGTTTTTTTCAAAATGAAGATATCCAGCGAATACAGTGATTGTTGAAGTCTCTGGATATGAATCCCTGTGAGCATACGTGAGATGCACTAGGGAGGCATCACGGCAGCCGACATTCCGGAGTTGAAAACAGCTCTACTCCAAGTGTAGGATTTCTTTCATGGACAGCCTAATAGAAAACATGAAAAATTGATGCGTGGTTTGCATGGCTAGAAGAAATGACCACATACCTTATCATTGTTCATGTATCAGGGTTGTTTCAGTTTTTTCTACAAAAAATAAAAATTCCGTTTCGATATCTTTTTTTAAAAAATGCATAATTTCTGCATAAAATTATTTTTATTATTGGTTTTCGATTGCTGTACTTGTATTACATAAGCACACCAAGTTTTGTTCCATTCCGACTTTTGGTTTATGAAATATTCACACTCCTATACCGATTATGCTTAACTTTTGGACACCAGTCTCTTTCAAGAATTTACACAACTTCTTTGTATAAAGAAGTCAAATGTCAGTTAGGTGACTAACATTGTCACCTAACTGACATATACAAGGAAGTTGTGTAAATCTTGTCTTACAAGCAGTTTGTTAGTGTTACTGTGTATTACTAATTTACCATCTGCATTCCCAACAAAATGAGGTAGTCCAAAATAAATCCTTGCGTGTTCATAATTTCAGGTCATTATCCATATGAAATGCATACTATTCAACTTTGACAAAATTTTAATTTAGTGTCTTTCTCCCTCTCTCTCTCTCTCTCTCTCTCTCGCTCTAAAAAGAAAAAGAAAAAAGAATAAGTCTTGCCTCTTATTCTATTATAAAGTAATAAATAGTACTATAGATTGGCCTATTTTATTTTCTTACTTCGAGTTCCATATACCAGTTACCAATACAAAAACTGTTTCACAATACTATACTGTTAAACATAATTATGTTAAAAGATGTTCTGTTTATAAATTTGTTGATCTCTTTAATACTCATTATACCGACATTGATATCTTTATTCCAACCCATTTTAAAAGAGCCTGTTTTAATGTGCTTAATGTGCTTTTATTGTGCTGACATGTTTACTGTTTGATATTTACATGTTTACTATTTGGTATTTTCTGTTCTGTACTTTTTATGTTTTGTGGCTACTGTAATTAGATTGTCCGATTAGAACAAACCTGTAAAACAAAAGCCAAGTTCTTCAGCTTTACAGAAAGTGTCGGCCATAAAAAAGATTGAGATGAAGAACTACTATTGTCAAATTTATGCTAAGACCCTTGACCTAAAAAATGCTAGGTCAAGTCCAAAAGATCACGCCATAAAGCAATGAGACTACTCTCTCCTGGTCATCTACTAGAAGACTTAAAGATGCTCCCATCTAATTTTATTAAAATTTATGAGTGAAAAGTATAAAGAGAAAAAGTTATTGGATGCATTTAGGAGTTATATATATTGGAGAAAGGAGCAAGAGATAAGGCACTATGAATGAGCGGTAAAATACCAAAGAGGAAAATTAATGTCAAAATATTAAACCAGAGATTTCCAAGCAGAAGAGAAGAAATAATTATTAGCAGTAATAAGGAAGTTTGGCTGAGAAACAATCGAGAAACTTTCAAGAAAGTCCAATTCAAAAGTGGAATTAGGAGTAAAAATGATTAAAAACATAGTTAGAGTCCCTGTGTGTTCTAGCGAAGTAGGTTATTTCTTCACTTCGAAACCGATTGACATTGACACTCTTATTTTGTGCTGTATGTTGATATTAACGAAGTAATTTTAGTTTTATTGCATTAGCAGTAGTTTGGACTGCATGCAAGAAAGTTCTAATTTGTGTTATTGTTTTCACATGATATTGAAATTTGTTAGTCTATGGGATAGTCACGTGTTAGAAATATCAGATTTTTTTTAAACACATGTAATCCACCAGTTACACATTTTTTATATTACCGTAATTCTTGTCTATTGAGTAAATTTCTTTTATCCGTTATCACAGCCCGATGCACAAATGTAAAAATAAAGATCCTTTCAATAGTCGTCAACAGGTGTGTCAACATTTTGGATTCGTACTTTATTACATCCAGTTCCCAAGCTGATTTTCCAGGCACAGAGCGCTGTCAAACTGTAGTCAGTGACAGAAGCTGAGTAGTCTTGTCTTCAAGGACATTTATTTTTCAGTAAGTGAGACTTTTGACACATTTTTAGCTGAAAATACTTAGAACATCAGACCTATGTACCTGTATCGAATATTTTGCCACTGTTTCTAATTTTTCGCTTCTACCTTCAGTTGTTTACTTTTTCTTTTCTAATTTTATATGATTATAAATATTATTTTTAATCAATTGTATAGTGTAGGCGAAATATTCTTTTGTGGGCATTTTTTGTGGTAAAAAATATTGATGGTTAGAAAATTAATTAATTTTATCAAAAGAATTATTTGATGCATTGCCGATTTTTAAAATTGCAATTTTACAGCTTTAATAGCTCGATAGCAGTGACTTAACTAAACATTTTTGAGGTGATACAACATACTTAAATATTTATTAATGTGAATTGAGTTAACGATGGTTAATAAATACTGTTGTTAATTATTCTGGAATAATCATATGTTTAATATCACAGTTGATAGACATAGATTAATTTAATATTATATGTACTAATTTCACTCGATTGAAATTAATTAAGTACTGGTTGATTAATGATATCAATCACACTGGGGATTTCTATATAAAAAATATTAAAATATTAAAATTATTTTCTTTCAGTTTTGGAGATTTTTACTTTCCCTAAAATAAACAGCATATTGAAAGATAAAATATTTTAATGGGGTCAAAAAGCTGACTGTCAGATTTTGATGGATTTAATTTTTTGAGCATTCCTGAACAAGATTCAACTATTTTTTAATAATGTCTGTAGATCTATCTGTAGGCACGATATCTCTCTACAAAAATATGAACATTGATTGATATTAGGAAATATTAATTAAATGAATGAAAGACAGAAGCCTGTTGATTTTCGGAATAATTGGATTAAGAGAAGAACCTCAATTTATCACAAATTGAAAAAAATAACCCGTTATAAAAACATACTTTTGTATAAAAATGACATGAAAATAGTTATTTTATATGTGATTTTTTATTTAAAAACTAATGTAATTTTTCATAAACCGCTAACGTACACCGTTCTCTAGATATTTTTTGTTTTTAATTTCAGATAAAAAATTCATAAAAAAATAGAAAAACTTGCTAGTATTATCAAATGAGTAAATGCTTCGTTAATTACTTAAACATGAAATGAATGGGCATCTTTGTTTAAAAGTTGTTACGAATTGTTCTTGAGATGTTGGAAATGTTATTTTTCTATATGGAGTGCTGCATCTCGAATAAATTGTGTAAATCAAATTGAATGCGGCATGAATTTTTCAATTAATAAATGTATGAAGTCTACTGATTATCACGGAGCATAAACCAAAAGAACACGTTGAATTTTTCTAACATTTTATCAAAAAATGGGGGAAAATATTAAAAGCAGATTTATGTTAAAATTTGTTTTAATATATATATAAAAATTGTCTGGGACTATTTGCTGTGAGATTGGGCTTGATAAATCGAATAGTTAGCAAGAAAATAGTTATTTTCTAATAATTCTTTATGATCGAATTGGTACTTATTTTGACTTAAGCTTATAGCTTTGTATCCGGTATGTCTTTATATTTTTCATTTTATTAGTTACTGCTTTGCGCATTGTAAATTGGAATTGCAGTAAACATTGATCCTTTTTCTTAATAAATTTGCTTTTGTATTTAATATATATATATATATATATATATATATATATATATATATATATATATATATATATATATACACAAAAAAAGTATTTTTGTGTTCATTTCGAAGGGATATATGGACTTGATAAGAATTTGAACTTATCTTAAGCCTAAAACTCTTCCACGTGCAAGCTTTTTTACTTGATTTTTTTGTTTTCCTATTTTTCATTCCTCACCTTTGAAATTTGTTGATTGTCTTTGTCTTTATGACCTGCATTACGCTTTATAATTTCCTCTTTATGTTTGAATTTCTTTTATTTCTTTGTATTTTGTAGAAAATTTTGGGATAGTGTATTATGAGTTACTACTTACATTCTAACATTGGATTTACAATTTTATATTTATATATATATGATCAACTACATCATTTATGTTTTAGAAAATATTTATCTGACATACACACACACACACACACACACACACAGACATATATATACATACACACACACACACATACACACACACAGACAGAGAGAGAGAGAGAGAGAAAGAGCGTTGTTCGTGATTAAAAATGTGCAAATTCCAGTAGTATTAAAAATTTATTTTTTATTAAAATATGTTTTAATTCCCTTAGAAAGATTAATAAAAAATCCTGTTCTCGCTATAGAAATTATCTGTTCTGGCAGATTTGAAGAATAAAATATCCTGGTCCCTTTGTAAACCAATATTCATAAGACTGGAAGTTTGGTAAACATACGCCCAAACACACTTAACTGGTTATAAAAGTTATACCTGTGCCATTTTTGTCCTGTTCCAACAATCGGATAAACACAATAGAAAATATATGAATATGACAAATATTTGCCTAAATAAAACAGATGATATGGAAGAAAATTAAAAATAACAATCATTCTCGGAATCTTATGTATCTGAGTCTTATATATCTCAGAATCTTGTATATTTCGGAATCTTATCTATAGCGAAATATCACCAACATGGCTATATTTCTCGCTAGATTGACGAATGTATCGTCAAAATTGCAAAAATGCCTCTAAGTTAGCGAAGATAACGCCAAATTAATGGATTAATGATTAAAATATTTTAATATATGGACTATATTGCTCATGGAAAATACTATCAATATTGATGATTGTTAATGTAGAGTTGCATGAAATAGTTTTAATCGAAATTGTTTTACATGTTGTCATCCGAGAAAGCTCCAAATGTGCAATTCAACATTAAAAACATTGTTTCGTAGGTCTTATACAAAATTTTCTCATTCTCTCTCTCTCTCTCTCTCTCTCTCTCTCTCTCTGTGTGTGTGTGTGTGTCCGTCCGTCCGTCTGTTCGTCCTTCCGTCCGCGAGTCTGTGGAGACGATATCTTACTAACGAATGGAGAGTTTCGAATTAAATTTAGGACAAAAATTACAATAAGGGAATAAGTAAAGCTTATTAATTTTAAACGCAATCGAATGTTCGGAATACCACCAAATTTTCGAATAAAATTTTGAAAAATCGTAATATAATTAGAACCTTCAATAATGTTAAGCAAATAATTATTTCTCATGCAACTTTTCTTTGTGAAAGAAGTAAATTCATTGCATTATATAACGAATACCATGTGTTGTCCAGATTTGATTTTTTATTAATATCTCGAGCTGAACCTACAAATTCGAAATATGGACGGGGTTACCCTCAAAGTAACAGAGAATAACCATATTAAATTAGAAAAAAAAAATCTGTGGATTTGTATATTGAATATACGAACAAACAGACATACTTTCCATTTTATATAGATATTTTGACTATAACAGCCATAGCGATTTGTTCACAATATTCTAAAGGAAATTGCAATTGCTTGATTTTACTTTTCAAAGAATTTCCACATCGTGTTTCATTCCTAGAAACCCACGCGGCAATTCAAATTCTCGTCTGTTGTTTTGCAAGTATTTGCGTAAGATAGAAGATGTAAGAACATTCCATTCGAAGATAACAATTGGAACCTGTGTATGACATTGTGAGATCTTTGAGAATCTTTTAGATTTACCATAAATAGGAAATATAATGTTGGAAGATCTAAAATATATCTCTTTATGATGACAATGTATTGTTTCAGGTAAACATGTTTACTACAATACTCCAAAAGTTTTTTGCATTTTAATCATTTTTGTTGCATTTTAATAGCAATCAAGTACCATTAAGGAATTTCGTTTTATATTTAGAATATGGGTTTGGTTTCATATAAGTAAAATTTTAGCTATCAATTTGATCAAGTCCGTCATTGATGAAATATTTTCGCGTACCCTCAACTATCCTTTCACTTACCCCCAGGAGTACGAGTACCCCAGATTCTAAAACTCTGCTTTTGAGAGTCGGAGTAGTATAGTGAGTAGCGCAGTCAAAGATACCTGGTCGATTCTTGTTTTTAGGCAAATTAGATTTACTTCTCTAATACAATTTGAAAAATAGCTTGCTCTCGATATTTTTATTTAAAAGAGTACTGGTATTTAAGCCTGTCGAAGACAGGGAAACTAATACTCTTAAAATATGAGGTTGTAACTTTTTTTTATTTTGTTTAATAAACATGGCACTTAATGTTGGACATAACCGTCTGAATCGGAAATTTATGGCTGAGTTAGGTTTAGTCCCATGGTCGATACTACAAGTATGCAACGTTTCATTCCTTTAGGTTACCGGTGGGTTACTCGAGGGTCTACAAAAACCCAGTAGGAGTTCGTTTGATTGTCGAAGTGTCTAGCTCTAGATCAATGCTTTAGATCATGGTGTGTTCATTATGATCTTGATTGTATGACATTAGTTGAGTGATCCATTGTTTAAACTTAAGAAATTACTGAGATAGATACTATAAAGTAATGAAGAAATAAATTCTGAATCCCTTCATTTTGTCTGCTTCTGTGGAAAGAAATCGATAGCCTGCCTTCATTAGATTCAGTTATATGATTGATACTATAATTGTGCAAAAATTTAACCTTCTTGTTCACCGGGTAGGCGTCTAGAGGGACTGGAAAGACTTTTCGGATAATCTTTCCTTTTCTCTACTTCTGGAGAAGGAAATCAAATTGCGGCTCCGTTATGTTCTGTTCCGTGATCGATACTATAAGTATGCAAAGAATCAGCTTTCTGAGTCACCGGCAATGTTTCTGGAGGGTCTGGAAGGACTTTTCGACTCCACTTTTCTCGGCTCCCAGGAAGGAATTCTCGGCTCCCGATTTCATTAAGTCCCGTGGTTGATACAATAAGTGTGCAAACATTCAGTCTTCTGGGTTACCGGAGGGATTCTGGAGGATCTAAAAAACACAAACAAGTTAGACGACTATTATATAAATAATTATGAGATAAATATAATTGCTATTATTTAGGCGCTAGATATAACAGTATTATCTATTATAAGAGAATAATTTTTAGGTAAAAGCGAACTAATAAAGTGTAAAATACCTGCGTTCTATTCTTGATCTATTTTGTTGTTGTTGAAACCCAGACCGTCCGACCTACCAGAAAGATGTAAGGTAACTTCTTGGACGGTCGGGAAGTGCCACCCAATTTAGACCGGAACCCAGTGGGGGAGGCATCCACAGGGACCGTACCCTCCTTCCCCTACCACCAACCTCTCGGAAGGACTTTCGGACCCACATGTTTAACGTGATCGTACTCCGCATGAACACGGCGGCAGTTTTGGCAGTGGCTGGAATCGAACCCGGGACTACTGAGTGCAACTCCAGCGCGCTAACCAATGGGCTACCGCGTCAATAGATCAACTACACATTAGAAAATACAACTTTATTTATCTATTTTCTTAATTTAAGTGGAAACAACAGATATCCAATTATATCAACCGTAAAACATAAAAAATTTAGAACATAAAATATCAGAATACTAAACAGTAATTATGTCAAATACATTAAAACAGGCTTTTTTGAAAATTGGTAGAATTCAAAATAAAAATGTCAATGTCAGCACAATATATATTAAAGAGATCAAATTTTTAGCCAAAAAAGCTTTTGACATAATTGCGTCTAATAGTAATATTGTAAAATACCCCCCCCCCCCTTTTTTTTTTGCCTCTAGCCATTTATCTACTTGACCCTAAGCAGCCAGATGCTCTTGGCAACCTAGTTTAGAATTATTTATCTACTTGCGAGTTTTCCATTTTTTTCTTTTCTCTCGGAGCATTTTTTTTATATCATCTTTTGTGTATCGGAACACTTTACTTTCTCTTTTGTGTACACTTTACTTTCTCTTTTGTGTACACTTTACTTTCTCTTTTGTGTACACTTTACTTTCTCTTTTGTGTAGTGGAACACTTTACTTTCTCTTTTATGCAATGGAACGCTTTTTACTTCATCTTTTATGCAGTTGAACACTTTTGCTTAATCTATTGTACAGTGAAACTCGTTTTACTTTCTTTTTTTGTGAAGTGGAATACATTTTACTTCAATTTTGTGCACTGGAACACTCTTTATTTCATTTTTTGTGCAGTGGAATACTTTTATTTATCTTTTGTGCAGTGGAACATTTTTAACTACACTTTTTGCATAGTGGAAATGTTAGCTTCTGTTCTGTACATACATATTTCATTTCTATGAGTATTGCAGTATTATTACTTAAATAATTTTATTTCTTTCACTACAATACCAATATATATATATATATATATATATATATATATATATATATATATATATATAAATATATATATGTATATATATATGTATATATAGTGCATAAACCTATATATACATATACCAGTATAGGGAAGGGAGTATGGAGGGGGGTCTAAAATCGGACCCTCGTACTTTGTTGTATTTATACGTTTCGAATACTCCTGAATACGAATCATTTTTTCCCCCAATGATGCCTGTCTTTCTGTAGGCACGATATCTTCCCAATAAACTAATAAAATTATATCAAATTTGGTCAATCATTCGAACCAGGAAGCATTAGAGGCCTGCCGATTTTCGGAGTTAACGAAAAATAGAGGTTCTTAATTTTTCGAACATTTTTTTTCAAAAATGAAAATAACATTATAGAAATATAATAAAGTGTTTAAACATTACAATAATTGAAATTTAATGATTAATGATTACTGAAAATAATTACTGATTGTTCATCTAATATTAAATGCGATCATTTATAAGACGATAATAAGTGTCATTCTCACGATATTTCATGTTTCTGATCGAAGATGGAAAAATTTATAAAAATATAAAATAAGTCACTATTATCAAATAGCTAAAAACTTTGTTTTTTATTTTGACCTGAAATAAAAGAACACTACTTCTTAGAAATTATCACTAGTCCTTCTCGAGATATTAGGTAATTCATATGTACAGTTCAAACTGTTGTTAATGTAATAAAACTAAAATAACTTCGCTAAAAGCAACATACAACACAATTAATAGTGTCTACTGGTGTTTATCTTTAGGACACACAAGCAGCTCACTCGTGAGAGCACCAATTGCCGAGATAAGGTTGCTCTGCTTGTGTGTCCTGATGAAGAAAGCTGTTTTTTGCCTTCTAAAGAGGATGCGACAAATGATTGTGTGCTGTTTGTTGCTTTTAAGGCTCCATTAAAGCCCATATTAAAACTACCTTTTTTATGTACAACCGCGGAAAAAAAAACGCTCCACCCTCTGTTAATCGAGCATCGTTCATCGTAGAGAAAATGGAATGATACCATCCCATTAGGAATAACATCCTCTACAAATTAATGTACGTCAAATTTGCATAAGGGGCCGTCTTCATATCTAAACGCGCACAAACTTTGAAATTTTCAATAGCAACACCCAAGTTTGGCAAGATAGTTCGAATCTAGAGCAAAATTCAACCTGTGATACCAATTTTCAAGTCATTTGGGTGAAGCGTTTCTGAGTTGTGAGTAAGTATGTAAAGTTTTGAGTTCCTAATGTTAAATTAGTTTCCAAGATTTCCATTCATATCTTCTGTAATAATTATCTGCTCACACTGATTATTTGTATGACGTTACTACTAAACAACCCAAACACATTTACGTGATTTTTATTTTTGTGGAAATAATTGTTTGTATGAAATATTAATTATGAAATCAATAATCGAAAAAATATGAATACAAACCTGGACATGTTTTGATAAAAATCTATTCACAAAGATTTTTATATGTTTATGTAAAATTCCAGGTGTTTCCTACCTCTAGTTTTTTCGAAATGCTTAAATATTCAGCATCACGATGATTTTAGGGGTCGTATATAAGTTTAAAAAAGGATTAATTTGAAAAAGTTATATTAATTATACGTTAATCTTTATTTAAGAAACCGGGCATTTATTTTTACCCAGTTTTAATAAAAACTTTGTATAAACAGTGTTGTATAGATGCAACCTTAACAACGTAATTCTGCTACTGTATTAAATGGTGAAAACTTGTATTGTTATAAATGGGATCTACTTATGTTACTGTCGATTAATAGTTCCGGAGCTACTGCGAGTTGAAATTGCCCACAAAATGTGATAATTTATAATAAAAAATATTTATATAAAACAATAACAAATTATAAAATGATATGATACTAAACACCATAACACGTAGCTTTACTTCAAAAGACGAATTTGTATAATTGCGGTTTAGTATGATAGTTATTACAACCTAAGAACCTCTTATTCAAAGGTAAAATGATTCTATAATTTTATTCTCAATTTATTTTCGATTATTTAACTGTATTACAAAGCAGATATTTGCTAGTCTCGTAAATTGTTTTTGAAACAGCATTATAAAATAACATTTGAAAATAAACATTTCGTTCTTCTTTATTTCTTCTTTCTTTCATTGACCCTGGCACGAATGCCCCATTAGATTTTAGCAACGTACCCAGTATGGCTTTTTACTCCTAATAATCGTGCCCTATTTGAGGCTCACATAATCCTACCCATTACAGGCCCACTGCTTTAGTAACACATACACACACAAGACAACACCACCCCCAGGCATGAAAATGCTCATCCTCTCATGCAGGAATCGAACCTGTGACCCTTTGGCTGTGAGGTAAGCCATAATATTGAATGTCAAGAGGATAGTTTAGTAATTTACAACAGTGCTATGGTCAATCAACGAAACACCGCCTTTCAAATTCCGCTTTTTAATATGGAGCTGATCCCCGAAAATTGCACATTCCGGAATATTGAATATCTTCGGATATAAAGATAGAAACGTCGTGAAAATTTGAATTTGGAGTAATTTGGGGATCTAGAACTTGTGGGTGACGTCAAAATTGGGTGCTGCCATTGGAAATTTCAAAGTTTGTGCCCGTTTAGATATGAAGACGGCCCCTTATGCAAATTTGACGCACATTAATTTGTAGAGGATATTATTCCTAATCGAATGGTATCATTCAATTTTCTCTACGATGAATGATGCTCGATTAACATAGGGTGGGACTTTTTTTTTCCGCGGCAGTACATTAGTCTCAGAATTTACTTATAGCACTGATTTCAAATTTGGCACCGATAACATTCCAACACTTTTACATAATTTTAACATATGCTTTTATAAATAAAATTTTTAGTGTACATACATTTTTGTTTTCGTTTTATAAAAATTGTTAATACATTTATGTCTAAGAATTTTTAATTTTGGTTTTAATTTGTATATATTCAAACTCATATGTCTGTTTGTGTAAAAGTTTGATATGAATATATGTGAAAAGTTTTCAAGTGAAATATTAAATAGATTGTGAGAAAAACGTACATTTGCATGAAAAAAAAGCATTTTGAAAAAACGGCAATTAAAGCATAAACATACTTTCTTTTCGCTACAGAGTTTTCTAAAATATTAATTAAAAGTACTTCCAATGTTTGTATCACTTTTTGCTATATACCTCATTTTAAAGGAAAGATTTCATAGTTTTTGATACTTTAAAAAACTTAAAATGTGTTCTGGGGTCAATTTTAAGCCTCATTTTAGTTTTATTAAGCATTTTATTTTATACTTTTGCTTTCCATCCATCCATACATACATAGGGAAATCCATCCATCCACACGTATAGGGAAAGTATTGTGACGAGGTCGAAAATTTGAATTCGAGTTTTCAACGGAAGAACACGTTTCAAGCATCTCTGAACTCGAATCGAACGCTTTTGAGATGAATTCTGATGTGTATGTGTGTGGGGGGATCCGGGGGAGCGGGGGGGGGGGATGTCCATGAGTCTATAGACTCAATATCTCACGAACGAATAAAGCGTTTCGAATATAATTTGGTACGAATATTACAATTAGTGAATACTGGAACCTTGTTGATTTTAAACAGGATCGAATGCTCGGAAAACCTCCCAATTTTCGAATGCATTTTTGAAAAAATTATTAAAACACCAGCAGTTTCATTAATGATAAAAAAATAATCATTTCAAAAGTAATTTTTCTTCTAAAAACGAGTGATTTAAGCTTTAGAACTTTAGCATAAGCCGCTTTCGAGATATTGTACAATTTTTGAATTTATCAAAAAATTAAATAGAAATAAAAAAGTAGTAAGCATCGTGAAGTACTTTCACTTTACGTCTGCAATATTATCCAACATTTTTCTCATAAATCTAGATCGTTCCATTCACAAGAGAAAATACTTTATGTAACTGTTTTGTATTTTGGCGCCTAAGAATCGTCAAT
This sequence comes from Amaurobius ferox, assembly GCA_951213105.1. Taxonomy (NCBI): domain Eukaryota; kingdom Metazoa; phylum Arthropoda; class Arachnida; order Araneae; family Amaurobiidae; genus Amaurobius; species Amaurobius ferox. The sequence goes on along the minus strand of OX578142.1, from coordinate 22,102,400 downwards.
CAATAATCATTTATTTCATGCAATTGATGAATTAAATATTAATTGCATTTTGATGAGGAATTTGCATGTGAGTATGAATATGAGTCATTCGCTTGGACTTGTTGCCAAAATCGCCCAATTTTCATTTGCGTGGTGTTAATTCACTGCTAAAATCATCGCTCTGTGGATCTTTTGCACCATTATTTCGCTATGAAAGAAGTAAAGTCATTGATTGCATTATGCAAGGAATGTCATGTTTTTCTCACATCAGATATTTCCCACAGAGGACAAATGGAGCAAATTCAATAAAAATTGGTGCGATTTTTCTAATTAATGAATGTCAGACACATGGTTGATAACGATCACTGAATATTCCTGCCGAGTAAAATATTTTTCAAAAAGAAGAAATCACCCCAGAACAGATTTCCTGCACCGTGGCAAGGCACATATTCTACACACCATATGCCACAAGTTTCATTACACACCATATGCCACACGTTTCATTAAACACCGCATATGCTACAAGTTTCATTAAACAGGTTGAAAGCATAAATTCTATTTACTACAAAACCCTTCTCCGTGAGGAACAGCTATAATTCTTCTTACCAGAAACTTAAACAGCGATTTTTTGCAATTTTTTTGTATCTGTTTGCACGAAAACATACAAAAAAAAAATCTGATGTAGGCTGCAGCATTTGATTTTCCCTACATAATAACTTTACTTTATTCATAGCGAAATTAAGATACAAATACCCACGGAACAATGTTTTCAACACTGAATTTACATCAGGTAAATTGAAATTGGGCGTCTTTGGCGACATCTGAGTCCAAACAGAATTAAACCAAATAATTTAATTTCTCCTGACCACTGCATTTGTGTCCAAACATTCTTATTCTACTACCGACCATATTTTACCGTACGCAAATGTAGTGGTCAGGAGATATTAAATTATTACTAAATTCATTTAAAATGTGTGCATTTAACATTAAAAATTATATGGACTCAACAACTATTTAAAATGTTACTTTAACGTTCTCCAAGTTAACAGACTGAACACATTTCATCATTTCAACTCTTAAAATTAACAAATCTTAAAATTAACAAATAAACAAGTAAAATTTAATAAATTTAATTGATTTTAGTTTTTTTATGCTTCAGAGATTTTTCAGTGTTCTGCGGAGTACATTTAGTAGCGGAAATTAATAAATGAATGCTTGAAATGTATAATTCGAGGATAAATATCCAAGATTTGAGGATATTTGTTGTCCTCGAGGAGTTTTAGATTTTTAATGACGAAATACGAGGACTGTCTGATTAGCTTACCTTTACACTAAATTTAAAGTCTCTGTCTCACCACTCAGTATGTTTTTCTATTATTTCACATTTCGAACGTTTGCGTGTTGTTGTTGTTGAGACCCAGACCATCCGACCTACCAGAAAGGTGTAAGGTAACTGTTTGGACGGCCGGGAAGTGCCACCCAATTTAGACCGGAACCCAGTGGGGAGGCATCCACAGGGACCGTTCCCTCCTTCCCCTACCACCAACTTCTCGGAAGGACTTACGGACCCACATGTTTAACGTGATCGTACTCCACATGAACACGGTGGCAGTTGTGGCAGCGTGCAAATTCAGCGCGCAAATCACCGGGCTACCGCGCCCGAAATGTGCCAACAGCACGCGGTGTTCCCAGGTGGTCACCCACCCAAGTACTAACCGCGCCCGATGCTGCTTGACTTCGGTGATCTAACGAGAACCGGTGTTTTCAGCAATGTAGGACCGTTGGCTACGAACGTTTTCGTTTGGAACATCTCAATATTTTCGAAAAGTCGATTCTTTTGGGGAGTGTTTTATCAAACGTCTAGTCCCTGTATCAAATTTTAAGTCTCTACATCGTATAAAAATTAAAACTATCCATTTTCTTCCAAAACCCTTGATGCGTTGAACTAAATTTAAAATCTCATTCTCTTTGTGAAGTATGTTATTCTATCATTTCACTTTTCGAAAGTTTTGTTGGGGAAAACTCTTTTCAGCGAATCCCTGGATTTTTTATTAAATGATTAGCCCATGTATCAAATATCAAATCTCTACCTCATTTAAAAGAGGGCGTTTCTCACATATTCTTAAAATCGAACATTTTGGTGTGCAGCACCCCCAAAGTAGTAAATGTTGGAAAACTGAAATTGTACGCCTTTTCCTTTCATACCATCCACATTTACACCAAATTTAAATTCTTTATTTCATCGCAAAGTATGTTTACTGTCATTTCACTTTTCGAACGTTTTAGTGTGAAGCCCCCCCCCCCCTCCTCAAATAAATATATTTGAAAAATTTGATATTTCCTAATTTTTTTTTATCAAAGGACTAGTCCATGTGTACAATCTCGAGTATCTACCACACTTAAAAAAAACATTTTTCATTTATTCAGCGAATCGATCATTTTGGTGTGCCTCATCCCTAAAGTGGTAAATATCGGGAAACTGAAATTGTACACTTCCTTCAGCTTGAACGGTTTACTCTTACACCAAGTCTCTATCTCATCGTTCAGTGTATTTTTACAATTTTTCAGAATTGAACGCATTGGTGTGCCTCCCCCCCCCTCTATTGAATATTTTGAAAAGATTTGATTTTTACCGGGACTTTTATCGAATGATTGAACAAATGTATTACATTGCAGGTTTCTATATATTCGGCAAATGCCTAAAAATACCGTACTAGGCAGACAGATGGATAGTTAGGAATTAGTATATGTAGATAGATTATTTTATTTAGACTTGTAAAACTAGCCATTTCCTCTCGCACTTCACGCAATCGAAACAGTTAGTGGTTATTAAATGTGACACCTACGCATTTAATAAAAGCTGTTAATAACTTTTATGAATATTAAAAACCTTTTAAGATTTAAGCAAAAAAAAAAAAAAAACCGCATTTTATAATTCTGTTGACACTTTAAAGGGGAAATATATTGAATCTTATTTCCGTGTGCGACAAAATGATTTGTGTAATTTTTTCCAATTGGTAGCTAAAGAATATAAAATTGTGCTTTTGAGAGGCAAAGTGGTGTTAATTTTTTTCAAATCCCTTTGTATTGTTAGCCTTAATTCTAATTTTAGATTTTTCCGTTGATCTGGAATTTAAGACGATGGAACGAGACGAAAACCAAGATTTTAGCTACTGTAGAAGGGCTCGATAATGAAGTAAAGTGGTTTCGAGTGTTTTCATTATTCCTTTGCATCCTCACTCCTAATTCTGAATTTGAGATTTTCCCCTTGGTCTCGAAGCTGAGACCCAAACTGAGATTCTAGCTATAGTGAAAGTGTTCGATAATTTAGATATATCACTTAATCACTTAACACTGGCGGAGTAAGTTTAGGTGCGCCAGCTCAAAATATTGCACCCCTTCCACTTAGCCCTCATGTTATCATTTATTAAAGTTTCGCCCCCAAACCGTTCCCAACCTCTTGATGGGGCTGCTAGTCCGTAACTCCGCCACTGTCTCCAATCAGACACTCGGCCAGTTCAGTGAATATTATTATGATTAACGTAATCACGCTACATTATAGTATAAGACTTTACGCAGAGTGGGATATAATTGTTTGTTACAATAATCTCATACTGCAAACATTGAGTTGGGTTTGACGTCAACCCCCTTCTATTTAACGACCTTTTATTGGGCAACTGCAATCAGTTTGCAATTGGAATTTTCCTCTGATTCTGATAGGATAGCATTTGGACATTGGTATTGAGATAATTGCTGGCCAATAACCTGATTAACCTTTAGTGCATGCTGTTGCCAGTACAGTAGGCAAAATTCACTGAAACTTCTTATATTGGAATTTTTAAAACGAATATGAATGTAACTGGAGCACATTTTTCTGATCTTAATTATTGAGCAACTTATTTTCCGTACACTGCAACTCTGTGTTCTATCAATATAAACTTTAGTTCCAATCAATTTTCAGTTACTTTCGATTTGATTTACTGTTCGCATCGTTTCTAGATTGTGCAGATATGAGGTAAATTAAAATTTTATCTATTATATTCTAAATATACATAATTACATTGTCTTTTATACGTTTACCACGATTTATTATCAATAAATCAATGTATGTTTTGTTTGATATTTCTTATTTTTAGACTGCAAAACTTTAATAATATTATAATTTTGATTAAGATATTTATTAAGGTTAAATGGTAGCAATTTTTTTTTATAATGCTTATAGCATCAAAATGGAAAATTTTGTTATATGATAAAGTTTTTAGGTCGTTTATGGTATTCTATTATCCATATTTTATATTTGAAATATTAAATATTTCATTCTCAATCTTTATGAATAAGTTTCTCTATACATTTTCAATACAATTTGAAACTCAAAGCTTTATTCATAGTTAGTCTTTTTAGTATTCTTTTAAATGGTTTTATAACCTTAATAATTTTATTAATTTACTGAAAAATAAGTTATTAATATTTTATACTCCTACTTTAGTCAACATTATTTAAATTAATTGAATGAAAAACTTTACATAGTATACTAAACTGAATTACAATTATACAAATGCTTTATGTGTGTTTATCTGTCATGACCGCTTATTACTCAAGAATGGCTCACCAGATTTACATACTTTTTTGAATAGTTTTTTAAGCTTAATAAGGAGCAGCTCTATGATTAAAATATTTTCAATTTTTAAACACGTTAATATATACAGCTCACAAAAATGAAGCATATAAAGGACATTTCAAAGAAAAAACAGCACTTTGCAAATGTGGTGATATATTACAATTGGCTAATATTATCTGCAGTAGTGATGTATGCAAATTTGTCTACTGAAGGAAAATCACGTGATTTATATACTGTTTTAAAAGCAGCGAACATTTTTCATAGTAAAAATAAAGATAATTCATTTAAGTTGTTGATTGGTTCTTGAAACAATGTATTTTTACTTTCCTTATATACATAGTATATTGTATAAGGAAAGTATTAGGACGGGGTCAAAAATTAGAATTCGAGTTTTCGACGGGAGAACACGTTTCAAGTATCCCTGAACATGAATCAAATGTTTTTGAGATGATGTGTGTGTGTGTAGACGATATCTCACGAACGAATGGAACGATTCGAAGGAAATTTGATACAAATATTTGGTACTTTGAATGCTGGAAGCCTATTGTTTCTATACGCAATTAGATGTTCAGAACCCATTTAAATTTTCGAGTGAAATTTTTAAAAATCATCAAAAAATCAAAACTTTTAATAAAGTTACGTAAATAGTCATTTCTTAGGTAATTTTTCATTAGAAAACTATTGACACAAATTTTAGAGCACTTATTTCTCCGTCCATTACGCTTAGCGAGATTTTAGCGGAATGTCGCCAACTTGGCGACTTTTTAAATGTTGCCAAATTAACGAAAATGTCACCAAATCGATAAAAATGAAGTTAAATCAATGAAAATGGCGACTAATTGATGAAAGTTCAATATCTTGGAAAGAACATAAGAGTTCAAAGATAAGAATAACCCATTTCTGCGTCCGTCCATCCGTAACGCTTGGCAAGAAATTTAGCGGGACGTCGCCAACTTTGCGACTATTTTAAATGTTGCCAAAGTGACAAAAATGTCGCCAAATTGATAAAAACTAACGGCAAATTGGAAATAATGTTTCGCATATTTGATTTCCGTCATATGATGGGCATACCTTCTAGTATATAAGAAATACTCTTCTCTCCGTTTGTCTGTAACACTTGATGATGCATTTGCCGAATTTGATGAATAATTTAGCCAAAATGTCTCAACTTGGCGATATTTCGCCCCAGATTGACAAAAATATAGTCAAAATTTCAAAAATGACGCTAAATTAATGAAAATGACGTCTAATTGATAAATTAATTATTAAAATATTTTAATATATGGACTCTATCACTTATTGAGGATGCTATCAATATTGATGATTGTTTATTTAGAGTTTGAACGAAATATAAGTTAATTGGATATTTTGAAATAGTTTTACATGTTGTCATCCTGAAAATCGCCAAATGTACAATTCAACGATAAAAACATAGATAGTACTGTGGATCTTATACAGTATTTTTTGACTGTAAAAGTTGTAAATTCATTGCATTATATAAGAAAAATCCTGTGCTGCCCACATCATATTTTTGATAATTGTCAAGTTAGATTTACGCGAAATATAAGCTAATTGAGTACTACGAAATAGTTTTACATGTTATCATTCAGAAAAGCGCCAAATGTACATTTCAACGTTAAAAACATTTTGCTGTGGATTTTGTGCATGATTCTTTCGCTGAGAAGTCATTGCATTATGTAGAGAAAATCATGTATTGCCCACATCAGATTTTTCAGTTTATGTTCATTATTTTGTTAAAAAAATATTAATTTTTTTTTGTATTTAAAACTGATTTTTACTTTCTAATACGAAGTATAATCAAAGTATTGTCTTCACGACAGTTTTCGATTTGGAGATTTTGATGCCAATATAGATTTTGCACGTCCTGAACACAATTTAATTGTTTTTAGAGTGCTGTACGTCTGTTTGTCTGTCTGTCTATGGTCATTTTCTTGTATTCACGATAGATGCTATAAATATTAATGGATTTTTACGAAACTTTATATTCGGCTTTGTTATCGAAAAATCTAGGCCTAGATGGCATTTTTGAAATCCGTGTGAAAACTTTGAAATTTTAACATGGCAGCATATTTTGACATAATCAGGCATAAAAGGAGTTATTTATGGCTCAATGATCACGAAACTTAATAGTTTCAATCAATGTAAAATCACTGAAAAATGGTAGTGAGACAATATTTGTATTCGTGACGTCATTAGGTGGGAAAATTACCACCCGGTTGGGGGAAACATTGCCAAACTTGTTATCTATCGAAATATTTCTTTCAAGCCTTTTAAAATGAAGGATAACATACTGTACTTGTGATCATGTGAACCAACAATACAAATTTTTCAAATTTTTTTTTGTAAAATTTGCAAAAAATAAATAAATAAATAAAAATAAATAAATACATAAATAAAATAAAATAAATAAATATAAAAATAAATAAAATAACAAGCTGCATAAAATTGAATTCTGGTATGAGAAAGTCGAGTACAGCCACACTCCATCTAATTTTAGTTTAAAAATTGATTTTCGTTTATTACGAATAAGATAAATTTGAGCCTGTTTTTAAAAACCCGATAAATCCTAATACGCTTTGTACTGGTAGTTATTGGTATTGTTTTCGAACTATGGTACTACTCCTCTGTACTGGAAAAGTTTCATGATCAGAGGACGCCATTTCATCGATATTAATAACTAATTTTCATGAATGTTACTTGGGATAATGACTCTTTTCCTGGGATAATTAACTGTATTTGTGTCCATTCCTTAATTTTCATTCTGGTTCTATTTTGCCGGATGCAGCTGCACTTGTATAGCAGAGGAATGTTTTTTTTTTCTCTTTACAGTTTGGGAAGAAGTGTTGGAGTTAGAAGCTTATATCTTTCCTGTCCTACACTTATATCTTTCCTACACTTATATCTTTCCTGTCCACTTAAATTTTTATATAGGCGTATCTTTGCTTCAGTTTGAATGTATATCACCAAAGGAATAATTTATCAGCACTAACGCCACACACATTTTCACTTTAAAAGGACAAGAACCGGCGTGCTAAATTTTCTAAATTCATCTTCTTTCTCTCAGAAATAAAAGTACTATTAGTGCAATGTTTTCAATGCAATAATTTTACATATTTTATCTTTATAGTTGTTGAGAAAAAGGGAGCATAAACTGAAAAAAAAAACATTCAGAGAAAACTAGCAAGAAAAGCATTAAATACCCCAGAGTCTGGCGGTGGCATAAGGAAAAAATCTGATGTGGGCAACACATGACTTTCCTTATATAATGTAATGAATTTACTACTTTTACAGTAAAAAAATAGGTTTTTCTTGTAGTAGATACTAATATTCTTTCCAAGATATTGAATTTTCGACAATTAGTCGTCATTTTCATTGATTTAGCAGCATTTTTATCCATTTGGCGAGATTTTCATTAATTTGGCAACATTTCAAAAAAGTCGCCAAGTTGGCGACATTCCGCCAAATTCGTCGCCAAAATCTCGCCAAGCGTTATGCACTAAGAAAAAAGTTATTCTTACAGCAGATAAATGACTATTGGCGTTCAAATACAAAAGTATTATTCAAAGTATATTTTTTCATGAATGGAACGAGCTAGATCCACGAGAATGATGTCACTCAATTTATCGCATGGTATTACATATGAAAAGTGAACATGTTTCTCAATAGGAATTTTTTTTTTATGTGACTTTTTCATAATTTTTTTAAAAATGTACAATATCCTGAGAACGGTTCATGTTAGCGTTCTAAAATTTATGCCAATCGTTTTCTAATGAAAAATTACATAAGAAATGTCTATTTGCGTAACTTTATTAGCGGTTTTGATTTTTTGACGATTTTTTCAAAATTTCATTCGAAAATTTAGGGGGGGTTCTGAACATTCGATTACGTATAAAAACAATAGGCTTCCAGTGTTTACGGATTGTGATTTTTGTACCAAATTTGGTTCGAATCGGTTCATTCATTCGTCAGTTATCGTCTCCACAGACTCACTGACACACACACATACTTTCACACACACACACACACACACACACACACACACATACACACACACAGACATCACTTCAAAAATGTTTGATTCGTGATAAGGGATGCTTGAAACGTGCTCTCCCGTCGAAAACTCGAATTCGAATTTTCGACCCCGTCACAATACTTTCCTTATACATTATGTATATAAGGAAAGTAACAATGGAAACATTTCAAAGTCTAGTTTGTGAATTAACTAATCCGATTCATCGTTGCCATTTAAATCGACAATGAAAAAAGTTCGAATGTTAAATCGAATGTCAATCCCGGTTAAAAAGAAAACTTGAAAGATTAAGGACCCCTCTCCTAGACCTATCACCTCGTAAATCAATAAGGCTCTAACGTCTATCTATTTAAATAATCGTGTTAAGTTTGATTCTAATCCCTTCATTTGCTTGAGAGCTATCATATCCACAGACAGACACAAAGACATCATTAAAAATCTGGTTGATTCGTATTCATGTATGCAAAAATGTCGAGAATCGTATTTTTAACGCCATCACAAGTATTTACTTTTTCATATCTATATGATTTGCACTGAGTGAATGAGGAGTGATTTATCAAAACTATACACCACTTCCACTAGAGCAAGAATCTTGGTTTTGGTGTCGTTCGATTCGAGATCAAGGAAGAATCAACCCGTAATTTCAAAAATTCGAATTTGCAAAGTAATAATAAGAAAACTCAAAACCACTGTTGAATTATCGAACACTTCCATTTTAGCTGGAATCTTGGTTTTGGTTGCATTCGATCCGTCTCAGCTTCCAGGTCAATGACAAAATATCTAATATTTTGAAAATTTGAATTATGAGTGACGATTCAAAATAATATTTAAAAGAATTCACAACCAAGAAAATGATCTAGAACTTGCACTCGAATCAAAATATCGGTTTTGATCTCATTCGATCCGTCGAAGCTCCCAGATTAACAAAATAATCGAAAATTCGAATTGAAGGTGACAATCCAAAGGGATTGTCAAAAAACTCACACCACTTTGCCTCTAAAAGGTGTGCGCCGTTCCAATTTTATGGTTAAATTTGAAACGGCTTTTTACATTCTGTACTTTTATTAAGTGTGTAAGTGTCCCATTTAGTGACCTCTAGCCATTGAGATCGTGCGAAGCACAGGTAAAATGGCTAGTAATTATATTGTAGGGAAAGTAAAAATATATTGTGCACCGAAATATATCGTAGTCTTAATTAGAATTACAGTTTTCACCCAAATCCCAAATAGGATTGTTTCGTTAAATTTATATTTATCCATCTTGTATTGTAAATTATAAATCATCTGTTGCACCAAATATTTAGAATACAGAGAGATAGAATCAGAGTATAGAATCAGAGATTAGAATCAGAGTATAAACGATATACGACATCTTAAAGCTCAATGTTAGACAAGTTAATACTCTTGCTCCGTTATTATTTATTCTCAAATCTTGCATGTCAAATATTTAATCGAAGATGCTCATGAATTTATTCTACACTTCAAATTGTGAATATTTCGGCTATGGCATTACCGTATTATTTGAAACGTTGCGAAAGATGTGTATATCATGTGCCTGCTTGGATGTTTATAACTGAAGATAAAAAATGTGATGTGGGCAGCACATTACATTCCCTATACAGGGTGTCCCAAAAAGATTGAAATATTCTTTACCTATTGGAGATAAGTGGGCAATGTAAATTGCAAAAATGTTGGAAGTAAGGCAGGAAATAAGGCTGAAATAGTTAATGAAATAGTTCTCCCATTCATTTTCAAAAAGTTACATCTTTTAAATTTTTATACGACCCCCTTAGACAAATTGGGTCAATCAGAAAATTTTTATTTTTAATGCTACAAGATCATTAAAAAAAACCCCGCATATCTGTATCTTTAAAATTGAGCAAGTAATATTTAATTGAAAATTGAACATTGTGAATGGGGGCCCTATATCAAATTAGAAATGTAAATGTGTGACATATCACAAAAAAGATAAAACTGGAAGATAATACATAGGACACCCAACCGCGTAGTGAGTACCACTGCTTTATATGATCTCTGTCTGTGTAATGCTTTATTTAGATGTATTTGTGATAAAAAATGTGACACATTAACGTATTTTTGCTCTAAACAATTTCCATCGTCAATTTGTTTATGATCCCTATTTTCACAGATGAAACAGCCTTTCACATGGTACGGAAAAGTGGCACAAGTCAGATTTTTTCCTTTATCATAATTCAGTTGATTTTAAAGATACAAATATGCGTTTTTCTTTTAATAATCTTGTTGCATTAAAAATAAAAAATTCTGATTGACCAAATTTGTCTAAGGGGGTCGTATAAAAATTTAAAAAGTGTAACTTTTTGAAAATTAATGGGAGGACTATTTCATTATTTCATTAACGTAGTCTTATTTCCTACCTTACTTTCAACAATTTTGCAATTTATATTGCCGACTTATCTCCAACAGGTAAAGAATTAAAGCGCGTTTCAATCTTTTTGGAACACCCAGTATAGTCCATATATTAAAGTGTTGTAAAAATAAATTTATCCATTTGGCATCATTTCTGGTATTTTAGCGCCATTATTGCAATTTTAACCATTCTTTCGTCAACCAGGGGCGACATATCGCCAAGTTGGTGACATTTCAATAAATGAATTGCCAACTTCACCAAATTTATCGCCAAAAGTTACATACAGACGAAGAGAAGAGTTTTTTTTATATATAAATGACTATTGACGAATTGTTGGTTGTAAAAGTAAAAACTATTACGCAAGTATGTTTTCTCGTGAATGGAACGAACTAGATCCACGAGAATGATGTTCACAAACGAGTCGCATAATATTGCTGGAAAAGTGAACATATTTCAGGATAATTAATGTTTCTTTTAATTTTATGTAATATTTTTGATAAATGTATTGAAAAATGTATATTATCTCTAGAACGGGTCATGATAGCGTTTTAAAGTGTATGTTATTCTTTTCCTAATGAAAAATTGCATAATAAATGATCATTTATGTGACATTATTAAAGGTTCTGACTTTTCTCAAAATTTCATTTGAAAATTTTTGTGTCTTCCTAGTTCGATTGTGTTTAAAATCAATAGGCTTTCAGAATTTGTTCTAAATTTTGTTTGAAACGCTCCATTTGCTCATGTGATATCGCTTCCACAGATTCACGGACACACACACACACACACACACACACACTTACACACATACACACTTACACACTTACATACACACATACTTACACACATACACACTTACACACACACACATGCATACTTACACACATACACAAAGCCATCACCTCAAAAAGAATCGATTCGAGTTCAAGGATACTTGAAACGTGCTCTTCCGTCGAAAACTCGAATTTGAATTTTCGACTCATACGTTATACATACTTTCCTCATTATACATTCCTATTATACCTCCATTATACATACTTTCCCCATATACATTATACTATGTATATAAGGAACTTCAATTCTTTTTGGAAAACAGTAACGCAAATTCGAGATTTTTTATTCCTAGATCCGAGAAACTTCTTGTTGTCACCCATTTAAACAATTGTACCAAATTTCATATACAGCATCAAATTTCATATGAAAATGCGTTACATGGCCGTTACATGGCTTCGTTGCTGGAATATTCTTCTAGTGAACTGAGATTTAATTTCTGCAGTTACGTTTTAGATACTAAAAATTAAAAAAATATTCAGATTCTAATATCTTTTTAACATTTAAACACGTTGGCTATACAGGGTTTATTAGCTTAATTGACCTCGATTTTCAATCTTCGTCAACTTTGTTTTAGATATATACGTAGAATTTGAAAGTTTGTTAAAGTTAAATGTGAAATTCTTCCGTATACTGTTTTCTGGTGGTTGGTATATTTGCAAAAAAAAGAAGGGTTTTAAATTTTATGTGGTCCCTTGAGCAAAATAATGTCAGTTAGAACAAGTTGAGCTGTGCAGTAAACAGTTCACAGAAAAGTAAACTGTGCAATTATGAGCAATATTCGGCGAGTTATTCCTTAATAAAAATCTGATGTGGCCGGTATATAACTTTCACTACATAATGCATTGAATTTACTTTTTCACAGCAAAAGTGTGCAAAATCCACATTTTTAATGTTGTTTTTTAACAATCTTGTTTTTGACGTTAACAACGTTGTTAACAACGCTGTTTTTAACCACGTTTTTAACAATATTTTTAACGTTGAATTGTACATTTGTCACTTTTCTTGATGACAATATGTAAAGCTACTTCGAAGTACCCAATTAAGTTATATTTCGTTCATTCATTTCTTAATTTATTTCTTAATGAATGCCACAAACTTGTTGAAATACGACGATTCATTTAATGATGATTCATTAGTTGATGATTCATTTCTCAATGAAATGAAATTATTTTTTTCATCATTGCTGAAGATTTTCATTCTTAGTGATATTTTCAAAATTTCTCTCGAAAATTGGGGTGTCTTTCAAACATTCTATTGCGTTTAAATTCAATAGGGTTTCAGTATTCACAGATTGTAACAAGCCTACTAAATTACGTTCGACAGGCTACATTCGTTCGTGAGATATCGCATCCACAAACTCACAAAAATACACACAAACAAACAAACACACACATACGTACGTGCACACACATACATACATACAAACATATATACATTAACATACATACAAATATATATACATTAACATACATACAAACATATATACATTAACATACATACATTAACATGTACACACACACACATATGGTAGGTCGGACGGTCTGGGTCTCAACAATAATACACACACACATCCCCGGCCGCCCAAATAGCTAGCTGCTCACGTCCTAGGATGAGTCGGACGGCCTGGGTCTTCAACACACACACACAGCCATCGGGCGAGGTAGCCCAGTGGTTAGCGCGCGGGAATTGCACTCGATAGGTCCTGGTTCGATTCCCTCCGTTGCCAAAACTGCCGCCGTGTTCACGCGGAGTACGATCACGTTAAACATGTGGGTCCGTAAATCTTTCCGAGTGATTGGTGGTAGGGGAAGGAAGGTACGGTCCTTGTGGATATTTCCCCCATTGGGTTCAGGTCTAAATTGGGTGGCTCTTGTCGGCTGTCCAAACAGTTACCTTACACCTTTTTGGTAGGTCGGACGGTCTGGGTCTAAACAGCAAGACACACAGCCATCAACGTTCGATTCGAGTTCGTGGATGCTTCAAACGTGCTTTTTCGCGAAAACTCGAATTTGAATTTTCAACTCCTTCCTAATAGTTTTCATATATATTATACAATGTATGTGGGAAAAACAATAAATTGCGAAGAATTACCGTAAATGGATGCAATCAAGATATTGAAGTAAATATTTTCCTAGTTGCAGCTGTTTCGTATCAAATGGATAAAAATGCCAATTACTGTGAATATTCTGTTTGACTAGTGTTTAGCTGTAGAGATTTGAATGTTCTTCATACTATATATAAACACCCAGATCTGTCTATATGTCTGGAACTGTCGGCAGTGAACTTGGTACGTAGGGTACAAATTTGGCAATCTTTTTTATAAAATCTCGCAAAACTGAATAACATTCAATATCTCAAAAAGGAAAGTTTAATTTTCTTGATAATTTTTGTTACTTGGTGGGAAATACTAATTTTGTATTATTGATTGAAAATATAGTGAGTTTTACTATTTGTTGGACAGATACGTTTTGCTAGGGTCGTAAATGAATAGCGTTTTAGTGTAGTAATAATGTGGTATGGTGTAGTATAGTGTAGTTTGGAATTATGTTATATCTGCCGGTCTGTCCGTTCCACTTGGAGAAAAATTTGGCGATTTGTGAAAAATGGCGCAATGTCGCCAAATATACAAAAATGCCTACAAATCGACAAAAATGTCTCTAAATTGGCGAAAATTCAAGAAGAATTCATTAAATTGGATGCACCTGTTCATTCACAGCACAATTTTGACTCCTAAATTTTATCTTGATGCACCTGTGAATCTTTATGGCTTTATTCGAGATTTTGATGCCCATATATGTTTCAAGACCTCTTGAACACGTTTCCACTATTGTTGGAGGGATACCCATCTGATTCAAATATTAATGGATTTTCACGAAACCTTATATCCGGCTTTGGTATAAAAAATTCTAGAACTATATAGAATTTTTTTTTTAATTCGAGCGAAAACGTGCAAATGTATTCGAAATTTTATATATATTTTTAACATGACAGCATAGGATATAATTTGACATAATCATACATAAAAGGGTTTATTTATGGCTCAATAAACACTAGACTTAATAGTTTTAATCATTGTTCTGGAAAATAGCCGTGATACCATTTTTTTGTTCGTGACGTAAGTAGCCCCTTTTAGGGGCAAGTTACTCCTTTCCTCTGGGAGTGCATTGTCAAGTATGGTATCTAGCGAAAGGCTTTTTCAAGACCTTTAAAGTGAAGGGTAACACGCTATAATTGAAATCATTTGCTCATGATACTGATTTTTTCTAAAATTTTGTTGTAAAAATTAGGGGGAAAAAAACAATTACTAAAAAAATGGATTTTAGTATGAGAAAGTTGAATTGAGCTCCAGTTAATTTTTAATATGTGAACTGCATTGGTTATTGGTGGTGCTATCAATATTGATAATTGTAAAGTTGGAATTGTCCTAAATATAAATTAATTGAGTACTTCGAAATAGTTTTACAAACTGTCATCCGGAAAAGCGCCAAATGTACAATTCAACGTTAAAAACATTATGCTATGGTTATTATACACCATTTTCTCACTGTGAAAGAAGTAAATTAATTCATTTAGGTAAAGTCATGTGCTGCCCACATCTGGTTTTTGTATGCTTGAGAAGCAATCATGGGGTAAAAGATTTTACTTTTTTTTTTCTGTACAATACTTTACAATTCACTTTCCGTATATATCGAGAGGATGTAAACACTCACGCTGTCGAATTCGGATGGATTGACATGTTTCAAGTATCCCCGAATATGAATCAAACATTTTTTTTTTTCGATGTCTGTATATCTGTAGGTGTGATATCTGTCCTGTAAATTGAACTAGTTGAGCGAAATTGTTTACGGTTATTTAAGTTAATAATACGCGAACTGCAATATTCATCGTGTATGCGTCTTGGATTGTTAAGGAATCCATGCAAAATACAAACTATTTTAAGGGTATTGCCATTGTCTTTGCTTGAAGATACACTGTGACTGAATTTTAATCATATATTATAACAGTATTTTAATCAAAATAATAAATGCCAAGTTGTTGACATTACATATTGAATTAGTTCATTTATGCAAGAATTATCATTACATATTAATTGTCCTACCAATTGAGACTAATTAAATTTTGAAAATTTTTTGTGAACGCCACTGATACAAACTAATTGTATACAAATATACACACTGCATATACCTGCATACAAACTGCTTTTACTATACATTCCTTCTTATTTTCTGTTTACACAAATGGCGAAATTATTAAAGTAAAAAAAAAAAGATTTTTTTTTTCAGACTGGGCCTCGAATTCAGCGATGAGCATTCAACGGCCAGGACCTTAAGTGAGGTCACAGCTCTCGTCAGGTTCAACGTTCGGATCAACGTTCTATGGGGGGAAGGCCTTCGGCCTAGGGACTGCGAAGATCACCTTGGATGCCCCAATTTAAACACGTCCGACCTCCAAAAGTCCTGGGTTGACCTGAGTCTGACACGGTTGAGGAAAGGACTGGGACGAGATGCACCGCATTAAAGATCTAGGTGACCTCCACTTATTGAGGATTTAGAAAAGGGTGAGGTTACCAATATCGAATTTACTATGAAGCTTCAGAACTTCAGACAACAAGGGGCCCTCAATGACCAAGTTTTCACAGGTTTTTTTTTTTTTTTGTCGTGTAAAGGAATCAAGAGTTACATTTACATAAGCAAATTTGTATTCTTTTTATATATAAATTTACATTTTACTTATTTTTATCTAGATAGGGTATATCAGAAGTACGACCTATGCTATTGAATTTAGGAGTCTATTCCACCAGTTTCTTTATTGTATAAGTAAAAAAATGTGATGTGGGCAGCACATGACTTTCTCTACTTTATGCAATGACATTACTTCTTTCACAACAAATAATAGTGTACAAGATCTACGGTACAATAGTTTTGGTATTGAGTTAACGCCACGTAAATTGAAATGGAGCACTCTTGGCAACTTATTAGCCCAAACAGAATGACTTATTCAGAAGTCAAATACACTTTGTGCGAAGGATGAAGAAAATGATAAGGACTTATTCACACGATTTTTATTCTTACAGAAACATCAAAATGCAATTGAGATTGAATAAATATCCTGTTAAATAAAGGACTATTGGCAATTTCTTTGCCATTAAAATATCAAAATGATTATAAAAACAATTTTCTATAGTGGTTGGATCCACGAGAATGGTGTTAACAGATTTGTTGCATAATGTTGCAAGTAAACCTATTCGGTGATACGTACTACTCTTTTAAGATTGTGTATTTTTTTTTATAAATTTATTTGAAAAAACGTGCAATATCTCGAGAAGGATTTATACTAACGTTTTAAAGTTTATACCATTCGTTTTCTAAAGAAAAATTATATATGAAATAATTATTTATATATCATTATTAATATCATTATTAGAAGTCTTTTTATGATTTTTTTTTTCAGAAAATCATTCGAAGAATGGAGTAGTGGAGGTTTCCTAATATCCGACCATGTTTAAAATCAATAGGGTTCCAGTATTCATTGATTGTAATACTCGTAACAAATTATTTTCGAAGCTCTTCATCCGTTTGTAAGATATCACGTCACACGCATACACACACTTACACACACACATACACACACAGATATATACATAGACGCACATAGACATCATATCACAAAAGTTCGATATAACCCCAGTAGCATGACAATATTAGGCCAATATTGTATAACCTGGCGTTTTATTGGAAATATTTCCAACGTAACGCTAATATTGGGATACATTCTTCGCCAATATTAGCTAGATATTGGTATTACAATATTACGCCAATATTGGCTGTTACATTGGCAATACTTCCTATATATGGAATATATTAGCAACCAATACCTCATGAATATTGGGTATATATATTGGAAGCCAATATTGTCAAAGTGTCCCCATGCTCATACTGGTCTAATATTGGGTCTATATATACTGCTAATATTGCGCTAATTATAGCACGCTACTCGGGGAGTTCATGGATGTTTAAAACGCAATCCTCCGTCGAAAACTCAATATCGAATTTTCGACCTGGTCACAATATTTTCCGTATAAATTATAGGTATGTAGGGAAAGTAATAGGTAAAAGCACAGTTCTCCAAAAATTAAACGTCTTAAAATATCTTCTTGATCAATATACTCATCCTTATTTCTGCCTTAGCATTTATGTATATTTTAAAAATAGGAACTGTTAACCCAGTTTTTATAATACGCGATGAAGGATTTGTGGAACTCAATCTAATCTTCTGGGCAATGTTTGTTGAGCTGCGTTTTTGAAGGGATTTTATGGCGAAATGAAATATATGGTAGGCCTATGTCGTCATCGTAGAGAGAATGACTGTAGTCATAGCGCTGCATTAATGTTTAATAAATGTAGTGACTCGGCCATACATCCGTTTTATGGCCTTCTAATGACCGAATTCTTGTTGTAATACTTTAATTGAACGATGTCGTTTTCAAGCATAGCCAGGCCTAAAATATTTCGATTTCCCTCATTTACCAAACTGCAGTTAAAATTTCCCTTTTTCAGGGAATGAGACCGAGTGCAGGAATAATCCGATATAAATTTGATCACCTTATACTTACTCTCGTAACAACGACAATTCAAAACTTGTTTGTGTCTGTCTGTCCACAACTCGAAAATGCCTCGACTGATTTCCATCCTTTTTATCCCCACTGATATGCTATGTTTAACTGAATGCGGGTTTATGGCTCAAATTTTATGTAGATTTTGCAGCGCGTTAAAAAGTCATCACATGCTACAGTTCCGTTATGCTACACCGGACTATAAGAACTAATTCCACTAAAATTGCGACGTGCTGTTTTCTGTGCATCAATCGATTAATTGAAATTAATTGTGAATCAATTAATTTTCTGTGCACGAGAAAACATGTAAATAACATACACTACGTGATAGTGAAAATGAGACATCAAGGATGTGGGCAGAGAGTGGTGAAAATCGACAAACAGAGAGAGACAACAACGAACAATAAGTGATGTTTATTGCAATATGATACACCTATACACTGAGCGATAACACTGTCTCATCTGTTGGTTGAAGGACCACCGCTGGCGGCGATACAGACAGCAACACGTCTAGGTACAGAGTCAATGAGCGTGCGGATGGTGTCCTGAGGGATGACTGCCCATTCCCTGTCAACCATTTGCCAGAGTTCGTCTTTTAAACCCGGCGGTGGCAGCGCACGCAAGCGACGTCCAATCACGTCCCAAACATGTTCGATTGGTGAGAGATCAGGGGAGACTGGTGGCCAGAGAAATACCTGGGTACTTTGCAGGACATTTTGGCTGATACGTGCCGTGTGTGGTCGGGCGT
The DNA here is from genome assembly GCA_951213105.1 of Amaurobius ferox. Classification (NCBI taxonomy): domain Eukaryota; kingdom Metazoa; phylum Arthropoda; class Arachnida; order Araneae; family Amaurobiidae; genus Amaurobius; species Amaurobius ferox. The sequence continues at coordinate 22,083,172 of OX578142.1, read as the reverse complement.
TATCCTGCTGGTAAATGGCATTGGGCACCCCTGGAGGAAGGGTAGTGTCACCGGCAGCAGCACGTCATCCACGTATCGTTAGGCTGTCATAGTGTTCTCGATACGGACTAGGAGTGACCTGCTATCGTAGTCGATGACTCCTCAAACCATGATACAGCGTTGTCGCGCGGTGTGGCGTTCCACAGATGCGGCCGGATTAGACCTTTCACCACTTCGGCGCCAGACTCTTACACGGCGACTGTCATCGCTAAAACAGAAGCTTGACTCGTCTAAAAACACGACCCTGTGCCATTCCACCGTCCACGTGGCTCTATCCCGACACCATTGCAAACGGAGGCGTCTGTGCTGTTGGGTCAATAGCAGTCTTTTTAACGGGCGCCATGAGTGCAGGCCGTCGGAGACCAATCGGTTGATAATGATCCTGGTCGATATGGGAGCATCAAGCGTGTCCTGCACATGCTGCAAAAGGGCGACGGAAGTGGTATGCGGAGCCGCCAACACTTGCCGGCAGATGCGTCGGTCCACGCGTTCTGACGCGCTCTGGTCGTACCGGCACCCCTCAAACGTGCGACATTCCCTTGTTCCAATCATTTTCGCCACTGCCGGTGCACCGTGGACGCGTGTAGGTGGCTGTCCGCTGAGATTTGGAGTATGGACCAATCTGTCCTTTTGAATTCGATCAGCATACCCTCTTGAAATTGATTGTCTGCTGAAACTGCCTCGGTTGGCAGCGGCCTGGCACTCTCTGCTACTACAGGTTTCCTCTGAGACTCAAAAAAATGAAAAATGATTTCCCTGGCAGACTATTTCCGATTCTGCAGGTTCCTTCCCTTATATCTCACTCAACGTGTGCGGGACACGCATAACTTTGTGAGCTGCGTCTACCCTGCAATTTGCATATTTTTCTGCCCACTCCTTCTTGATGTCTCATTTTCACTGTCACGTAGTGTATTTCTCATTTGGGATTCGAACCACAAATCCACACCTGGCCAGCCAATGCTCTATCCATGCAGCTATTTAGGCAATTTTCTTTTGTTCTGTAGTTGAATTGGACTCTTATTTCCTCTCCTTCAAATTTCCTATCGAAAGTGAAACTTCAGATGAGATCGAACTGCGCATTCGTCTTTTTATGTAGAAAAGTATCTTATTCTATTAATACTCCTAAATTAAAAATCGCTGTCATAAATTGTAGGGTCTTGGTTAAATTAATATATTTATACAGATTTATAAGTGTATAAAGTCTATGTGATATCTTTGTAGTTATAAAACGAAGTTTATGCAGTATCTCTGTATAGATTTATAGGTGTATATTACATCTCCTATGGAATAAAATGTGTGCGCTATCTCTGTATACAGTGTCCCAGAAAGTCCTGGAGCGACCTTTATTTCATACACAGTTAGTTGTGCATATGGTATACTTCCAACTACAAAAATGTTTAACGTTTCAATTTATCTTATTACAGATAACAAAACATATTTGTGGAAAAATATGAAATCTAACTTTTTAAAAGGTCCCTCAATCAAATTTTTCCACTTACTGAAATATTCATATATTAACGGGTAAAACTAAAAAATATTCAATTCTTTCACGAGCCAAATTTACCGAGATACTGCAGCTCAAATATGCAGCAGTATTTTGCTGAGAAATTGGGGATTATACCAGTAGCGTAGCGTGATATGTTTGAGTGGGAAGGTTGAGCGATTAGCAATTTAACTTGGAAAAGGTTTTTGTGTTGTAAGTGAATTTATATTGGAATTCGCACTTTTAATAATTTTTTTTCCTTGGTGAGTAAATAAAATAATTTAACATAAAAATGCTAAGAGTGAATGAAATGCACAATATGTTATAATATATTACCTATGTAAGATAAATACATACAAAGTATAACATTTTAAATGTTTCCTTATTTCTAAATTAGTTCCTTATTTCTAAATAATTTTCACAACCTTTCCATTAACACTTTACAACAAAGTTGAAAAGTGTTTATGACTTTGTTCATTCTGTCTGTCTGTCCGTTCCCATGATAACTGCCGTAAAAATGACTTTATCAAAATGAAATTTTAGTATGTTGTTCAGACGGTCTGTGGGACCTATGGGAATATAAATGAATAATATCACTCAATTAGTTTTGGATTGAACCCGGGTTGAAAAAATGAAATACATTGAACCCTGTGGGACCTAATTTTTCAAACATTTCTTAAGCGGATTTAAAATTCACAAATTGCTTCGAAAGTTTTAGGAAATATTCAAATTATCCCATAAAATATATAAAAAAATTTCAGCAAATATATTCAATAGTTTTTTAAATAAAAATGAAAATAATAATTACACCTTTTATAGGAAGCGATCACGTGACCATTATATGAAGATATCACGTGACCCACTTCAAAATAAAATATGGCATCCATCTTGTGTCAAAATCGTGATTTTTAAAGTTCTTTTTAATTCATATTTAATGTTGCATCCGTCCTAGTATTATTGTAGTATTATGATAATTTTAAAATTATTACCGAGGAATGTATCGCATGTTAAAGATGTTTAAACCAGGCAATTTATATTTCAACGCCGTCATTTGAATGAAGTTCATTTTTTCGATGAAGTTTTAAATTTTCAAATATAATAAATTAATGTAGTATTGTGATAATTTTAAAAATATTACCGAGGAATGTATCGCATTTTAGAGATGTTTAAATAAAATTGCATTGAAGTTGGAAAGTGTTTCATAATCAATGCTTTATGCATGACTGATTTTGTTAAATATGAAATCATGGTCGCTCAAAGGGGAGGACACTCTCCCCCTTGGATATTTAAGACAACAAAGGCGAGCATCAAGCTATAGACGATGTTGTACATATTATTCTTGAGTTTACCCCCCCCCCCCCCCTGAAAATGTTCTACGGGTGCTCATGTATAAGTGCACTGAAAATTTGTGAGAAATCTGAAGCATAAACTTAGTTGAAAATCACTGTAGTCAACAATGTCCTTAAACAATAAACAATATTGTATATTAATTATTTACAAATACTGTACAATGAAAACTTAAAAATATCTAATAATTACAATATGCTAAGAATCCGCTAGAAAATTATCAACCACTTTTATCTAACCGAGATTCTCGCCTAACATGGGATTTTTAAAGAGAAATCCAATTTATTGTTTCTAAAACTCCCAAATACGCAAACGGATGCTTCGCCATATTGATGCCGATATAAGTCTACTTTGCAAATTACTTAAACTTAATGGTAATCATTATTATTATATTTCTTCGTCTTGGTATTGTTTAAAGTTAGGTAAGTGCTAGGTTATTCGGGAAAAATGACTAAAATTCCTTAGTATTACAAATAATGATTATTTTCTATGAATATTAATTAATAGAATCACGTTTGACCCACAATGAAGGATACATTAGCCTTGCACTACCCACAGTTACCTACCCACTATTGATAAAACGTCACTCCCACATCCAATCATTTATTGTTTATAAAGGGTTGAAATAGGGGACGCAAAAGCCACACCTTTCTATAAGCTAGCTTCCATGTTAGTTTATCAGCTAGGGAGGAGTTTAACAAATGGGTGGTTTAAATGCCATGCTTCTCTTTATAGACCACGAAGGCTGGATGATTTCAGCTTCTAAAACATTAAAATATGCTTTTTAATGGGAGAAATACTTTGAATCGTGTCACTTTTAGCAAGTAAAATGTAACAATTTTCTAAATAATACATATATCTTCCCAAAATTATTTAAAAAATTATAATAAATAAAAGAATGTTTAAATAATTATTTAAACTAGATTTTAAACAGGGGAGGCTCAGCTTTTTAGCCTCAATTAACCATACGCCGCTGGGTTGTACACAAATTGAATTGCGAATCACGTCAATTTGTCAGCAAATACCTCGTATTATGCATACCTATAGTCTCCCTTCAAAACAAATTATTATGTGTTAAAGGACTTTCTGGGACAGACTGATAAATCCTAAAGATATGCCATTAAATGAAATATAAAACAAATATCGTGAATTGTTTTATTTTTATTCTATACAGCTCGGAATGATGAATTCGCGGACGTGGGAAAGTGATTTAAGTCATAAAATTCAATGTTTCATATCTCGGTAAATTTTGTTTGTAAAAGAATCGAACATGTTTAAGTATTACATGTTAATGCATGAATACATTTTAGTAATTGGGAAATGTTGGATTGAGGAACCGTTAGATGTTAGATTTCATATTTTTCGATGAAATAAGTTTCTCGATCTAAAACTGTTATCAGATAAATTATAACCTTATTTTAAACATTTCTGTCATTAGAAATACATATCTATCATCAACGGTTCAGGAAATAAAGGACTGTAGATGTGTATGTAATATCTCTGTCTAGAGTAAGGTGCATGTGATGATTCTGTATAGAATGATGTGCCTATGCAGGGGCGTAACAATCCGTGTCCTGAAAGTGATCTCAAAAAGAACGGCAGAACAAGATTACGCCAATCACCATCGTGAAATAATAAGTTTAGCTGCCTCTTCTCATCTCTCTGACCAGAGCAATCGCATTCAATCTGCCTATATTAAAACACTAGAACGAATTACCCGCCGTTGCTCGGGTCCTAAATAAGCAGCAACTGTTTATAAATACATAATACGAACACCGAAACCCATTTTGACTTCTCATGCAAACGCGAAAAAGAAAGCAACGTGTATGATACGAAATCACATCTAAATGCACGCCTAGTTTAAATCTCAGTAAGAATTGCACGAGAATGAATAAAAACAGGATTAAGAGTATCCGCAGTCGCGTCTTAAAGCGGTCCGGACCTCCGGGCTTCAGTTAGTTCAAAGCGCAACGGAGATGTTTAAAACGCACGAAAAACCTTCCGTAAGTACAACAGCTCATGAAAAGATCACGATTTCCCCGATGCGTGAGGAGTGGATTGACAGAAAAACTCCGGCAATAGCGGCCTGATAAAATCAAATTCATGTCTCGGATAAAAAATGTATAATTAATCAAAGGATGGGTTAATGAAATTATTTTTTCTTCTGACGTGGTATGTGATATTTTAGACAGAAAAAAGAAATGAACGTTGGATAGCACGTCAGTTTTCTTCATCATCGAAGAAGTAAAACGCCCAAAAAATATATAACTTTTAAAAATTCATTACAATTTATCTATTCATCATAGGGACTCCGTTCAAAGTTTGTTATAAAGATAATTTTTCGGTTTTTCCGGGGGTCTCAAGATAGAAACTCTAATGATACAAGTCGCTAAGGAATCGATTTGTATGAATAGAGGCCAAAATCGTTGTAAATCGGACTAACACATAAAATAACTGAAAAGCTCATTAGAAATTAAAATAAAAATAAAGCCGAGGTGCACCTATTCGGGTCCTCAAGTACCTATGCACCAAGTTTCAGGGTCGTAGGACGCTTAGATTTCCCCCTCTACAGACTGCACACATACATATCTTTCTTTGTAAGTTTAATAAAAAAAAAGTGTTCTAAAGCCCTAATTGAAGATTAAATTTTGCCAGAAATCGTAAAATATAAATCCATGGAAAGCGATTTTTTATGTGTGTATTCTGTATTATTGCTATTTTTCGCTTTCCCGGTCTCCGTAGCTTCTGTTGAATGGTCATTTAACAAATTAGAACTTGTAAAATGCTACAAAAGAAATTCTATCGAGCATTTACAGTTAAGTGATTTAGGTTGTATAGAAATTAAAAATATTGAAGCCAGAAAAATAAATTTGACAGAGCTGATTGATGAGTTTTCTGCTGAAAAAGTTAAAAAACTTTAATTGTTTGTTCAAATGTTGTATTGACATTTATATGTGATAATATTGTATGTTAACTCTTCCATATAATAAGTAACTTCATCATTTGTTCTGAATACATCCAAACAATTTCAGCTAGAAAGGTGGCTTCAAATAATGTTGGGAACCCAGAATAATTGTGCTTATGAACCAACGCCACTGTGTATGGGATAATTGTATAGAATTAGGTGCATATAATGTCTCTGATTACTTGATGGATTGTGAATTTTTTCTTTTCAGCCTTGGATGCATTTATTTAGCTATAATGGTGCAGTGTTCTGACGCTGCTAAAGTTGCAGATAATCCGAATAACATCAACTGCCAGACAACTTTCAGGGGTAAGATTCTTTCAAAATATCTCTAATAACATTTATTTAAGTAATTTACCGCATTTTATTTCTATCAAATTTATTCCCAGAAATAGTTAAACATATTTTCGATATAACATATTAACAGGCATTAAAAACCCAACCGAAAAATTCCTGGGATCTGATGCCAAGCAAAATAACATCAATAATCTTCTCGGAACAGAATGGTTTACATTCAAAACGTCTGAAGTCGTGTAACTGTGCTTGTTCTTTACACCAAAATTTACAATATTAAATTCAATTTTGAGCAAAAATAAGTCATTGTTGTTTGGAATCCTTTATAATTATATTACAAGAAAATAGGATGAGCTATCTTTCTACTTCAGCGATAACCCTTTATATATGAATAATATATTTAGAGTAGAGATTTCGAATCGAAATAATTGTCTAATGTCTTTTTAGCTTTCCAGTCCCTACCCTGGTAACCTAGAAGACTGAATCTTTCCGCACATAGTACCGTCCACTAGACAGAACCTAACAGAGCATTATTTTTTATTCTCCTTCTTCCCTTCGAAAAGTTTCTTCTGGATTCTCTAGAAACTCTATCTCTCTCCCCCCCCCCCCGGTGAGCTAGAAGGTTGATTCTCTGCACCCTTGTAATATCGACTATGGGGGGGGGGGATAAAACCTTACGGAGCCGAATTTTTTTAATGCCTCCGGGGGCGTTTTTCTAAGAAAATGATTTCCATGTCTTACAGAAACCCCCGTTGACCCTTCCCTATTATAACACCCGTGTTTATATGTTGAGGCATCTATGTAATAACTGTCCATTGTGATTTTGCTTTTTAAGCTTTCGAAACGCTCCTGTGATCTCGAATGCAAAATATTTGCATAGATAGCACGATGTCGTTGCTATCGGAGCAGAACCCAGTGGGGGAGGCATCCACAGGGACCCTACCATCCTTCCACTACCACTATAGAAATTAATTGAGCCGTATTTTCAATTCCTCCCTCGGGTGCAGCGAGGGATCGAAAGGACATCAGCTAGAGGATAGAACCTAACTAAAGCTCAGACGACTGTTTTTGACGCTAAGCGCCATATACTGTCAAAAAATGTCAAATTTATTAAAAAGGATGCAATTTAATTTTTCATAGTGTTTGTTCCCTGCCATTGACAGACTTAAATACTAGTTAATATGGAATGAAAACTAATAAGCAAAAACAATTTTAATTGCATCGTTTCATCGGTTTACGAAATGTAGAGAGATTTGCCTTGCAAGGATTTCTGGCATACAGAATAGGGAGAAAAGTAAAAATTTTGATGTGTCCAACACATTACTTTCCCTATAAAAGAACAAATTTCTATATTTTTGAACAACAAAACTGTGAGTTATTTATTTCTTGAGTTCGCTGAAAATAAGCATACACCATCTCAAATCACTCGCTTCTCCGAAGAGATGTCACGTTCCCAGTGGATAAAATAAAATTTCTAATGTATCGAAACTGCTCGTGATAACTCCTTCTTCTTCTTCTTCGACCCAGACCGTCCGACCTACCCGAAAGATATAAGGTATCTGTTTGGACGGCCGAAAAGTGCCACCCAATTTAGACCGGAACCCAGTGGGGAAGGCATCCACAGGGACCCTACCATCCTTCCACTACCACTAACTTTTCGGAAGGACTTACGGACCCACATGTTTAACGTGATCGTACTCCGCGTGAACAGGGCGGCAGTTTTGTCAGTGGCGGGAATCGAACCTGGGCCGTCCGAGTGCAACTACTGAGCTGTCTAGCCCCGTGATAACTCCTTAAAATTGTTTAACTTATTTATTGTTAAATATGCTTATAAAAAATTCACTCAATTCATAACAATGGTGTTTTTTTAAAATAAAATATATTAAATGTATTAAGAGCATCCTATGGAAGATGTCTTCTGCTCTTATATAAAATTTACTTAAAGCAATTATTGAAAGCAAATATACTAATTATATACTGTATAAAAACATACTAATTATATAATTATATACGTTATACTTAGGCATTATATAATCATACTAATTATATAATTATATACAAACATAATATACTATTAATATCTTTTTGACTGGTTGTTCAAAACTCTCTTTTGTTTTTCTCCATTTTGGAAAACAAGTTCGGAAAATGGAGGACTTTTCTTCCGCCCAATTTTTCTGGAAATCAATAACCCCTTCGTGTTAACCACTTCGCAATAATTTCCCTTTATATATACTATGTATTTTATTAAAAATTAATTTTGGTGAGATACAATATTTCGTAATTCGTATTCATTAATTCACACCGGTTAGATTATTTTGTTGTCGAAATTGCAATGCGCACAATAATTAGCAGCTATAAAAATTTCAGCATAGTTTTCGCAACCATATAGCAGCAGGACCGTCCATGCAAATTGTGTGTCCCTCTACAAACATTTAGATGTAGAGCAGTGACAAAGGACGGCCGGGGAAAACACAGAAATAATAATATACTTAGACATACATTGGCAATATACATAGACAATACACATAGACGGTATACATGGAATGGATATTAGTAATTAAACTACACAGACCACAGACACTCCGGATTAGAACATTAAAGAGTATATTTTCGTATATGAGCAGGTTTACATGTTCAACCAATAAATATATTGGGAAATAATAAATGTTAAAATTCAATAATACATAAAAGAGAAAATAGAAAAATAAAATTTAAATATTTACAGAAAGAAATTGAAGCAGTGAAGTAAGCGAAATAAAATAACATTCACCAGATCAGAATTAAAAGCAAAAACAATGCAATTGGCAAGCCAATCTAGGGTATATTATTTGCTATGTTCTTGACAATAAGAATACAGTTCTTACTTCTACCGATAGAAATTTTATTTTTGCAGACATTGAAAAACCAAACGGGTTGATTTAAAATGAAATTTTTTAGTATGCGGGCTTTCGAAAACATAATGATCATCACCACCTGGTCTTACTAAAATTGTGTAAGTATCTTTTATAAATGATCCGGTAACAAAGTATATCAAATATGTATTGTAAATTTAGAAATATAAATTAACTGTTGGTAAATAGAATATAACTCTAGTGGGTTTATTAGTTTAAATTGAAATTACGTTATCTAGATATGTTTATCTTACAAATTTTCTAAATGCAAGAATAAAGATATGTACCAGTGAAATAGGCACCATTTTTAGAGACAAATTTTGGAATTTGATTTATTAATATGTGTTAAATTTTGATAAGCCCATTCAGTTGCAAATTTTATTGCTGTTATTTCAGGCTGGAAAGCTGTATTCCTAGAATCCGATTTGTAACAGACAAGATTTTCCAGAAAATAGAGAATCCTACATTATCATCAATCTTTGATCCATAATTAGAATAAGTAATTTCATCACATTCTGGTAATGGGATTAATCAGTTAGCAGGAGGAATTCCGAAAAATAACTACTATAGTAAAAGCAAATAAGGTATAGGAAATTATAATTTCAAAAGATATTAATACTTTTCTTCCAAAATAAATATTTTATAAAGTATATTAATTTAAAATGAATTGCTGGAAAACCTAGAATAGAAAAAAGAACAACGCTAAAGGAAGTTTGATAACCTATAGAAATTCTAAAAATAAATCGCCTTTGTAAAGAAATTAGTTTTTTAGCCTGTGCTTAAGTGAGTTTTCCTCTCCAAACTTTAGAACCCTAAGCAATATATGTTTTTCAATATAATAGATACCATAATTAATAAACTTTTATTCATTGCCCAATTACTACCTGTTATTTTATCAAAGTTTAGATGAAACTTGTAACACCTTTCCTTCAAATAATAGATATCGAATAGAATAGTACTCCATGACCACTTATTATCAATTATTAGTCCCAAAAATTTCAAATTTCAGTTATTTTTATTGATTATCCTTGCAATTTGAAAATTGGATTTCTTTTTCCAGACAACTTTTATTCCCACCATTTACGATACAGTTACATTTTCTCACTGAAATCTTTAATTTTAACGTTGTAAGGTAATTAGAAATTAAATTTAATTAAGAATTTGTATTAAATTCAAAGCGGGTTACATTTGTGCAGAATTTGGTTCGGCTGAGTAGTTTGTGAAATAGTTGTTGTGAAAATTACATTTGCGCAAAACGTGCACGATTCGCAAAGAATTAAAAGAAAGTTAAATTGTCGTTTTCGTTCTTGTATAGCAGCCTAATTTTGCGCAAAATTTAGTTTTATCTGGTTATGTAATAGTGGAAAAAACGAAGTTACATAGATTGGATGAAACGACCAACCGACAGATGGTCGAAATGCTAAAAGTATATTTTCATAATAAACACATACAAAAACGTATAGATTTTCGATTTAGCTGAAAAGTATTTCAAAACTAAAACAATACTTCTCATTAAGGCGGGAAGTAATATGGTTTATCTGTGTTCAGAGTTGCTCAAAACGTATCAATCAAAATCCGGGAGTCGGATATTTGACTCCATTACAATACTTTCCCTTTACATATGCTATGTAACGTAAGGTAAGTAGTACAAATCATTTATGTAACATATGAAAGTTGATAAAACTTATTTATGTAATTTAAAATGAATGAAAGCTATGATTTTATTATCGTTTATTTACCTAATTTGATACAATGTATTATGCTGATATTCGAAGAAAAATCTTATCAAGCGTAAAAGCTTGATGATATGATATTTCACCTATCTCCCCCCATGCGTCCCAATTTTTACATTGTTCCAAGAATGTTTCCAAAATTCCTTTTTATTATCATTCCTTCGTTACGTAATCTTTCTACTAAAACTTGGTCCCGTGACTCGGTGTCTAAATATGCTCTATATCTTAATTTTTTAGCCAATTTAAGCTTTCCCTTATCACGCATCTATGTATTGAGAATCAGATACAAATGATAGATACTGTGGAGTTTGGCATAAAAAAGGTTCTCGCTTTTTTATTCCTATCTTATTCGATTTTCGAAGAGATATATTGCTACGAGGACGTGAATTAAAGGAAATTTTGTGTTTTTTTTTCACTTCAATAAGCACGTGAACCCGTTAAGCAACTTATGCTTGGCCTTGACGTTTAGAGAATATGAAGATTGTTTGAATACATCTTCATGGGCATCATCGATGACTTGACCAGCTCTTCCTATTTTGTAGAAAGCTTAGAAACATCGAGTGGTAAGTCTCATTTAATATTTACTACTGCATTTAATATTTACTCTACGATATAATCTACAAATTGAAAGAGTTTTAAATATTTTAATTAAACAGTCAGGTATAAATGTATTTAATGTACTGTAATGAGCGTTTGCAATCTAAAACAATATATTTTTGCTATTTTATCTAATCCATTATATTATAAAGCTAAAAAATCAGCTCAAAAAAGTATTGTTTTATTTACAATGTTTCAGACATATTGAAATACATTTCAGACGTATTAAAATACATTCCAGACATATTAAAGTGCATTACCGACGTATTAAAATACATTTAGACGTATTAAAACACATTTTAGACGCATTAAAATACATTGCACACGTATTAAAGTGCATTACAGAAGTATAAAAATACATTTCGGATGTACATTACAGACGTATTAAAATACATTTCAGACGTATTAAAATACACTCGAGGCATATTAAAGCACATTATAGATATATTGAAATACATTTCAAACGTATTAAAATAAATTCCAGACGTATTAAAGTGCATTACAGACGTATTAAACTACTTTGCATACGTATTGAAACACATTTTAGACGTATTGAAATACGTTACAGACGTATTAAAGTGCATTACAGACGTGTTGAAATACATTACAGATGTACATTATAGACTTATTAAAAGATATTACAAGTATATATTGAAATAAATTCCAGACGCATTAAAATATACTCCAGCGTTTAACGCTTTCGGGTGCTATACGTTCATCATCAGGAGGCAAATTAATAAAAAAAACATACGATTAGATGGCATATCCATGCAGTTACACGCAAAAAGGAATTTAAAATGTGCTTAAATCAGAACATTTAAGTGATATGAAACATAAGTAAAATTACAACAAGATAAAATAAATGTTTAAATCCTGCTGTAATTTACTTGCAGTGTTGCATTTCTTATCACTTTAAATTTGAGCATTTTAAGTTCGTATTTCTGTGTAAAACTGCATGGACCATCTAACCGTATAGTTTGCCATTTTGCCTTCTAATGATGGGCGTATGGTACCCAAGAGCTCTAAAGGCTGAAATTGAAGGTATTTTAATACATCTGAAATTCTGTAAATAATAATTTTTAATGCTTTTACTTTTCCTACAATACATGGTAATTAAAATCGTGTCGAAAATCACAACTCGAGTTTTCGACGAATCTACATGTTTCAAGTATCTTAGAACACGAAATTTTTTTTAACATAACGTCTGTGTGATTGTGAAAGAGAGAGAGAGCGTGTGTGTGTCTGTCTGTTCAATATATGTATTCACTCTAACTCAAAAACTAATTGAGTAAAGTTCATAAAATTTTCTAGGTAAATCACGTGTGGTTTACCCTGGTGCTGATTAGATTTTGGTACGATTCGGTAAAGAGAAACCTGCTTTTACGAACTGGTTCGCACAAGTCGCATGTATCCACTCTAATGGAAAAACGAATCGACAAAATTTTACAAAATTTGTTAGATAAGTCAATTGTGTAATTCCCTCGTACTGATTAAATTTTGATACAATTCGGGAAAAAAAAGAACCTGTCTTTTTGCAAAATAGCCCCCAAAACTCGTATGTATCCATTCTTGCTGAGAAACTCATTGACCAAATTTCGCAAAATCTGTTACCGTGTTGCTGGTTAGATTTAGGTACGATTCGAAAAGCAAGGATTTGCCTTTTTCTGCGAAATGGCTGGCAAAAATTGTCAAAATCTGAAATAAAATACTACAAATGTATCAATTAAATGTTTGTTTTATTATATTTGTATATAATTATATTTGTTTTATAATTTTTTACGACAAAAAGAATAATACCAACCCTATTACTCTGAGATGGACCATTCTAGTGGTATTTAAGTTTATTAATTTTAAGGAACTGAACATGTTTTTCACTGCAGTTAAAAAACTATTTAATGAAATTTCTTAAAATTGAGTAGTTACGTCCACTGAGGACTAACCTGATATTGATCAGATTTTGACTTGATTCGAAAAAATATAACTAGCCCTTTTTTGAGAAATGGCGCGCAAAGGTGGTGAAAATCTGAAATAAATGATTAAAATTGCTTAAATATATTAATAAAGTACTTGTTCTTTATGTAATTTTTAACAGCAAAGCGAATAATACTGACCTCATGACTCTAGGATGAATCGTTCTCGATATATTTTAGTTTTTTGGAATTTTGAGAAGGTGAAAACTTCAAAATGCATTGAGTTGCCAAAGGAAATGAAGATGCATTAAAAATGCAAATTGGATGTAACATCAGAGAATGCTGGATATAATTGCAGAAAATAACCCATGTAATTTTCTGCAACTAAACTCAATTTAATGAAATAAAAATTCATCATGAAATAAAAATTTAGAAAATAAATTTGAGTCTGTAGGGAAAGACATGTGCTGCTCACATCAGATTTTTAAATCGACTTTTAATCTTATGTATTTGCGGTCGTTTAATCGCAAGCTTCATTTGTCATTCAATTTTACTTTTTGTGCAATTTTATGTATGTGTACATTGCTATGTATATATGCAGTTTTACACATGTATATATTCTATGTAATTTTAACCAAACCATTCTTTTCTACTTGCAATTTTAACCAAAAAAAAAATTGTATGTACCTAATACATGACTTTCTCTATAGATTAATAAATTTTATTATTTTCGAAAACCATAGCACAATATTTTCGAAAACCATAGCTTTCTTATGCCTAGATCATTAAAAAATATGTGAGAATTGAAAAATATGTTTTGGAAATCTGTTTACAAACGGGACCAGGATGTTTTATATTTTCTGTTATTATACTTTGGTGTATTTACACAGCTATTTCTACTGTTAGATAATTGAAAAGAGAAATGAATGCAAAAAAGTATTCTAAAATAGCGCATATGAGTTCTGCGTTAACACAAGAAAAAGTCTTAGTTTAAGAAATGTACAAGGCCACAAGAAAACCTTCGGTGAATTTTAATCTCTTTTCTCCTAAAGACAGGTAGTGCGACCTTGAAATGTATCTTATAAGGGTGTCTGTATATTTTTAGAAGTATGTTTGATCTTCAAGGTTAGTCAGCTGTTTAAAAACAGTTGTTCGTTGTTTTTTCGGAGTTTAAAAATCTGATGTGGGCGTCACATGACTTTTCCTACAGACACGAATTCATAATCTATTAAATTGAGTTTAATTGCTGAAATTGAAACAGATAGTTACTTGATATTATACTTAGTTTGTAGTTTCAATGCCCTTTTTCATTAGAAACTTATGAAAAAGAACACATTTTAGAAAGTTGTCATCTTCTCTAAATTCCAAAAGACGTAATATCTCAAAATCGGTTGGTCCTACACTGTAAGGCATTTGCAAGCATGTTACTGAAAGTTTCAGGGGAATCAGCTTATATATATATATACATACAATTATATATATATATATATATATATATATATATATATACATACAATTTTATATGTATATATATATATATATATATCCTATAAAAACGATAATCCACAGATCATAATAAAGGTGAATAAAAAACTTCAAAAAGACAATGTATATTTTGCTGATTATAGGGACTTGTTGCCACTGAATTATTTAGAAACTTATTCTTCACTGTAACTTTGTGATTGGATCTAAACGGTGTATCGCTTTCGGATCTCCATCTTTTATCTCTCTTTTCTGTACCCTTGTTGGTTGGTTCTTTTTTCGTTCTCATTTGGACCTTTTAGATTTGAAGTTCCATTGGGATTCTGTTTTTCCTTACACACGGTTTGGAACTGCTTCGGGCGATCAGAGTTTCTGGGAGTGTTTCCTAGGAATAAAAGCACCCTTTAACCAGGAATAGGGGTCACAATCTCCCTAGACTTTACTGATACCCCGTTTGCACTCCTTTTTATATTATTCTGTTTCACTTGTATTTAATATTCTCTGTACTTTGCTTGTTCCTTATGGTGTAATACACACACACACACACACACATATATATATATATATATATATATATATATATATAATTGGATTTTCATATTATACTTTTATTAATACTGCCCCCTGCTCGCTACACTTCGCCAACCCCCATCGGGAGGCTTCGCCTCCTACTCGCTGCGCTCTCAGAGCTCGCTTCATACCGATCTCTCCTAAAAATTCTACTTTCAAAAATCTTTACAAGAGTACCAAATTTCATATTTTTATATGCAATAGTTTTTGCGGTACGAAAGAAGAAATGTCGAGAAACTAGAAACCAGTTTTCCGAAATTATCAACAAAGAAGCTGAACAAAATGAGCAAAGGTTGCAAAATGTTTTACAGTGTGGAGTAATGGAGTTGGTCTTATTCGTTTTGTCGTTAAACATTGCTTGAAAAAGAGACATTTAATGAATACTTTTAAACATACTTAGTCTTTTATTTCAGACTTGAGGATTTTGCTGTCCATTTCGCAAAGGAAAAAAAAGAAGACTAGTTCTATTTTTCCGAATCGTACCAAATTTAATCAGCACCAGCGTAATCCACAAGTGATTTCCTTACCAAATTTTAAGAAATTTCATTAAATAGTTTTAACTACAGATTGAAATATCGTCATCTCTTCATAATTCTAAAAATCCTTAATCTTAAAAATGGTCCATCTTAGAGTAATGAGGTCGGCCTTTTATTTGTTTTGTCGTTAAAAATTAAGTATAAAAGAAATATTTAATTAATTCATGTCGGCATATTTAGTCTTATATCTCAGATATTGACGATTTTTGGGAATTATTTTGCAGAATTGGTAAAATGTTCCCCAAAATTGAAAATGATCCCAATTGGCAAAATTTAATCAGTACCAGGATAAATCACAAGCTGCTTGTCTACCAAATTTTGTAATAATTCGTCGAATTGTTTTTCAGATAGAGTAAAACTCGGATTTTCGACACGATTCTAATACTTCCCTTATATATTACTATGTATTATAGCAAAGTAAAAACTGAATTTGAACTATCAAAGTTTTTAATTTAAGTAAATTTCAAGGAAAATGTTTTGAAATTCAATGAGCTATTCACCATATGGCATATTATGAGAAATATTTTGTTAAGGATTTAGATAGCTATGTAGAATTAACACATTACGAGTAGAAAATAAACATTGAATATCGCATTGAAGTATATTTCAGGAAATTAACGTTTAATAAATGAATTACAATTACTCAGGGAGAGGGGGGCTCAGTTAAAATGTACAAGCCGTTAAATAAAAGGAGAAATAACTTATTTGACACTTGTGAACAAACGTTTTGTGATTTCAAAACGTTTAAACGTTTTAAATTCATTGTTTTGTTTTTAATTATAAAATTTATTTTAATGAATATTGATAAATCGATAAAAGATAGCTGGCTACTGCCTTTTGAAAAAGATGAATCGCAAAAATTGAAAAAGGGAAATAAAAAAGACACATATTTAACTTTCTTAAATAAATTGTCCTTTATCATGTAACATTTGAACGGAAAAATATTGCATGTATATATATATATATATATACATATATCTTTGCTCTTGATTTTTAGCAGCTGTGTATATGTGGTTATTTATGTGGACAATATTGTATATTGCGAGTGTATTTCGTAAAAGAAAGCTTCTATGTAGTTAGTCATCATTTTAGCCATGGTATTATGTACATATATATTAATTATCCCCATTTATAACTGCATCCTGCATATAATTGGGTCTCATTACTTGTATGTACAATGTCTAGTCTGTCCCTAAATGTAATATTTCTCAATCCGATGTCTTCCGTCATGAAGAAGATCGCAAATTGAAGTTCTGTGAAATGATATTTGAAAACCTGGGAAACAAAATATTTGGTATCCCTCCCCCCCCCTCCCAAATTCTTTCTGGTTACGTTCCTTTTTCAAATAAGTATCTAGTTCATATATTATTTTGCGCAATGGAACTCAAATATTAATCGATGTCAATGAAAAGAAAAATAATTTAGGTCTATAAGGAAAGTTATGTTCTGCACAAATCGCATTTCTTTTCTCCATTGTGGTCAATTTCATCGTATAAAAACAAATTATACAATCTTAATTCGATCAGGAAAATTTTTTGAAAACTTAATCTCAGTTACCAAAGTATACTTTTCCGAAAACTAGACATCCCAAACATTCCTTTTTTTCTCTGAAAGACATGCTACTCAAATCGTCAACAACAGAAAAGAGTGGCGAACCGATTCAGTTTTCGTGAAATAGAATCTTGAAATTCTATTTCTCAAGGTTTGTGGATTTGAGTTGGAAACAAACCTATATTTGTCGATTGCGGGAAAGATTCAATGACCATTTTAAATTCCTTAGGCAGCTGAGTGAAAATTTTCTTCAAGATGAAATAAGATAATCTTACTTAAAGGGCTTGTTCCACTCTGTGGGGAACGAACGATATTTGAATTTGGATACCTCCAAGAATAAAGTAGGTTTTGATCGGAGTCTTTTGCAGTAGTACTTGGTTAACCGTAAAATTTAAAGCAATCTGATGTGGGCAGCACATCACTTTTCCTATATACTCAAATTCAGTTTCTCTTTGATTATTTCCGAATTCGTTAAATGGAGATCATTTAAACAAAATAAAACGGGTAAATATTTGAAATAGCACTGAATTTGCAGGTTTAATTCAATTTTCGGTTTCATTTAGCAACTTGACGTATTTTCAAAGGCCATGTGGCAAAAGTTCGAAAAAACTAAAATATCTTGAGAAAGGTTGGGCTTAGAGTTATGGGTCTGATCTTATTCTTTTCATCAAAACAAGTATTTAATTGATACATTTGAGCAAATGTAGCCTTTCATTTTAGATTTTTACGGGTCATTTCGCAAAAAGGACAGGTTCCTATTTTTTCGAATAGTTCCAAAATCTAATCAGGGCCAGGTTAACCTACAAGTTACTTGTCTACCAAATTTTGTGAAATGTGGTAAGTAAGTTTTTCAGCTAGGATGGATACATACATTTTTAACCCAAAATAGACGATCTCTATTGTTTATGATTATCATGAGCCATTCTCGAAATATTAGAAGTTTTACAAAGCACGATGTCTCTCAAAATAATCAAGTGCAGGAGATGCAATTTTGAATGCTTATTTTAATCAGTAACAGCAACCGGCCTAATATTTTTCAGCCAGATCTAATCATAAAAAAGCTCTAATATCGTTCGTTTCCCCATACTTTGTATTTGTAGGGAAAGTCATGTGTTGGACGCATAAAATATTATTAATACATAACTGAAATAGTTTTCTCTATGAACCTGCGTACTATTAATGAGCAGTATTGATTGAAATAAACTTTAGTAGAAAATATATTTTGCTCTATACAAAAAGGCATATCTCTGTCCTCGGATAAATATCTTTTGAATATCTCGCTGTATCATTCGAATCTTCAAGGGTAACATTGATAATGGATCTTTCATTTCTCCTTTTTTTATCGAATTATTTTTTAACTGAAGCACGATAAATGCTATTTTCATTTATACGAGACGCTTTGACTGCACAATAAGTCTTGTGACATTGAATGAAAATATTTATTTATAAATTCGAACATTTTTTTTGTATGAAGTTGACGTGTACAACAAATTATGTTCCCTACAAAAAGTTTTGGAGTTTTTGAAAGAAATAATAGCTAAAATTTGAGCAGTTTTATGACTTAATTTGGATGGAAATTAAGTCATTTTGTAATTCCCAAATAAAATGACCTTTATATTTACAGAACCTGGCTATACGTGTGGGGGGGGGGGCGCACAGTTAAGATTACACTCCTATTGCAGGTAGCAATATTCATGGAAATAATATTTGTGGCTTATAGCAAGTTTTCTTGCTACCATTGCAGATATTGTAGCCTAATAAACTGCTATCAAAGTCTCTAGTCAACTGCTTATAAAAAATTAAATATTTTAATTTCTTTGGATATCTGGATATGATTCATGACCGATTATCATTATAATACATTTACTTTTTCATATAAATAATTTTATAAAAATTCGAAGCTTGTCTGAGTTTTCTTACGCTTTTAAAGAGCGAGTTCCTTTATTGAAAATGATAATTAATGATTTACATAGTAAAAAATATTTATTCTTAAAAATTATAGTATTAAGGATTGAGTATATAATTAGAAATTGGATTTTATCTTTAATTATTTTTTATCTATAATTGCATTTTTAATGAATGGCGACTAATACAACTCATATGGCTACTGCTGTGTATCGTACTACCGGTCACTAGTATTTAATTGAATTTCTAAATTTTGCCTACATGTGAGGCCAACATTTGGCCAATGACGTTGTATTGCTGGAGTTTTCTTTTAATATATGCCAATACTCTTAATATTTCTGTTTCCAATTGCATCCTCATTCTGTTCAGATATACCGACATTACGTATTTTTTTTACTAACTAATATTTTTAAAAGAATGGCTCAAGTAGTCAAAATATGTGAAGTTTTAATCCTAATCGAAACAAAATACTTCTACTGCATTCTGTAACAAAAATACCCCGCACCACCCCAATTTTCTAATGAATTTTTGAAAAAATCATGAAAGAATCAGTACCTAGATAAATGAAAAAGAAGATAAATAAATTATCATTTCCGACGTAATTTTCATTAGGAAAAGAGTAACACCAATTTAAGAAAGTTAGCATGAGCCATTCTTGAGATATTGCACTTTTTTCAAATAAATGTATCAAAAAATTGCATAAAATTGAAAAAAAAATAGTTAGTATTATCCAATAGGTTGTGGGGTCTATATAACCTTTGGTTATTATTTCCCCAGTTACGTTATAATTTATATTTGACTTTATATTAGCTACTTCTGACTGTTTCGATTATGTAGACCAATCGTCGAGCCAAGTAACATTCTGCGGTTCTGCGTAGCGACAGGATAAGTTTCGGATTGTATGTGAGAGAGTTAGTTCTGTTGTAAATCTAGCTAAAGTTTAGTCTGAGTAGGGTTCTAATGAAAGGTTGGTGTAAGTTCTGAAAGGAAGTAGGAAGTCGCTAGGAGTCGATTTGATGTGTGAGTGGAAAGTGTATTGATACAACTATGATCGTGAGGATATAGTATCACTAGTTTAGCCAAGATAAGATTCAGCTGTGCTCTTATAATTTGCAGGTACAATACCCTTGGCTTTATAGTAACTCAAACCAGAGGTATGTCAATTTTTTGAAAAAAGAAATCGAAAATCAAACAAATTATTACAAAACCAGAATTATGATAAAATTTATTACAAAAATACCCATTTTACGTATAATGTTTTATAACGAAGCGAATGCTACGTATTATGTATAGAAACTACATCACGCTCCTTCCTTCCCAAATTATGTCAGATTTAAAATGGAGACAAAAATAAATATATTCATTATTATTAAATTACTGAATGTTTTGTAATTATTTTTAACTATAAATAGACGGACACCATTGTTTAATTGTTATCATGAGCCGTTTTCGAGATATTAGAACTTACACGATATTTTTCGAAATAAGCAAAGAAATTACATGAAATTTTATATACTTACTAGTATTTTAGCCGACCAAAGACAGAAAAATTAATAAATAAAGTTCAAAGATTTTTTATTAATTTAATTTTGTTTAACAATGTGCGTCGTAAATAGTGATTTCAATCGAAAATTGCCCCAATTAGGTTTCAGTCCATCAGAGTTCGAGGGGTCGAAACAGTTCTGAGAGACCTTACTCCTGCCCCGCAATTTGTCCCATAGATATTTCAAAGGTGCAAAAACTTTATTTTGTTCTTCTTAGGGGAGAAATTGAAAATATGACTCCGTTATTGACACTCTAAGTATGCAACAACTCAGTTTTACAGGCTACCAGGAGTTTTCTGGAAGGTCCCGAAAGACAGTTATTATATAGATTTCATTCGATAACTGCAATAAGCCATTTATGTCACTATTTTAAAACATTATCACAATTCATT
Organism: Amaurobius ferox; assembly: GCA_951213105.1. NCBI lineage: Eukaryota > Metazoa > Arthropoda > Arachnida > Araneae > Amaurobiidae > Amaurobius > Amaurobius ferox. Next base: position 22,061,933 of record OX578142.1, on the reverse strand, counting down.
AATCTATAGGGAAGTCATGAGATGGATACGTTAGATTTTTACTTCCTGTGCTACAGCGTATAAATATACAAATAATTCAAATGCATATGTAAACTAGCAGCGATTACCCGGCTTTGCTCGGGATTTACCATGAAAAACTGTGATATAAATTACACCTGAGCATATAAGGCTGTGAATCTTATACATTGTTTTTACTGTGAAAGATGTAAATTCATTGCATTAGGTAAGAAAAAAAAATAATTGCATTATATAAGTCATAGCTGCATAAGAAAGAATCTTTCTCATACAATGCTGATAATTAAATAACCATTTCTAACACTTTACAACATAGTTGAAAAGTGTTTATGACTTTGTTCATGTCTGTCTGTCTGTCTGTCTGTCCGTTACCACGATAACTGTCGTAAAAATGACTTTATCAAAATGAAATTTCAGTATGTTGTTCAGACAACCTGTGGGACCTATGGGAATATAAATGAATAATATCACCCAATTAGTTTTGGATTGAATCCGGGTTGAAAAAATGTAATACATTGAACCCTATGGGACCCAATTTTTTAAACATTTTTAAGCGAATTTAAAATTTACAAATTGCTTCGAAAGTTTTAGGAAATATTCAAATTATCCCATAAAATATATAAAAAAATGTTCAGCAAAATATATTCAGTAGTTTCTTTAAATAACAATTAAAATAATAATTAAACCCTTTATTTGAAGAGATCACGAGACCATTATAGGAAGAGATCAAGTGACCCACTTCAAAATAAAATATAACATCCATATTGTGTCGAAATCGTGATTTTTAAAGTTCTTTTTAATTTAAATTTACTGTTGTATCCGTCCTAAAACAGCTTTATTTTTGCTTAATTTCTGTGCATCTGTATTCTGAAACAGCACAATTACAATATATTTGAGTTTAAATGATCAATACCATCCATATTGTGTCAAAATTGTGATTTTTAAAGTTCTTTTTAATTTATATTTAGTGTTGTATCCGTCCTAAAACCACTTTATTTTTGCTTAATTTCTGTGCATCTGTATTCTGAAACAACACAATTATAACATATTTGAGTTTAAATGATCATACAACTTTGATTATTTCTACAACGAAACCTAATTTTTACTTATGGAGTATGTAAACTGATTAGGCTGTAAGATAAGTTGTATAAGAATTGCTGAATTTCTTTAACGCAAAATTATTTTGTTCAGGAGTCTGCAATGTGGATGATATGAATGAAACATTCATTGATTTTACATAGAGAAGCAGACGATTTAATGACAGACTTCTTCGATGTTTATGCATAGTTTAGCGATGTTTATGTTAGTTTTATGCATAGAGTTAAATTACTTTGGCCTCCATGGTTTTAAGGTTTTAAGTAGAATAAATAAACTATTGTAGCACTGTGATGAATGAAATAAAAATGTATAAATGAAATATTTACTGCTTTTACACAGAGAGCCAGGAGATTTATATTTCGATGACGTCATTTGAATCACATTCGTTTTTTTCGATGAAGAGTTTTTAAATTTTCAAATATAATTAATTATTACAGTATTGTGATATATTACCGCTGAATGTATCGTATTTTCGAGATGTTTAAATAAAATTAAAGTTGGAAAGAGCTTCATAATCAATGCTTTATGCATGATTTCTTAATACTTTTCGTTGTTGAGAAAGCCTGTGAGAAATAAACCATGGTGATAGTTTCCATTTAAATTCATATCTCAAACCTACGATTTTAAAAAGTGACTAATACGTTCAATAAACTCCCACAAAACTCAAAGATTTAATTGATTTTCACGTTTTAAACCAACTATCTGCAATCTTTTTTGTTGGGAATCATGGAGTTAGAGAGTAGAACTCTTAGGAAAAAGTTTCGTTTTCCTTCAATATCTCAACAACCCCTGGTCTCAAAAACTCGAAACTTGGACTAAATTTATGAAGGGCTATTTTAAAGCTACCCACCAAATTTCATTAAATTCGGTTTAGAAGTTCTCCCGTAATGATGAGACAAACGAAAAAGTGTCGTTTTTCACTAATATCTCGAGAACCACTGGTTGTAGAAACTCGAAATGTGGCTTATGTCTTAAGTGGGGCGATTTTAAGACTACCTACCAAATTTCATCAAATTCGGTTCAGCCGTTCTTTCATTATGGTGGATCATACATACATACATACATACATACTTTTCTGCTTTCTATATATAGATATTTTCTTGTGCAAAATGCAAGTGGTGGACGAAATAATGGAAACGCATTTTACATACAAAGTTTTGTTTTCCCATTATTCTGTTTACCACCTGTTTCTGCCTGTAAGTCTATATGTATAGCTTTCAGTTTCTGTAGATGTTTCTGACGGAGTATTTTTGGGACTTTCATGCAATTCGTTATTTACTTTGAGAATAGTAGACATATTTTTATCTTAAATATTAACTGGAAATTGAACCCTGGCCTTCTAAATTATATCCCGTTATGCTACCAACTACACTGCTCCGGCCATATAAGGAATTATCTTGAATTACCCTGTATTTAATATAAAACGAAAATGTATGACATATTTTCCCACTCAAACTAAAATTGAGTAACGAAGTTAAGTAACTTTACAGAGAGAAGTGAATGAAGCAATTTCTTTCATTGTTTTGGATCTATTCAACTATTTTGTAGATACTGCTTTCGTTATTTTACACTAGAGCGAATCACCCGACGTTACCCGGCTACTAAATAAGTGCTCGGTGCTTAAATACTATAGACACAGGTAACACCATACTCAATTTGCAAAGTGCCTGTTTTGATCATTTTCACGATACAAATAAAGTCTCCAAATTACAAACTGAGAATCACACTTGCCCATATCTTGCGCAACTAACTTTATTTTTATATTTCCAATACTTCACTTTGACCGCTTATGAAAACGCGAAAGGAACTAAATGGCTCCCACCCTCCCGCTATCTATGATCACATATCAGGATATTTCCAACTTCTCAAAGCAGAAAAAAGAAAAAAGGTTCAAAACCTCTCTCCGGAAGTTCTTCCCGAATACTAAGATCCCACCCCGTTTACCGCCCTTTCAAATATATCTGATCCAGAGAGAGGGAGGGGAACATGGAACTCCGTTGAAGTGCAAGACGGTTCATTGCGATGAGTGAATGCGATCACTTAGAAAATTACAAAAATTCAAATCACTTATGAAATCGTTCTGTGATCTTTCCGGTGGAGTCACGATGGAACTCTGATAATATCGCTAAGGAATCGATTTGTGTGAATATCGGCCAAAATCGTTGCAAATTGGGGTAAAACATAAAATAACTAAAAAACGAATTTGAAATTACAAAAATTATGCTTATGTGCACCTCTTTGGGTCCTAAAAGTATTTGTGTACCAAATGTCGTGATCTAACGAGCTTAGATTTCCCGCTATATAGACTGCACACCAGGACCGTAGACAGGCAGGGGTGGGACCCCAAGAGGTATACTGAGATCCCACTGATAAAATATATTACATTTTTAATAGTGAAATTTCATCTAGAATGTCATCCAAATTTTGCATCATAAATTTCTTCTTGGAATTTTTTTTGTATAAAATACTTTGTTTTAAAGATTTTTTAATTTTGCTGAAAATGTGGTTATATTGATAATAATCAATTTTAATTTAAAAATATTTAACATATTTTAAAATTATGACAATAGTGTTTAATATACTTTTGTATTATTGTCACTGTTATACAACATTATAAAGTCAAAATCAACTAATAAGTATTTAAGAGTTAATATTAAGCATTAACTTGTATTAACTTTCAGAAATTATCTTCGATTAATTAACAGCTTTACTACTAGTTAATGCTTATATTAAAATGAATCATAATAATTATTATTAATATTGATGTATAGAGCTATATGGATATTAATAATCAATTCTTAGTTTGCAAATAAAAACATGCAATTATTCGTTAATAATTTATATGGATTGAAATATATAGTAGTAACTAATATGGTTTGTAAATGCTAATGATTAATTGTGTTTTGGAGATCCTCTTCTTCAAGAGTGTCGAGCCCCCTTTGATTTTCACTCCAGCCCCTCTTTGATATCGTGTTTGGCTACGACTCTGCTGCACACACACACACACACACACACATACATATTCTTTCATTATGTAAGACAACTGCAATTTCTCAAAAATTGTACATTCGCTGCAATTTAAAATGTGTGTTTTTTGTATACTAGTAAAACCTGTTACGAAACTTAAAACGCAATAAATATGAAAATGTAAAATTATTTAGACCAGCAGGATTAACGATGGTTAAATTTTAAAGCTATATCTTTTTATGGGATTTGCGATATTTAATACACAGTCTTTGAAAACTAGAGGAACGCAGAGCATTCGATCTGATTACAAGCTCTTAAGAACAAAATCCGCAACCTTTTAGTTGGGATTTCTCGGTGTTCATTCTTGACTCACTATAAAATGAATTTCATTGGTAAAATTCAGAAACAAAATATAATACTGTGCATTCATTCGAAATCGTTTCTGAGCGTACTCCATGAGAGGGTATAACAATTTCTTGAATGGCATTTTCTAAAGTATATTTACTTTGCATCCAAAGAAATAACAGCACGCCTGATCCAATGAATTGTATCTGTTATCCATCTTCTGGTGTTCAGTTTTATTCAAAAGTCTCAGAGTCTGTCAATCGCAATGGTGCCCTTTTTTTCATGATCTCATTCCAAATAACTCTTGGAAAAGGAAGTTCCGATAGCGGAAATCAATTACATCTCGTACTGTGAAACTTCTAAAATTGTTTCTGCCCGTACTCCTTGAGAAAGCATGTTTTATTGACCTTTTACACATCCAGAAAATATCAGCTGTTAAAAAAAATATTTGAAAGCCGGTTTGATAGACCTTCAGAAATTGACCAAAAACGGTTTATATTTTAAATTCAGATGGCATATGAGTCGAATGTGAAATATTTTCCCAAAGCAATCTTATCTGAAATAAAATTAAACCTGTTTCAAGCGAGGTCCGAATTGGGAAATCCCATTTAAAAATTTGGAGCTTTAGGTGGAAATTCAATACACTCTTCTTATCCGGAAAGTATCAGCTTTCAAACATAGAAGGTAATTTTGAAAATCACGATCTTCGATAAATTCTCAATAATTAAATGAAAAAAAAAACTCGTCACATTCGAACAACGTAGGTTGTGCTTCAAGAGTTATTCTGCACTTTTATTTTCTTCAGTAACAGATATTCTGTATCTATATGCTGCTATTCAAGGAAGTTGTGGGCCAGTTTCTATCACCAAGTGGACGTAATTAAAGTTCACTTATACTCGTCGGGGGGTCTGTATCTGTAACTCGACAGGAAAATCGCAGAGAATTCAGAAGAATTCAGAAGAAGAATTCAGAACCAAAGCATTCCAGAGAATGAAGAGGAAATCCTCAAGAAAAAAAAACTTTCAAGTATTTTATGTTGTATGTTACAGATTTTGAGTCGGAATTAAAATCTATTGCCATCAAATGGTGTGTATCTCGAGGATGTTTGTTTTTTCGCACTGTGCCTGATTTGTGATACCATTGGCAGAGAATGCGCTCGCGTTTTCAGGAGAATTATATCCAAGGCAATAACTTGCCACTTCCACACATATAAATGTTATTGAAATGTGAATGAAATGAAGTGACTGGAACACAGATCAGCATTAGTTTCTAACAAAAATTGCATAATGGCAATTAATTAATGGAAAATATTTATCTTATAAATTGCGCTCTTATATACTTAAAGTAATTTAGATCTATAAATTTGAGATCTACAGATTTGAAGTCAGATTTAACCGTATCAATGTAAGTTCATATAATGAAATGTAATTTCCTCTTTATTAGTTGAAGATGAAAGATTTATCATCATCACAGATAATTAAAATTATTGCACTATAAAAATTTGATAAGTAGAAAAATAATGTTCATTCAGTAATTTAACCTTTGATCAAAAAGCGTTATGTAATTTGGCAACAAAATTATTTCTTAATGATGTCAAAACTGAATACTTTTTGATTGGATACTGGGCTGGAGGCAAATCCGTATATTAATGAACCTTGATTATCATAGTCATTGTTCCACTTGATATCCAGAGTTTTACACAAAATTGCAACAATGGAGAATAAAGTTGAACAGCGGTATATAAATGCTCAGATATTATGTTTCTAACATGTTGCGAAATGCTGTCTTTTAAATTGAGAATATTTCCTCGATATAACATTCGATTTTGTCCCAGAGCCAATAGTCGCAAAGACTAAATCAGACTATAAAGGAGGCCATCTAGGGTAACTTAAATTCGAATGTTTTGCAGATTTAAAAGCCAACACTATGAAATATGTCAGAAGAAGACCATCTAAACATTTGTAGTATGCGACCTGACAACATTGAATCAACATTTCAACCAATAAGGATTGAAAGAGAATGAAGAGGATCTGAACAATTAACCTTTATTAATCTGAAGTTTGTTGGAGGTCTTTCAGAGAGAAACTAGTCATTGCAATGCTAGAATCTGGAGTACTAGAAAAATTTAACACCCCGTTCACAGATGGTATCCTGAGTATCGAGTCTTGAAAGTTATCCTCCCATATTTAACAATTCTGATTCTGACCACTCAGCCACAAACGCTTGTAATGCTTTTCGGGTGTTCAAAACGCCTTTTTTACAGTTTATTATGTCAGACATGTTTCCTGTAACATACATAAAATATTTCAACGCCGCCCAGGCGGTGAAGTGGATAGCGTCTCCGACTGCTGTCTAGTGGGCTTGGGTTCGAATCCCGAGTAAGGCATGGGCGTTTTCTTGAGGATGAAGTCAGTCTTCCGCCTTCTGGGTCCTCGCCAAATGTGAAGCTGCACCCCACCCAGACCTTCGTCAGTGATGCTTGTTTGTGTTAATAAAAACTTTGTGATCTCGTCTTATGTCATTCTTTGTCCTTCTTCTGGCATCACTGGTCCTGTTTGTGGTTCGACCGAAACAGGAGGTTATGAGCAACAACAACAACAACAAATATTTCAACACATAACAACTACACACATTTCTTTTAATATTTCTTCGTAGATAATGGCTGGATTGATACCGTGCGATTGTTGAGAAATATGCTTCACAGAAATGGGAAACCGAGAATAAGATGTTACTATTCAAGGCCTTGGTACTTCCGCACACTCCCTGTATGCAGGTCACTAACAGACAGATAGTTATGTTGAAGGATATCTCTTCTGAACCTGAGAAATCTTATTCAGGAATTGTAGAAATGATTCCCCATTGCCAAAATATGTAAATCAAAATTAGATATTAATATTGATAAATTTTATTTTATCTGCTTTTTTTTCTACTTTTCTTGCAATGCATAGTATATGCTTAGTGGATGGTGCTGTGAAAGCTCAATTATCTACTTCTCGGATTTTGATGAATATACACGTTTCGAACATTCCAGGAATTAACAAATTTTTAATGTCTCTGTGTCTGTGAGTTTGTAGGCCAGAAAGGCCCATAGGAGGAATGGGCACTACTCGAGTGAGGACGCCATGGACGGAGGAGGGGGGGGGGCTATCTGTTTTTTGAGGAAGGCATCAAAAGTTCACCAAGAGGAAAAATGAAATATGGAGGAGGGCGTTGGGTAAATGCTTGTAGGTGTCCCCTCAATTTGTATGGGCTACCCTATGTGGATATATCTCTCTACAGAATTAAACGATCTGATCAAAATTGCTCTGATTATTTGAATTGGTAAACACGAGAATCCGACTGAATTTCAGTAAGATCAAACCGGGGAAAAATTTGTTTCAAATATTGAAAAAGAGGCATTCAAAATAATTCTGACAAGTAATGTTAAATAAAGTCATTTTAGATGTACTTTTATTTTTTCTTCAATACACAGCATATGTAAAGGCAAAGGAGGATAAAAAAAATACAACTCTAGGAATCTAATGGATTGACATGTTTTGAGCATCCTTGAATACGAATAAATATTTTTCAATAATGCCTATCTGTCCGTGAATCTGTGAGCACGACATTTTAATCATGCTGCATTCTTATGGCATTTCACTCTTTTATGTTAAAACTTAAAATACGTTACTAGGACATTTTGTACGCATTTTTTAAAGTAATTTTTTTAACATCATCTTTTTTACCGTACCACAAGTCGTTTTTGGGATATTATAAATTTTATTTGTCATACAATGAACACGATATGTCTGGAAAGAATGAAGTTCTGGGAGAAATTGGGTGCATGTGTTTTACCTGGATATTAGCAAAATCCTATTGATTTCCAGTAGAATCTAATCACAAGAAGACTCCAATAGTTTTTACTGTTAAAATTTGTTTGTTATTGAAAATTGCTCGTTTGTCGAGAAAATCAACTCATGTATATTGAACATATTTGATTCTATTTTCTATGTTCGCCTTGTAATTTAGCACTTCCTCATTTAGATTTTGTGAATAGTCCAAAAAAACATCCTGGAACATTAGAAATCTGTTAACTATACATATATTATATACATTTTTCAGTCATAAATCAACTTATACAAACAAGAAATACCAAGAGCAATTATTCAAAACACAAGAAGCAATATATTGAGAGGTTGGGTTTGTTCCATTCCTCCAGAGGTGTTTGGTCCTTTTTCGAATAATTTCTCATTGGAGACTTCTGATATTTGAAGGCTTCTGAAAGAGGTCTGCTTGGGGCGAAATTTTAGACTTTTATTTATCTAATCCGGTGGTAATTCAACCCGAACATAGTCTTAGACGAACACATTTTTAAACATAACACAGAATCAACGAACACATTTTTAAACATAAAGACAGAATCTGAAAATTTTTTGAGTCTCAGTATCTCTCGAACCGTTGGTTTTTCAGATATGTCTAAAATCATAAATCCGAACCTTGTTCTCAGAATTATGCAAAAACTACTGTTTAAGTCTGTCAAAGACGGAGACCAACTTTTCTTAAAATATTGGGTTGCAGCTTTATATTAGAATATTTTATTTTGTTTTACGACGTATGGCGCTACCTGTCGAAAATATTCGACTAAATCGAAAATCCGTCTCAGTTCTGTTCACTGATCGATACTATACGTGAACAAAGTTTTTTCTTCTATGTCAGTGGGGGTTTCTGAAAGGCCTGAAAATATTTTTCAACACCCCGACAATTTCTTCCGCCCTCGTGGGAGAAATCGAAAATCCGGTACGGTTAAGTTATGTTTCGTGGATGATAATTGTGCCAATATTTGACTTCTATGTCACCATGGGGTCTTCTGGAAGGTCTGGAAATACTTTTCCACCCACATCCCCCCTTCTCCACTCCGAGAGGAATCGAAATTCCAGTCTATCATGTGCCTAATACTATAAGTGTACAGAATTTCTGCCGTCTAAGCCACCTGGAGCTTTTATTAGGTTTGTAAGGCACAGACACGTTAGGCAATTATTATATAGATGTGTTTTTTTTTAAGCAAAATATGTGTTTTAGAACAATTATTATATAGATGTGTTTTTTTATAGATTTTGTCTTAAAATTCCTTTTCAACTTTTCAAAGCACTGACCTTGTTCAGTTCAATTTATTCCGAATTCGGTCCGAGCGTAAATCTAGAAGAAAAATGTGACTCACCCCGAGGGTCGAGCCAAACAAAGGCCAGTTCGAGCCTGTATGTACTTCTACCTTCAACAGAGGAATCTGTTACCTTAACGGCAACTAAACTTAATTCGATTATGCGTCAAAACGTGTGGAAGACAATTTTATGAAATAATGGTTAAAAAATATCCACCAGGGGATATTTGGGCGTAAAACGTACTGAAAATCTCTAAATATGTAATTTTGAGGTAATAAACCTTAAGTGCGAACAATAAATTTTATTATTTTTCTGAATCAATTTCCCAAGCACAACAACATAACTACCATTATTCTTATTGAACATTGCTCAAGCAACGCATTTTCATTAATTTGTGGGAGTCATTGTGCATTTACTATACGCAAGCATAACATACAATGTTCCAAGTATTTCTATACATTCCTAAATAGCCCATGAGATGATGTGTAGTTTCAAATTTTACTCACTTTCACCACTGGCTGCGCTAAATTGACCCTTGGTCATTTTTTTTTTATTGCAGGAATTCGCCTACATACATTTTGCAGAGTATTCCTATTAGCCGGCTTGTTATTTGTATACCCAAATCCTCAAACTTCTCTGTAGATTTTTTTTTCAACATTTGCAAAAATGTATTTGTATACCTAAATACTCAAACTTCTCTGTAGAATTTTTTTTTTTTTTGCAAATGTTGCTTTAATCCTTATTAAAGACTAAATACAACAAAAAAAAGTTTTTTGTAAGGTGAAAAGCAAAATGGAGCATATGTTACACTATCACAGCATTGTAGTTAGTATTAATATATTACTATTATTATTATTATATTACTATTATTATTATTATTATTATTATATTACTATTATTATTATTACTATCTAGAGGATATTCCACTGAAATTGAATGAGAGCTTAGCTGATCGAAGAAGAAAGGAGAAACTCCGAATTCTTGCCATTGCATTATGCGTCGGATCTGTTGTTGTGAATCTCATACTATGTGTTATAGCTTTTGGTAAGTATTTTTTCCCTCATACTATGTGTTATAGCTTTTGGTATTTTTCTCCCTCATACTATGTGTTATAGCTTTTGGTATTTTTCTCCCTCATACTATGTGTTATAGCTTTTGGTAAGTATTTTCCTTCCTCATACTATGTGTTATAGCTTTTGGTAAGTATTTTTCTCCCTTATACTATGTGTTATAGCTTTTGGTAAGTATTTTCCTTCCTCATATTATGTGTTATAGCTTTTGGTAAATATTTTTCTCCTTCATACTATGTGTTATAGCTTTTGGTAAGTATTTTCCTTCCTCATACTATGTGTCATAGCTTTTGGTAAGTCGTAATTTTTCCCTCATACTATATGTTACAGCTTTTGGTAAGTATTTTTCACCTATTACGCTCAAACTGCTTCAGAAATATTGAAAAATGAAACTCCGTTAAGTACAGCAATTAACTATTAAAATATATCAACCGGTTTTGGTGAAAATAAAAATAACCGCTTTTTTCAAGACCAAAAGACAGAGCAACCACCTCAGTCAAAGCAAAAATGTTATGTAGTATAGCGTTGCCATTAGAGATAAAATAAAATAAAATAAAAAATCGGGAGTTACTTTTTATTACTAAAAACATGCTAGTTTCCACTCAAGCCGAACCTAAGTCTTATTTTCCTGAGCGCAACAGCATAATTACCATTATTCTTATTAAACAGCTGCTCAAGCAAAACATTTTTATGAATGTGAGAGTAATTGTACGTTTACTGTAAGCAAGCATAACTTACAACGTAATAACATAACATAATGTATACGCAAGCATAATAATAACCAAACACACTTGAACCAGTTGAAGTCAGAGGGGATATGACCCTCCACGTCGAAAAGTTAATTATGGTATTTGTGTCAGACAGCCTGATTAAATGAATTCTTGCCAATTGAAACACGGATGTAGCTTGCGAAATGGAGTGATTGGAGATATTTAAAGATAAATTTGAAAATGACATGGAAAAAGGGAGCGTCGAAAGGAAGCTATGATTTTAATTAATTGGTAATTCCTGTGTCAGACAGCCTGATTGAAGTACCGGAGCAATGAATTCTTGCCGATTGAAACACGGATGTACCTTGCGAAATGGAGTGATTGAAGATATTTAAAGCTGCTGACACAGGTATTACATTGCTGTCTGACACAGGTATTACATTGGTAATAGCTGTGTCAGACAGCCTGATTGAAGTACCGGAGCAATGAATTCTTGCCGATTGAAACACGGATGTTCCTTGCGAAATGGAGATATTTAAAGATAAATTTGAGAATGACATGGAAAAAGTGAGCGTCGAAACGAAGCTATGATTTTAATTAATTGGTAATTCGACTTTTTTATCTTTATGAAAGCGTTATTGTCAAGTCATTGATTTTACCATTTCTGCTTTAAATTAACTTAATAAAATGTCGTTTTGTCAATCCATAATGTCTGTTTCTGCTTGTGTATTACTATTAATTAATTATCTTTGTTAATTTTTTCAAACTGTTGTTTTGTTTAACTCGAGTGTTTGTTTTTTATTTAAGTTGCCACCTGTTGTAAATGGACGATGGTCTGGTACAATTAAAACTTGTTCTAATATTATCTTTTATTTATAATCTTGTAGGAGACGGATTGACCAAGACAACTATATCTACTGTGATAACATAATTTGTACGAGATTTCTTAATCTGAGTTCGAAGGAAAATTCTATAGATGTCCAGCAGTTTGCTTTCAGATAATGTTAGAGGTTGCCACAATTTCGAAGTCTTGCATATCTGTTAACGTTGCGGAAATCTTTCCCTTCCAGAAAATACTCCGAAAATATCTTTCATTTTGATAAAACGAATTTACAGGGATATAGATAAACTATATGAAGTATTTATCTTTATAATAGATAAAAATGTTTTGAACAGAAGGTTTAGCTACCGATTTCTTTTTACTTCTCTGCACTGAATCTCACAATGAAAGTCTATGAACCCGAACCCTTCGATTTTAGTGAAGCTAATACAAGTAATAGTTAACGTTTCAATTTATCCATGTAATAACATATTAAAATCATTAGAACGCACACAATTCGAATATAAATACATGATTTTCCCGGTCTATCTGCCATGCAGCTTAGTTTTCCTTAAAACTTCTATGATGTTCATTCTTTTAAAACAGAAGTGCATCTCAATAAGTAAAAATACCTTGTGCAAAGAATGAGACAAATTAAGCAACGTTATTATGTACAAATACACTACGTGAGAGTGAAAATGAGACACCAAAAAAGAGTGGGCAAAAAAATATGCAAATTGCGGGGCAGACGCAGCTCACAGTGTTATGTAAATGATGCTAAATGCGCAACAGTCCCGCGCACGTTGAGGTGAGATATAAGGGCAAAAACCTACAGAATCGGCAATAGTCGCGCCACTCTGTCTGCCAGAGAAATCATTTTGCAATTTTTTGTCTCAGAGGAAACGTGTAGTAGCAGAGAAGGCCGTCGCCAACCGTGGCAGTTCCAGCAGACAAATGATTTCACGAGGGGTATGGTGATCGAACTCAGAAGGGCAGGTTGGTTCATACGTCAAATCTCAGCGGACAGCCACCTACATGCTTCCACGGTGCACCGGTTGTGGCGAAGATAGTTGGAACATGGGAATGTGGTGCGTTTGAGGGGTGTCACCAGAGCGACGTCACCACGCGTGGAACGACGCTTCCGCCGACAAGCATTGGTGGCTCCGCAGGCCAATTTCGTTGCCCTTTTGCAGCATGTGCAGGTCACCTTTGATGCTTCCATATCGAACAGGACCATTACCTGCGAATTGATCGCTGGCGACTTGCACTCATGGCGCCCGTTAGAAAGACTGTCATTGACCCAACAGCACAGACGCCTCCGTTTGCAATGGTGTCGGGATAGAGCCAAGTGGACGGCGGAATGGCACAGGGTCGTGTTCTCAGACGAGTCACGCTTCTGTTTTAGCAATGACAGTCGCCGTGTACGAGTCTGGCACCGAAGTGGTGGCAGGTCATATCCGGCCGCATCTGTGGAACGACACATCGCGCGACAACGCGGCATCATGGTTTGGGGCGCCATCGCCTACGATAACAGGTCACCTCTGGTCACTATGACGACCCAACGATACGTGGATGACGTGCTGCGGCCGGTGACACTACCCTTCCTTCAGGGGGGTGCCCAATGCCATTTACCAGCAGGATAATGCCCGACCCCCCCCCCCCCCGGGGGCGGCGCCGCCAATGATTGCGGTGTACGGATCTTAGGTCTGTACCTCTGGTCCTCCGTCTGCTGGGGGAAAATTAATCGGGTTACCCTATTGACAATGAAGTGGCCGACGAACCATTGAGTTGGTAGGGCCCCGACTCTTCCAGGTGGTCGCGCCCATGGACTGCACCTATTCATAGCCTGAGCCAAGGGCTGACCGGTGGCTGGTGTCGAGCTTAGCGGACGTTCTTTTGGACCCTTCTCGGTGAATGTTTCCGTCGAGTCAGCGACCTGGCTTGCGGCTCCGCTGGAATGGAGATTGGTAGCCTGTGCTTCATCCCCTCGTAGACGGCATAAACCCTCAGGTTGCCTCGGAGGTTGACTTTACTCAGCCCGACCACACACGGCACGCATCGGCCAACATGCCCTGCAAGGTACCCAGGTGCTTCCCTGTCCACCAGTCTCCCTTGATTTCGCACCAGTCAAACACGTCTGGGACTTGATTGGACGTCGCTTGCGTGCGCTGCCACCGCCGCGGTGTTATCGCTAACCGTGCAACCACAGACGGTGTTATCGCTCAGTGTATAGGTGTATCATATTGCAATATGATATACCTATTGTTCGTTGCTGTCTCTCTCTGTTTGCTGATTTTCATCACTTTCTGCCCACTCCTTGGTGTCTCATTTTCACTGTAACGTAGTGTATCTATACAATGCAGCAACGCGGCATTATCGAATTGCTACATTGTATAATAATTTGGGTGTAATTACGTTATATGATTTTTTCTTACAAGCGCATATGTTATACGAAAGATAAAAAATAAAATATTAGATAATTCAATAAAAGCATATTATTGTTTCCAAACACTACGGACTTTGTCCCTGTTCGCTGCGCTCACCAACCCCTGGGTGCTCTGCCGTTCTTATAATATTTTGCACATTTCCTTGGTAATGGTCAGCCTTTCTTGCAACTATTTTAAACTACACGGCTCCACAATATTGGCATTTGGCAGCCGTTTTTTAAATAGTAAACTTCACTATATTTATACAAGCTCCAGAAATGATGTCTGCTGCATATATTTTTGACGTCCTACCAATAGCTCTAAAGAGTTTTCGATTTTCAGGCCTAGTGCGATAAGATTATTTTCACTTTGGTGGCAGATTATAATAATCGAATTTTTGCTGTATTAATTAACAGGAAAATATGTAATTCGTGATTATAAAAAATTAGTTTTCATAATTGCTTTGTTTCAGTGTTTATAAGAATTAACTGTATTAATAATTGCATTTTAATTGAAATTGCTCATTTCAAACTGCTCCTAAGTAATCTACAATAAAAGAAGATGTCTGTGTGTCTGTAGCGGAAAATCTAATCGTCGTACAGCCATAACATTTCGTGCAAGAGAACTTTTTTTAATTCAAACTATTATTTTTAGTTAGAAAGGAGCACCGTCCCCTCTGACACTTGTCAACAACCGTAACTCGCATAGCATCACCCCTTATTTAAGGAAAATTATGACCATGCATATATCGAAAGGCGTATCAAAGGAGCTTATTTAGGTCATATCAAAGAAGATCATTTAGGCCAGTCCTGGCGAAGTCATAAGATGTGCACAGTCTATACTATAATGAGATAGGCATAGTTTTCGAAAATTTTCGAATACATCAGCTAATAGCAGAACATCCGTTTTCACATACATGTCGTGATATTCTCTTAAGTACCTTATATAAAAGGTATTCCATACTGTCTGTGCATGTTGATAATATTCATTCTTAATATCTTCACCTTTAATATCATTATGAAATGCAGAAGGTGGAGGTAGTACATCTTCATCAAATTTTTGAAAGGATGATACATAACTATAGGGGAATACTCCTTTCCTAAGAAAGGTATCCTGCTGTTCCACATTAGGAAAATGTTCTCTTAGAATATGAAATTCACTCAAGTCTAAATTGGAAACTAGCTTTTCCAGGGAGGTATTCAGAAATTGAAGGCTGTCAATAAATTGTAAACAAACACGAGGCCCCTATTTCTTTGAAATCTTGAAAGATATATATTTTTCGATATTAGTGGCAATTACATCGATTTCATGATCTTGCAGTTTCCCAAGACTCAGCATCGTAGTTTTTCAAATTATGAAGCACTACAGGAATATTAGTAGTTCGCCTATAGTTAAGATTACATGCGTTATGCAGGGCATCCCTGCAGGTTCCAGTCACATGATTGTGATCACACACAGTATCTGTTTTCAATTCACGATGACATACATTACAATGAACAGCTCTTTGAAACTAAATTTCATTCTCCTTAGTCATTTGCAGTGATTTAATATAATGTAATTTCTCTCTAAGATACTGTTTTTCCTTTATCAAGTTCTTGAGGAAATTGCTCACAGGATCAATACCTCGATACACAGTAGCTTGTTTCAGGCACTTTCCATCATTTTCTATGATAACATAAGCATATCCACAAGGTTCGTGAATCGCCAGTCTATGAGTATAAGATCTGCTATTCGATGACTTAGTAGTATCCTCCTTAACGATCAAAGTCAGCATAAATTATGAAAGGGATAGAATTCTGATACTGTTTGTTCGTGAATTGAAGATATTTCTGCTCTTCTGATATCACTTTGATGCGCTGTGGTGCATGCTCTTTGCAATATCGGGCATGATCTTGTAGAAGACCATCTCTACTGTAACGATGTAATTATCTATAACACACATGTTGGGCTCTATTATGCTTAGTTATATGCCCCAACAAACGTGACATATTCCTAATCAGTGTATAGTGTGGCCTATGTTCTTCACTAATCAGCAGTAAATTCACACATTCATCATACCGGCCGCACAAACAGCTGTCATAAGCCTTCGGGTTGGTCGTGTGGTCTGGGCTTTCTACACATTCATCATACTCTCTTTTGGATATATACAAAGGAAAAATTTCCTCATCTTCATATCCATACACATTAATCCATATATTACTCAATTTTTCAATATGAGGAATCTTCACAACTGAGACGGGGTATTGAATATCCCCAAGTTGAATTTCATTCTCATGACTTTGGTAATGTGTCACTGGATGAGGATTATCTTCACGGAATATATTGTATTTGTATGCCAGTAGACACCACACCAAACATTTCTCGCCTTCATTTCGGATATTCAGCAAAGCTTTCTTGGTAGAAAATTTTCATGGCAAGGTTATATAACTAGAAGCTGCAAGATGATTGCACTTTGCACAGAAAACGTTTACATATTTTTTAAAGTCCATCCGGAGACTCGACGAGTAAACTCTTCGAAAGACTTCAAGATTTTGGAAAAAGACTCTTCAACATTGTCTGCAAGTGTATCCATATGAAGTTCTGTCACAACATCTGTTCTAAAATATGAGCTCGTTACCTCTTCACCATTTGCAATGTTACGAATGAATTGCATATTCGCAATAAGATACCACTTGATATATCTGTACTCACCAAGTTTATCCTTTAATATCTTCAATAGCTGAGGACGAATCTCATCAAAACATATCATAAGATCCCCCTCTACCTCCTGAGTGGGCTCCAGAATGCGCACAGAGAGTACAGCTAAAGACTTAATCTTGCGATGTTTGATAGAAGCTGAGGCTAAAGCAGGGGTTTTTCTCTTTTTAGAACCATGTTCAATACTCTGGTGATATAAGACATCACTTTTATTACTGAATATAAGTTCACAATGCTTACACTTTATACCATTATGCAAATGAAGTATCAGATGGCGTTTCAAGCTGTCCGTTCTGGTACACTTTATCAAACTTTGGGTATACTCAAAAACTAGAACAGGAGTATATATATGCATATGCTCGGATGAGTCTTTCTTACAGGCAAATGTACTCGTACATTCACACAGATCACATCGATAATTCTTTGCATCATCAGAATGAATCTTCATATGCCGCACTAAATTCCTCTTCTTCGTGAATCTCTTCATGCAAGTAAGACATACCTGTGAAAGATAAAAATACAGGATTTTAGTATAAGCATATTATAAATTTTCGTTAACATTGTAATACATTTCTCAAAAACTTGCAACGAATTATCGATATAAGGTGATCACAGATTCTTTATACCACCCCAATAAGAGTCATTGCAAAAACAAAATGATAAAACCACCAAGTTAAAGATTATTTATAGATATGAAAACACTAATCAGCTGCATTAAATTCATAAAAGTTCTAATTAAATAAAATAATTAACTTATCACATATTATAAAAATGACAAGTTTAATAAAATCACAAAATAAAATCATATTAAAACAAATACTTACATGGCCACTCATACGTAAAGGCACAACATCGACCATATCAACATCACTAATGTTAGATGTAGCATCTCCAATATCACCAGTTAAAGAAGACATCATGATTTAAGAATATGAGATAGCACAATAAGTACAACCTACCACTATGAAGTATTCAGGTAGAATGGCAAAATTACAGTTTGAAAGTCACCCGCACCCATCTCTAAAGAAAAAATAGTTCTTAGAATATCCTTACGCCAAGGTTATGATAAAGCCATCCCCTTGAACACAGTCACTTCTAAAGAAAAAATAGTTTTTGGAATATCCCTCCGCCAAGGTCATATCACGGTTACCATTAAACTGGGGACAAGTTATCATAATTCCATTAAAATAAACGGTCCATTCATAATCATAATCAATAGTATCTTTTCAACAATCGTAATCAATACAATAAATAGGTTCTCGTAAAATTAAAACTCATTAAGATATATTAAAACCATCGCATCTACTATAATTACTAGATTTTAATGAAATAATTCCCTCCTCACCCTTTAAAAAATAACTAAGTATAGCAGAGAATCCCTTTTCACACGTAAAGATCTCCAGTTTCCCCTTAACATAGAGAAAACATGCTGTAACACACATTAAAAATCCCCACACACCCGCTGAAAATCAAAGCAACTTACATAAAATCCTCTTCAAATACATTCTAAGCGAATTTCTAATGATAAATGTTTACACTGTCTATGAAAGAAAATCCCTTTGTAGGGAAAAATGTTTTAGAACCTGCAATCATTATGCAATGCAACATCTTATAAAGCTACGCATAATACAACGAACTCACCATTGCCAGCACGAAAACATTGAATTTAACAAGTCTCCGAATGACACAAAACCCTTCAAGGCAATCCTTTCACCCCTCCCCTCCTTCCCCCCGACAAACCGATAATTACCATAATCCCTTCCCCAATATACAAATGACACACACTAAACATGCCCCTTAACACTTAGAATCCACAATAAAACTTGCACTTCTATCTCAAATTCCAAAATACCTGGAATCCTACATGAAAGCATACTTTACAGGAATTCTTAATATGAGCATAAAGACTATAAAATTCACCCAGGAACTAGTTAATACATTCAAATTACTCAGAACATATGCTATGGAACCATTTATAGTCATAAAAGACTGATGAGTATAGTAGAAGAGAATTAAGAGTTCACGAGCCGCAGGTGCAACAGTGCAGCAGCTGCACCTGCCGATGAGTCATGATGATTGTGTATGAGGAGGAACTGATAACGAAATGAGGATATCTTATCGCTCAAACATTTCCTCATCGGTCCAAAGTTCATACGATAAGATACCGTCATTTCCTTTCTCCTCATGACTCATACACGCTCCTCATGACGTCATCAGCTACTGCTCTTCAACTCTCAATTCTCTTCTAGTATACTACTCACTCTTTTATGACTATAAATGGTTCCATAGCATATGTAAAGGATAATTCTGAGTAATTTGAGGGTATTAAGTAGTTCCTGGATGAATTTTATGGTTTTTATGCCCATTTTAAGAATTTCTGTAAAGTATGCTTTCGTGTAGGATTCCAGGTATTTTGGACTTTGGGATGGAAATGCAAGTTTTATTGTGGATTCTAAGTTTTAAGGGAGATGTTTAGTGTGTGTGAGTTGTATATTGGGGAAGCGATTATGATAATTATCGGTTTCTCGCAGGAGGGGAGGGGTAGAAGACCCAGACCGTCCGACTCGTCCAGAGGACTAAGAGCAACTATTTGGACGGCCGGAGGAGGGGAGGGGTGAAAGAATGACCTTGAAGGGTTTCGTGTCTTTCGGAGGTTTGTTAAATTCAATGTTTTCGTGCTTGCAAGGGTGAGTTCGTTGTATTATGCTTAGCTTTATAAGATGTTGTATTGCATAATGATTGCAGGTTCTAAGACAATTTTCCCTACAAAGGGATTTTCTTTCATAGACAGTGTAAACATTTATGATTAGGGATTCTCTTAAAATGTATTTGAAGAGGATTTTATGTAAGTTGCATTGGTTTTCAGTGAGTGTGTGGGGGATTTTAATGTGTGTTACGACGTGTTTTCTCTATGTTAAGGGAAAACTGGAGTCCCTTACGTATGAAAAGGAATTCTCTGCTATACTTTGTTATTTTTTAAAGGGTGGGGAGGGAATTATTTCATTAAAATCTAGTAATTATAGTAGATGCAATGGGATTTTAATATATCTTAATGAGTTTTAATTCTACGAGAACCAATTTATTGTACTGATTACGATTATTAAAATGATACTATCGATTATAATTATGAAAGACCCGTCTATTTTAATGGGTTTAGTGTGTGTAATTATGATAACTTATACCCAGTTTAATGGTAACTGTGATATGACCTTGGCGGAGGGATATTCGAAAAACTATTTTTTTTTCTTTAGAGGTTGCTGTGTTCAAGGGAATGGTCTTATCACAACCTTGGCGTAGGGATATTCTAAGAACTATTTTTTCTTTAGAGATGGTTGCGGGTGACTTTCAAACTGTAATTTTGTCGTTCTACCTGAATACTTCATAGTAGTAGGTTGTACTTATGGTGCTATCTCATATTCTTAAATCATGATGTCTTCTTTAACTGGTGATATTGGAGATGTTACATCTAACATTAGTGATGTTAATATGGTCGATGTTATGCCATTACGCATGAGTGGCCATGTAAGTATTTGTTTTAATATGATTTTATTTTGTGATTTTATTAAACTTGTCATTTTTATAATATGTGATAAGTTAATTATTTTATTTAATTAGAACTTTTATGAATTTAATGCAGCTGATTAGTGTTTTCATATCTATAAATATTCTTTAACTTAGTGGTTTTATCATTTTTTTATTGAAATGACTCTTATTGGGGTGGTATAAAGAATCTATGATTACCTTACATAAGTTTTTGAGAAATGTATTACAATGTTAAAGAAAATTTATAACATGCTTATACTAAAATCCTATACTTTTATCTTCCATAGATATGTCTTACTTGTATGAAGAGTTTCACGAAGAAGAGGAATTTAGTGCTGCATATGAATATTCATTCTGATGATGCAACGACTTATCGATGTAATCTGTGGGAATGTACATTTACCAGTAAGAAAGACTTATCCGAGCATATACATATACATACTCCCGTTCAAATTTTTAAGTATACCCAGTGTTCTATAAAGTTTACCAGAACGGACAGTTTGAAACGCCATCTGATACTTCATTTGAATAATGGTATAAAGTGTAAGCATTGTGAACTTATATTCAGCAAGAAAAGTTATGTCTTATATCACCAGCCTATTGAGCATGGTTTTAAGAAGAGAAAAACTCCTGCTTTAGCCTCAACTTCTAATAAACATCACAAGATTAAAGAAGTCTTTAGATGTATTCTCTGTGCGCACTCTGGAGCTCACTCAGAAGGTAGAGGGGGATCTTATGCTGTGTTGTGATGAAATTCGTCCTCAGCTATTGAAGATATTAAAAGATGAACTTGGTGAATACAGATCTATCAAGTGGTATCTTATTGTGGATTTGCAATTCATCCGTAACATTGCAAATGGTGAAGAGGTATCGAGCTCATATTTTAGAACCGATGTTGTGGCAGAACTTTGTGTGGATATCCTTCCAGACAATGATAAAGAGTATTTTTCCAAAATCGTCTTTCGAAGTCTTTTGAAGAGTTTAATCGAGGCTCTGGATGGACTTTAGAAAAGATGTAGACGTTTTCCGTGCAAAGTACAATCCTCGTGCAACTTTCAGCTACATACTCTTGCCATGAAAACTGTTTACCAAGAAAGCTTTGCTAAATATCCGAAATGAAGACGAAAATTGTTTGGTGTGATGTCTACTGGCATACCAATACAATATATCCCGTCAAGATAATCCTCATCGAGTGACACATTCCCAAAGTCATGAGAATGAAATTCAACTTGGGGATATTTAATACTCCGTCTCAGATGTGAAGATTCTTCAGATTGAAAAATTGAATAATATACGGATGAATGTGTATGGATATGAAGATGAGGAAATTTTTCCTTTGTATATATCCAAAAGAGAGTATGATGAATGTGTGAATTTACTGCTGATTAGTGAAGAAAATAGGAAACACTATACACTGATTAGGAATATGTCACGCTTGCTGGGGCATATAACTAAGCATAACGGAACCCAATATGTGTGTTAGAGATGTTTACATCATTACAGCAGAGATGATCTTCTACAAGATCATGCCCAATATTGCAAAGAGCATGCAACCACAGGGCATGAAAATGACGTTAGAAGATCAGAAATATCTGCAATTCACGAACAAACAATATCAGCATTCTATCCCATTCATAATTTATGCTGACTTTGAAGCTCTAATCGTTAAGGAGGATACTACTAAGCCATCGAATAGCAGATCTTACACTCATAGACTGGCGATTCATGAACCTTGTGGATATGCTTATGTTATCATAGGACCTGATGGAAAGTGTCTGAAACAAGCTACTGTGTATCGAGGTGTTGACCCTGTGAGCCATTTTCTCAAGAACTTGATAAAGGAAAAACTGTATCTTAGGGAGAAATTTCAATATAATAAACCCCTACAAATGACTAAGGAAAAGGAAATTGAGTTTCAAAGAGCTGTTCATTGTAATGTGTATCATCGTGAACTGAAAACAGATCATGTGCGTGATCACAATCATGTGACTGGAACCTACAGGGGTGCCCTGCATAACGCCTGTAATCTTAACTATAGACAAATAACTAATATTTCTGTTGTGCTTCATAATTTGAAGAACTGCGATACTCATCATATTATGCTGAGTCTTGGGAAATTTCAAGATCATGAAATCGATGAAATTGCCACTAATATCCAAAAATATATATTATTCAAGATTTCAAAGAAATTTGGGCCTCGTGTTTGTTTACAATTTATTGACAGCCTTCAATTTCTGAATGCCTTCCTGGGAAAGCTAGTTTCCAATTTAGACTTGAGTGAATTTCATATTCTAAGAGAACATTTTCTCCTAATGTGGAACAGCAGGATGACTTTCTTAGGAAAGGAGTATACCCCTATAGTTATATAACATCCTTTCAAAAATTTGATGAAGATAAAGACCCCCACCTTCTGCATTTAATAATGAAATTAAAGGTGAAGATATTAAAAGTGAAGATTATCGATATGCACAGACAGTATGGAATACCTTTAATATAAGGAATTTAGGAGAATATCACGACTTGCATGTGAAAATGGATGTTCTGCTATTAGCCGATATATTCGAAAAATTCCGAAAACTATGCCTATCTCATTGTAGTATAGACTGTGCACATCTTATGACTTCGCCAAGACTGGCCTGGCGGGCATCCTTGAACATGACTGAAGAATCCCTAGAACTTTTCACAGATGAAAATATGCTTCTATTCTTAGAACGCGGGATACGAGGTGGTATATGTATGATCAGCCAGCGTAGATCTGAGGCTAATAATCGTTATTTGGAAATATATGACTCTAATAAGCCTGATAAGCACATTATCTATATTGATGCCCATAATCTATATGGTTGGGCTATGTCTCAACCACTACCCTATGTTGGGTTTGAGTGGATACCGACAGAGAATTTGAATGAATCCTGAATAATGAGTCTAACGGATAATACTCAAGAAGGTTTTATATTTGAAGTGGATCTGGAGAGAGAGAGTACCCTGAATCCTTACATGATTATCATAATGAGTATTCCTTGGTCGCTGAAAGGGTGAAGACTGAGCGAGAGATGCTCTCCCCATACGCTGAACGGCTAGTTCAGCAGTTACATCATGGTCATTTCGTTAGTACTACGAAATTGGTACCTAATCTGCATGATAAGAAACATTATATTGTTCACTATGTCAACCTTCAACTATACCCATCACCAGGTTTAAGACTGAAGAAAATTCACAAGGCCTTAAAATTTACTCAGAAGCCCTGGTTGCAGAAATACATTCAATTTAATACTGAAAAGAGAAGGTTAACGAAGACTAATTTTGAGAAAGACTTTTTCAAATTGCTTAATAACGCTGTATTTGGCAAAACTATGAGAAATCTTCAAAATCGGGTGAATATTGAGTTAGTGAATTCTTCAAAGCGGGCCCTGAAGATGGTAGCATCCCCAGATTATAGAGCTAGCAAGATTTTTTGTGAAGATTTGGTGGGTATCGACCGTGTAAAGAGTTACATTTTAATGAATCGGCCTATACGTTGGTTTTACTATCCTGGAGCTGTTAAAATTACTCATGTATGAGTTTCTTTATAAGCATATTAAAAACCGATATGGTGAAAAAGCTTCACTTCTCACAGTAAACAGCAGAATATTGTACATATGTGCTAGATATTCAAAACCGACTGAATATCATTTAAAAATACAATTCTGTCGCGGGTCGAAAACTCGTGTAATCTCCGCGTCTTGGAGTAGGATTATCGGGTGACAATTTTCTTTGATGCGGGTTGGATCAAACACAACCCGCGCAGGTCTAGCTCAAACGGCTGCTAATGTAATAAAAGTAAAATATATTCGTTAAGGGCAACATACAACACAAAATAATCATGTCGACAAGTTTCGAAGGCAAGACACAGCCTTTGTCACCCAAAAAGAGACCGTTAGATGTCAGGGTTCTATCTGAACCCTCAAAAGTTCAATTATTTAAAGTTTACTTTGTAACCGGCATCGCTCACCATTTATGGCAGGGATTCATTTATCCAATATCAAGCCTATCGCCTTTTGAAACAGTTAATAAATGAATTCATTGAATTCCTGCTTTAAATGCCGGACAAAGCCTGGTACGTTTTATAGTCTATAATAATAAAATAAGTTGTATAGCTGTTTGTTTGTTGGTCACGCATCGAAAAATCTAAGCAACCCATTTGGTACAAGGGTTTCTCGGCTCCCAAGAAAAGACACATCATCGATTTTTTTTTTTAAATTTAAAATTAGTTTCTAAGTTATTACATGTTAAAGCGCCATTTTGAGCGATTTTCGCACAAATCGTCTCCATGGGTATCGAAAATATTATTGCAGAATTTTCATCTTAGCATCATCGGAAAGATCGAAATATTTTCTTTCAAATAAACTTTGAATTTTGTGCATACTATCAATAGATTAATTTTCGTGAATTTTTTAAAAATAGGTATACTTTTCGTGTTTTGAAGACGTAAGCTATGTCCTATACGCGTGTGCTCGCGCAGTGAACGACTGCGCCGTTGAAAAAATTGAATAAAAAAATTGAATTTATCCCTGCTTTACATCCCGAGATACGCCTGTGCATTTTCGGCGTGGTCGATAGCTACTGTGCTACAGCTATTGCAGTTAAGTGTTTTTAAGAAGCGGCCGTGCGTTTCACATTTGTGGCTATTATTTTAAGCGGGTGTATTGTCAAAGCGTTCTTTGGTTTTCGAAAATTTTCTCTTGAGTTCCAGTATAATTTAATCCAGAGTTTTGCATCCTAAATCTCAGGCCACGCTAAGTATATTTTAAAATGAACAATAAAACACACAATTGTTTAATCCTCCGCCATCTTTGTGACGTTTCTGTCCGCAACCAATCACAGAGAAGTCAGAAATCGGCTTGACCAATTAAATATTTGCCTATACTGGCAATGCTAAATATTATATTAATTAATATTTAATTAACTAAGTCTTAAATGAAATTCATAAACCCTTCTTGCACAGCTACGAATTTATATTAGCATTTTTGTAACGTTTTCCCGTCTGTTCGCATTGCAGGGGCAAAAATTAACAGGGATTTATTTTTGGATATACAAGGATTTATGGCACACTGTAGTGTGTAAGGTACTCTAGTCCTAAAGGGAAATCGAACCACCTTTCTTTGCTGGCTAAACGACAATAGCCATGGAGCTACTGAGATTATTCGAAATGAAGCCTTCATTATCATCCACAAACTTCAGATTGAAGCCTGCGATCTTTTTATTTCTCTGCCTTTTTTCTATATACAGAAAAATTCGATCTTATTTTCTGAAATAAACTGATTCTATAAATTATAGGGTTCTGGAAAGACCACAATTTCGGTATTAGTATTACTCAGAACTTAGTAATCCATTGTATCTAATCGGGGGTTAAGTTGTTGGGTGGGGCGCGATTGTGGAAAACCATTGTCTCAGCGGGGAATTGAACCACTGACCAGGCGATACTCTACTGAGATGATTATCATTCCTTCTATGTTTGAAGTGGGTCTTACAAGTGTGTTACAAAGTTCAAGCGCTTTGAAAAGGCAGTCAAAATATCAGTTGAGAAATATTTTTACAGAAACGTAAAATAATTTTGATTGTTCTTTTACAAAACGAATCCCTTTTCTACATGTTTTGACTTTTTAATAATAAGAATAAGAAATAATGATAATAATTTAACAATGATATTTATTATTTAAAGTTTTATAATTAAACTTAACTAATTTTGTCGGTGTTGGTATTGTGATAATTTTTATTTTTCTCCTTTAGTGTTTGCTGGTTTAAGGCAGAGTCCTGCAACCTTTGCTTTTGGGGTAAGTTCTCATTTTTTTTTTAGTTTATTTAATGCATTTTTAACACTTTACAACATAGTTAAAAAATGTTTATGACTTTGTTCATTCTGTCTGTCTGTCCGTTTGCACAATAACTCCCGTAAAAATGACTTTATCAAGATGAAATTTTAGTATGTTCTTGAGACGGTCTGTAGAGCATATGGAAATGTAAATTAATAATATCACCTAATTAATTTTGGATTGAACCCGGGTTGAAAAAATGAAGTACATTGAACCCTATGGGATCTAATTTTTCTAACATTTTTTAAACAAAGCTAAAATTCACAAATTGCTTCGAAAATTTTAGGAAATATTCAAATTTTTTCATTAAATATATAAAATAAATTTCAGCAAAATAGGTTCGGTAGTTTTTAAATAAAAATTAAAATAATAATTGCACCCATATTATATGAAGAGATCATGTGACCCACTTCAAAATAAAATATGGCATCCATCTTGTTGTTGAGACCCAGACCGTCCGACCTACCAGAAAGGTGTAAGGTAACTGTTTGAACGGCCTGGAAGTGGCATCCATCTTGTGTCAAAATCGTGATTCTTAAAGTTCTTTTTCATTTGTATTTAGTCTTGCATCAGTCCTAAAACCGCTTTATTTTTTTTTCTGTGCATCCATATACTGCGTCAACGCAAATACAATATTTTTGTCTTTAAATGATCATCAAACTTTGATTATTTCTACAGCGAAGCCTAATTTTGACGTATGGAGAATGCAAACACATCAAACTGTAAGATGTGTGGTATAAGAATTGCTGAATTTCTTTAAAGTAAAATTATTTAGCTTTGGAGTCTGCAATATAGCTGATATGAATGAAACATTGATTGATTTTACATAGAGAAGTACTTTTATCTCCATGGTTTTAAGTTTTTAAGTAAAATAAATTATTGTAGTATTGTGATAATTTTAAAAATATCGCCGCTGAATGAATAGAATGGAAAAAAGTTTATGAATGAAATATTCACTGCTTTTATATAGAGAGCCAGGCGATTTATATTTCGATTACGTTATTTGAATAAAGTTCAATTTGTTTTTGATGAAGTTTTCAAATATAATAAATTATTGTAATATTGTGATAATTTTAAAAATAACACTGCTGAATGTATTGCATTTTAGAGATGCTTGAATAAAATTGCATTGCAGTTGGAAAGTGTTTCATAATCAATGCTTTATGAATGATTGATCTTTCATGTTTATATTGAAGGACGTTTCAAAACGTACAACCCCTCAGGGGTTCACTTCTTTAGTGAATACGGGTGTTGCAATCCCGAGGTACCTTAGCAAGGCTTTTCTTTCCTTTTTTCTTACTCTCTCTTTTTTTTTCCTTCCTATTTTTTGTCTATCCTCCTTTCCCCTTCTTTTTGTTTTGTTCTCCTTTTGTGTTTTGTGTTTCTTGTCCCTCTGAGCTGCTGGTGTCATCAATGCCGAGCCCTTAGTAAACATCACATCTGCTCTATGGGCCCTAGTACCACTCTTCGGCCTCTGCCGTAAGGTACACCGTTTGGGCTCGGGAATGGGTTCATGTGGGTGTGATGCGAAAGGGGTAGAGCTGCGTGCATTAGTAGTTTTGCTTTTAAGAAACGTTTGCAGTAAACGGTTCCAGAGGTGAGTCCCTTGGTTGCGTTGGTTAGATGGTGGAGAGTGTTTCATATCGAGAAATCCCCCATGGATCTTTGTTGGTCCTTGGGCCCTGTGCACCAGGTGCACGTTATGGCCCGCTCTCCATCATCTAGCTTTGCGAATGACTCCGGCGGTTACACTTGGCACGTTAGAAAAGTGTGGGGAGACGGAGCCTGGCGGGGGCTCCGATCGATCTGGAAGTAAACCGTGGTTTTTTTATAAGTGGTTACAAGCATGGAGAATTTGAGATTGCTTTCTGTCTCAGATTCTTCATGCTCTTTTTCAGATGAGAACAATGCTGTTCTGCCTAATATATCACGCATGGATTGGGCTGAGAGGGTTGAGATTACTGAATCCTCAAAGCCAAAAGATGTGACTCCCAGAGGCATGGGACAAAGTGGTGTAACATCAGGTAATGCCTCAAAAGCTAGATATTTTATCATAAAGAAGTCTGAAGGAACTTTTGAAAATTGTTCACCTTTTTTGATTCAAAAAAGTATAGCTGCGTATGTAGGTGATGTAAAAAATGTTAAAAAACTAAGATCCGGTGACCTTTTGGTCCAAGTTACCACAAATGCTCAAGCTACAAACATAATGAAAATGACCCATATTGGAAGTTTCAAGATCACAGTAAACTTACATATGTCACTTAATTATTCTAGAGGCGTAATTTCCGAATCAGATCTAATTTATGACAGTGAGGAAGAAATTTTGAACAATTTAATTGACCAAAATGTGTGCGCTGTAAGACGTATCAACATTCGTAGAGAAGGGAAAGTCTTACCAACTAAACATCTCATACTTACCTTTAACTCGCCAGATTTACCAAAAACCATTAAAGCAGCCTATCTGATGTGCAAAGTCCGTCCTTTTGTACCAAATCCATTAAGGTGCTTTAAGTGCCAAAGATTTGGACATTCCAAAAATTCATGCAAAGGGAAATATGAAACATGTGCCCGGTGTGCTGAGCCCGGACATGAATCTGAAAATTGTTCCAAAAAATTTCTGTGTGTTAATTGTAATGGCGAACACCCATCATATGCTCGATCATGCCCGAAATGGAAGATCGAAAAGGAAATACAAACTGTTAAAATCAATAATAATATTTCTTTCCCTGAAGCACGTAAAATAGTAACAGCACGTACACCTGAAGGTGTATCCTATGCCACAGTAGCCACTAAATCCTCAACTTCAGTTACCACGCAATGTGAGAAAAGATCCATTGCTACACAAACCGAACCTATCTCTGTGCCCGAAGACAGTCCAAATCCTACTAGCCCATCAAGTACTCAATTTAAACCTAAATCTGCCATACCCTTAGCAACTTTTAGACCAGAGTTTTCACAGCCAAATAAACCAAGTACCAGTCGGGATACTGAAACATATACTACAATAAACAAAAAAAAATCCAACCAAAAATCTAAATTAAAAAATGAAAAAGACGAGCTTGCACCTAGAAAATCATTAAAAAGAGTAGATGCAAAAAATGATGCCAATATTGATGATGCAGTACAACTATGTGTTTCGGATGACGAAACAATGTTGACGGATGTGTTGCCACCTTCATCCAATAGGTCCAGGGTGAACAGTTCTCGTTCACCAAAAAAGAAAAAACCTACATAATGGGTTCTTTAGTTTCTTGGAACTGCCGTGGTTTGCAGACCAAGTTGTTTGAGGTTAAATCATTAATTAATACTTATCACCCCATTTGTGTCTGTCTTCAAGAAACATTTTTAAAAGTTAACAATAGTATAAATGTTAAACATTTTACTTGCATTCGCAAAGATTTTGATCAAAACAGTAGGGTTTCTGGGGGAGTAGCCTTGCTAATTTCCCATAACTATCCTACCTCCAATGTACAACTTACCACTAACTTACAAGCTGTTGCTGCTCGTATCCATATTAAGACATTGATTACAATATGCTGTATATATATTCCACCAAATGATAATATTGATCGCAAGGAACTTGATGATTTGATTGGTCAACTACCTCCGCCATTCGTAATATTGGGCGACTTTAATGGTCACAACCCTCTTTGGGGTAGTTGTGACATGAATCACAGAGGACAGCAAGTTGAACAGTGTATTAGTGATCACAGCCTGTGCCTATTAAATAGAAATGAACATACCTACTTTCATCAACCAAGCAAGACATTCCACACTATCGATCTTGCTTTCTGTTCCCCGTCAGTCCTTCCATACTGGTCCTTTTTAGTCGACAAAGATCTACACAGTAGCGACCATTTTCCCATTGTTCTCTTTAACAGTCAAATCAGATCACCTGTGAAACCATCGCGTTATATCTTTTCGAAAGCTGATTGGTTAACATTTACTTCCCAAGCTGTGATAGCTGATGACGCAGTTCAGAGCTGTGACATTGATACAGCTGTAAACAATATTACAAATCTCTTGATTAAGGCTGCTGATAATACAATCCCTAAGAATTCTGGAAAAACATCCAAATATCACTTTCCTTGGTGGAATGAAGAATGTCGTGAGGCATACAAAAAACAAAAGAAAGCCTGGGCCAATTTTCGAAGGTATCCTACGACTGATAATCTTACTGTATTTAAATATACAAAAGCGGTTGCTCGTAGGATACGCAGACAAAGACAAAGAGAGTCATGGGAGGAGTATGTCAGTGGACTAAACTGTTCCATTTCCAGCAAGAAAGTATGGGAAAAGGTCAAAAAGTGTTCAGGTGTCTATAATGACCACCTTATATCGGCTATACATAGTAATGGCTCAATTATTAGCTCTCCCGCAGAAATAGCAAATGAAATAGCCAAAGCCTTTGCAGATGTTTCAAACTCAGCAAGTTATTCACAACCATTCCTGTCACATAAAATCAGATCAGAAAAGAAACCAATTGTCTTCTCACAAGCCAAACACTTGCCATACAATTCTCCGTTTACAAAGTTTGAACTTCTTACAGCATTGTCACAGACTCAGGGAACCAGCAGTGGGCCAGATGGTGTCCATTATACTATGCTGAAACACCTTTCTGACGAGTCTTTATTGAACCTTTTATATCTGTACAACAGGATTTATATGGAACTTAAGTTTCCGACATCCTGGCAAAGAGCAATCACCATACCCATTATAAAACCAGGAAAAGACCCCAAAAGTCCTTCAAGTTACCGACCCATTGCCTTGACAAGCTGTATGTGCAAAATTATGGAAAAAATGGTAAATGCCCGACTTGTTTATTTCCTTGAAACAAATAAACTTTTGTCTCCACATCAAAGTGGTTTTAGACGAGGAAGATCTACCTCTGACAATATTATTGCTCTGGAATCCCAGATCAGGACTGCCTACCTTAGGCGAAATCATTTAGTGTCAATATTTTTTGATATTGACAAAGCCTATGATCGCACATGGCGCTATGGTATTATTAAGGACCTTTTTGATTTTAATTTAAAAGGAAATCTTCCCATTTTTATACAAAACTTTTTAGCACATAGGACATTCAAAGTTCGTATTGGTACTGTTCTTTCAAATCCTCACGTACAAGAGGAGGGAGTGCCACAAGGAAGTGTATTGAGTGTGACTCTATTTTCCATAAAAATCAATAGTATTTTAAACCATCTACCACCATCAGTTCATAAAAGCCTCTATGTGGATGATTTGCAAGTTTCATACCAAGCACATGATATGCGCACTGTTGAAAGACAGTGTCAAACTGCAGTAAATGGCATTCTGCAATGGGCTAATCTAAATGGATTCAGGTTTTCAATCCAAAAGACTTGTTGCGTTCACTTCACCAGAAAACGAGGTCTACACTTACCTCCAGAGATTTTCATGGAGAATACTAAAATTTCTGTTGTTGATGAAGTGAAATTTCTTGGAGTCTGGTTCGATAGAAAACTCACCTTCCTACACCATGTTCAGAAATTGAGAAAGAAATGTGAGAGAGCCATTAACATTTTAAAAGTTCTGTCAAATACGAAATGGGGTGCAGATACAACTTCAATGCTACGTATATATAGGGCCATTATTCGTTCCAAGATCGATTATGGATGCAATGTTTATGGGAGTGCACGAACATCTGTTCTTAAGAAACTGGACACAATACATAATAAGGCATTACGTATATGTTCAGGTGCCTTTAGAACATCTCCTGTTCAAAGCTTATATGTGTACTGCAATGAGCCGCCTCTAGAATTCAGGCGTGAACAGTTGATGCTGAATTATTACTATCGGGTCATGTCCTTACAGAACCACCCTCTGCAACGACTAATTCTAGATGAGCATTATGATCGACTCTACGACCACAGACCCTCATGCATTCCTTCATTTGGCAAGCGGATACGAAATATATTATCAATAACCCCACAAGTAGATGTAAATATAAGGAAAACAAAGTGTTTTGAAACACCTCCATGGCATGTTCCAGATTTTATGTATCTCAACCCATTTAGTAATTTTACTAAGAGAAACACAGATCAGACTATTTATCTGCAACTGTTTGCTGAACATAGAAATCTCTACAACGAGTTTACTCCTATTTTCACAGATGGTTCAAAAGCTGGCAATTACGTAGGGTTGGCTTATGTATCTAAAAATACTATAAAATCTTTTAAACTGCATGCATCTTGCTCTATTTTTACTGCTGAGATTATGGCAATATACCAGAGTCTTATATTCATATCGCATCAAATTTCCAAAAAGCACATCATTTATACCGATTCATTGAGTTCGCTACAACTTTTATCATCTAGGACTGCTATGAATTACCCTATTGCCTCTGATATTCTTAAGTATGAACATCGTCTAAAGGTACAGGGATACCATACTGAATTTTGTTGGGTGCCAGGACATGTTGGTATCAGAGGAAATGAGTTGGCAGATATTGCTGCTAAATCAGCTACTCAAAATTTAAACCTGACAATCCCTTTAACTGACATCAAACCATTCATTTTGAAAAATATATATGACAAATGGCAGTATTCCTGGAACCAGCAGTCTCGTAATAAGTTGTATGAAGTAAAGCCCGTAATACAAAAGTGGACTAGTTTCCAATGTTGGAAACTTGAGGTACTTTTAACACGTTTGCGAATTGGTCATACTCGTTTTACCCACAGACACTTACTTTTAGGAGAAGTTGAACCCTTTTGTAATAGTTGTCAGACCTCAGCAAGTATCAAACATATTTTAATTGAGTGTACTAAATATAAACAGTTTCGTTTCAAGCATTTTAAGACTTATACATTAAATTTGGCAGAATTGATTGGAGAAAATCCTCATTTGGAGCTTTTCCCATTCCTATTGGACATTGGTTTTTTCCATCATTTTTAACATCACCTTTTATAATCTTTTAGCCATTTTTCATATCATTTGCATTGTTGCACATGTTCCATAGTATTTTCACACATTATCACTATTTTAAATTATACACGTGTTATCAATACTATTTTATGTATCTCAGTACCATATGTCTGGCGCAGCATATCCTCTTTGGATCTTGTGCCATTAAACCATAATCAACCAACCAATCAAAACGTACAAATTTTGTAAAAATGATTTTGTATAAACAGCGTCTACATCTTGAAACGCAAAACGATTTGTCGTAAAAGTTTGATAATATATAATATACATGAAACATTTGATAAATCTGTTTACAGAAACTAGTGGCTGAATAATTAATTTCATAAATTCGCTAATTGCGGTCCGGACGATAGAAGTTTGATAAGTAAATATTTTCAACTACAATATTTTTGAATAAACATAAATGTTGATAAAATTTAACTAATGAATAAAGCCCGGACGTTAAGGCAAAATGCCTTAATTTTATTTTTGTGTGTCATTATGTCTCATATTAAAGAAAATTCCTTTTATGTTTTGATGCCTTTTTTCCTTATATTATGTTTTATATTGACACTCCTTGTGCATTTAAATTGTGTGACACAAATATCTACAAGGAAAATGGATTTTTTTTTTTCGAATGAGTTGCTCTCTCACATTGTTAACAGTTGTAGATGGAAACGAATGCAGCTCAATACGAATTACTAAACAAATTTTTATCTAAAAATTTCATTCGTTGCGATTTAACTTTGATTTAATCACACTTTTCAAAGTTACCTGATATTATTACTTCTCTCGAAAAAGGAACGAAACTTCAGTGCATGTCGTCAACTTATTAAATGATGTAGTTAGTGATATTGAAACAGTTCCTGGATGAAAGGGTCACATCGTGAGTCGAAAACCCATACCGTCCGGCTCATCTGTGGTCATTGAGCAGCAATTTGGGCGGCCGGTGTCACATCGTGAGTGAAAAATCAAATAGCTTTTCTTAGCAAATAATGACTTGGAAAAATAAAAAATAAAAAACCATTAATAAAATACTCGAAGGTGGTACTGATAATTTAATTTTTATTGATATGGATTTTTACAAATATCATAAGTTTAAAATATACTCTTTTTATCTCCGTTGAAAGTTGTTGAGTTGAAAGACCATATTATAAATTGAAAGACCATTTCGATTCTAAAACACATTCTAATTGACAGAAGGCAAAGTTTAACTTTCGAAAATTAAAATTAAATCTAGTGTAACTGCTAAAATAAGTAAGTGACGTGATAATTGATTTTATTAAATTAGCTAAATGCCTCTATATAATTTGAACTTTTTCAAGCACTATGCACTTAATAAATGCCTATTTTTAACACTTTACAACATAGTTGAAAAGTGTTTATGACTTTGTTCATTCTGTCTGTCTGTCCGTTCTCATGATAACTGCCGTAAAAATCACTTTATCAAAATGAAATCTTAGTACGTTGTTAAGACGGTCTGGAGGACATATGTGAATGTAAATGAATAATATCACCCAGTTAGTTTTGGATTGAACCCGGGTTGAAAAAATGAAATACACTGAACCCTATGGGACCTAATTTTTCAAACATTTTTTAAGCAAAATTAAAATTCACAAATTGCTTCGAAAATTATAGGAAATATTCAAATTACTCCATAAAATATATGAAAAAACATTTCAGCAAAATATGTTCGGTAGTTTTTTAAATAAAAATTAAAACAATAATAACACCCATATAATATGAAGAGGTCGCGTGACCCACTTCAAAATAAAATATGGCATCCATCTTGTGCCGAAATTGTGATTTTTAAAGTTCTTTTTAATTTATATTTAGTGTTGCATCCGTCCTAAAACCGCTTTATTTTTTTGTACACCCATATTCTGCGCCAACGCAATTGCAATATTTTTGAGTTTAAATGATCATGAAAGTTTGATTATTTCTACCACGAAGTCTAACTTCAATAAATATAAAATGTAAGCATGTGATTTTAAGATGAGTTGTATAAGAATTGCTGAATTTTTTTCACGTAAAATTATTTAACACTGGAGTCTGGAATAAAAGTGTATGAATGAAATACTCACTGCTTCTACATAGAGAGCCAGAGGATTTATATTTCGATTTATATTTGAATAACATTTGAATGAAGTTTTAAGCATGGAGTTAGGACGTACTTTTACCTCCATTGTTTTAATTTTCCAAGTAAAATAAATTATTGTAGTTTTGTGATAATTAAAATAATATCGCCGCTGAGTGTGTCGTATTTTAGAGATGTTTAAATAAAATTACAGTTGGATAGTGTTTTATAATCAATGCTTTATGCATGATTGATTTTTCTTGTATTTATATTTAGTGTTGCATCCGTCTTAAAACCGCTTTATTTTTGCATATTATCTGTGTTTCTAAATTCTGTTCTTGCGCAATTGCAATATTTTTTGTTTTAAACGGTTACTAAACTTCGACTATTTCTACAATGAAACCTAAATTTAACGTATGCAAAATGTAAACAAAACAAGCGATTGTAAGATGAGTTATAAAAGAATTGCTGAATTTTTTAAAGCAAAATTAGTTAGCTCTGTAGTTTGGAATATTAGTTATATGAATGAAATATTCACTGATTTTACTTAGATAGAGAAGCAAGCGATTTTATAGCATTGCCTTTTCTGATAATGTTTTAAGTTTCCAATTATTGTACTATGATAATTTTAAAAATATCACCGCTGAATGTATAGCATTTTAGAGATGTCTAAATAAATTGCATTTCATTTGGAAAGTGTTTCATAATCAACGCTTTATGCATGTTTAATCTTTCTTGTTATTACTTATTTCGACGTTGTGTGTTGCTTATTTGCTCCTTTATTTCAGTATTTCTTGCAACCCTAACTTTCGGTCTTTATCAATGAGTATTCATAAATAATGGAACTTTGATATTTATAGGCCGATTGTGTTCTTGATCTTTTATCATCAATAATCGTCATATGGAGGTATTTCGGCTCACCGTATGCAGCTTGTTCCTTCTCAAGAGAAATTAAGTAAGTATCTACAGTATTAAAACGCATTTTCAGAAAAATAACTTTCAAACTCCTAAATTTCTCAGTCTTATATTTATATTCTTAAAATGAGATTCGTAAACATGCATTATTACTAATGAAAATGTGCCGTATAATCATGTGACTCTGAGTAAATATGAGTTACTTAGGATCTTGTTCAAAGGAGACACTTATCACTTCATTTTATTTTGAGTCAAACTGATAGCATGCACAGCATTCAATTTGAAATCATGTATATTCCCATTTCTGAATAAAAAAAATTGATGGGAATTTGGAGAAACGGTGTCTGTCCAAACAGTCCTCTGCCAAGCAACTCGTGTACAATTAAAACAAAAGTTGCTTGGTATCGTTTATTTGAGCAAGCGCTTTCCTTCTTGTCTTCTCTACAACTCCTAGTAGTAGCTTGCCAAAAATGTTTCACTAATGAGTTCATCGTATTGAACAGATAAATGACCGAACAGTTCCTGTTCAATCATTCAGAAAAAAGGTTAGGATAAAATGCATAATGTATGTATCGTGTTTCGATGTTTATAGTACGTGTTGTGGGCATCTAAGCAAACTTTTCGTAGGCGTTTGCACCACCTTCATTATTCCTAACGTTCATCCTCGGTGTATTTTATGCATCTAAACAAACTCTTCGTGGGTGTGTGGCACACCACCTTCATTATTCCTACCTTTCTCCTCCTAGTGTATTTTCTCAGCTTTCAGCTATATTTGGAATTTATTGCACCTTGGGTAACAGTCACCAGTAAGCTCTTAATTAGATCAGAAAGGTGAACAACATCTGCTACAATAAAGAAATGAAAATGTAATAACAAAGATTTTTTTTGTTTGTTTGTGTACCTCAATTTACTAAGTTTTTTTCAAGTGCTACTTAAATAATCAGTCTTGTACTAGTATACCAAAAGTTTTTTAGTCAGTTATACACAGATACACTGAAAAACCTGACGCATCCTACAAATAGCCTTCCCTAATATTAATAAAGTTTGATATTGTGGGAAAACAATAACATATATTAAAGCTGTTTTATTATCGAATTTCTCTAAATATCAGACTTAGCAGCAATTGCAGACTCAAAACTTGCAGATTAAGTCTGCAATTTCTGAACATTCTTGGGACTCTAATCATATTAAGTTTTCGGAAGCTAAGATTATTTTTTCTCTTAATTTTATTTTTAAATTGGCCTTTCTTGGAAGTTTCGCGATTGTTTCTCAGCTAATTGACCTTATTAATGATAATTGGCATTTCTTATTTTCTGCTTAGAGTCTCTGTTTGATTTCGTTTGCTTTCTTCTTATTTCGGTAATTTTCATCCTTTTACTGAACATTTGTTTTATTCCGAAGTATCTGTTGACAGTGTTAACTCTTTTAACTTACAAAAGTATCTTTTCTGTTCGTATTTGTTTAGAATATATTCTTTATACTGCTGGTTTGGTCTCCTCATATAATTTCCAAAACCGGTCAGTTGCTTGTTTTAATTTAATCATTTGCTTGTTTAAATTTTAGGGTTCTTATGTTGGCAAATGCTTTAAATCCTTTGTTGGACATTCACTTTCCTCTTTACCGTTCATTCTTTATGTCCTACATCTTTTTCCTTCCTTCTTGGTTTTTGCCTCTTTTATCTTCTCTTGCCGTTAATAATTTCCTTTCTCTGCGTCAGTCACGTTTACTGTTCTAACATTAGTCGCCGATGAAAGAATGAAGATTGCACATCTTGTGTGTTAGCATGAAGGTTTACAACTTTTGTACTCAAAATTAAGATAAAAGTTAAGATTTTCAATCATTTACCTTTACATATAGCTGAAAACTACAAAATAATTTTATCTATCCTACGAAATTTAATTTATATATTTCTCAAACATTGATTACTTCCGTTCAAGCCCTGTCTGACTCAATCCAATTTTAAAAAAAAGAAAAAAGCCAGACTCGGAACGAAACCGTCTTCAATTTTTTTTTATACCACCTTATCCACAGGTCTGGTTGAAGGGCGCGATAGCCCAGTGGTTAGCGCGCGGAAATTGCACTAGGTAGGCCCCGGTTCGATTCCCTCCGCTGCCATAACTGTCGCCGTGTTCACGCGGAGTACGATCACGTTAAACATGTGGGTCCGTAAGTCCTTCCGATAAGTTGGTGGTAGGGGAAGAAGGGTACGGTCCCTGTGGATGCCTCCCCTACTGGGTTCCGGTCTAAATTGGGTGGCTCTTCCCGGCCGTCCAAACAGTTACCTTACACCTTTCTGTTAGGTCGGAGGGCCTGGGTCTCAATAACAGCAACAGGTCTGGTTGAACCCAAACTCGTATACAAGGATCGAGCCCATTCAGAACATAGTTTAAAGTTCATTTAAATTTACAGTACCCAGGGACGTCTGGCGAGTCGGCTGCCCCCCCCCCTCCCCGTCTACCCTAGAATTTCCAAGTTATTATATTTCTTAAACAATTTTCCTTGTATAATCATATTTCCCTCATTAAAACAACCCCCCCACCCCCCCAAAAAATGCTTTTGTCTACCTTTCCAGAAATTCTTGAAATGTCGTCCCTAGCCCTGAATTTAACTTTTAGTGTTTATTTTCCCCAACCCAGAGGAAACCAACTACTTTTTGATTACGACTTAGATATGGAAAGTTTATAATTTGGTATATTAACATAGTAATTATAAATTGAAGGTTTTCCGAAAGGTTAGCATAGTACTTATTGCATTTAGTTTACAGTGCTTTCTGCTCTGTAAACTAAATGCAATAAGTATGCTGTTGAGTTTTTTTGCATTTATACGAAAATGCTTTAGAATTATGGATGTAATATGTCATTTTCATGTAACTTAATTAATCCTATTTTTTTTTTTTTAGAGCATGCATTAGTTTGGGAGTTTTGTTCATCATTGCTGGAGTAGGAGTCATAGCACAGGGTATATACTTTTTATGTGCAAAAGAAACGCCAAAATGGGTGAGAATGTTTATAATTTTAGTCTTTTGAAACACTTTATTAATACTGGTACAAAATATAATATTTTAAAGAATAAATTACACATTTGACTATTTTATCATTTTCCTTGGACTGATATCATTTCCTTGGACTTTCCTTGGTTCGTTATAGATCTACTAGTGTACGATCAAGCAAAAGTAGATGTATACTCATATGCATACTAAGAGATGTATTCAGATGTAAACTCAACGCCCTAATAAAAAATTTCTATTTTCAGTAGTGAGATAAAATTTCATTCAGAATGTCATTAAAATTTTGGTATGAAAAATTGTTTTTTGAGAATTTTTAATAAATTATTTCATTTCGTATTGTACAGAAATAAAATTTAGTTTAACTGAATTTGTAATTTTCTGATGATTACTCATTTACATATTTAATTAAAAAAATTTCAAAATAAAATGAATTGAGATAATAGTTAGTGTGATTTTATATTTTTGCGAAGAAAATCATTATATAGACATTATGTACTCAAGATCCACAGATGAGTAGTTACAGAGTTCATATTATGCAAATTATTACCTTCTATCAGAATTTTTAACCAAGTCATTAATAGTTTCGCTACTAGTCAATGGTTATGTTAGCATAAATTATAACTATTACACATTAATAGTAATGTATAGTAGCTATGTGAATTTACATTTTTAACTATTAGATTACAAATATATTCATATTATTTATCATTTGTTAATAATTTATAATATTAATATATGTGGATTGACATATATAACTATTAGCTTATAGATGCTAATGATTAATAAGCTTTGTAATACACAAACTTTGACTCAATAATTAAAAGTATACTGTACTTTGTTATTAATTAAAATATATTTTAATAGAGCAATTTATTTAATAAACTAAAATTCAATATATGTATAAGTGGATTTCCACCCCCAAGGAAAATGATTTATAGTGAGACTCTCTCTCCGCACTGTTTAGTCCCTGAAATTAAATTTAACCTCAAGCCTTCTTAAATTTCGTTTCTGGCTACGGTCTTGTACTCAAGTGAAAATGCCCTATTACTCTTCGTATACGAAATTCATAAACTACGATCAACTGAAAATAGCCACTACAAACGGAAACATTAAAACAAAATAGAAAATAAATAATGATAATAAATAATAAGTTGCAAAATAGAAAATAAGTAATCCATGCATATTTCTATATTATTTTATTTTATTTTAAAATTTTTAGAAAAGTAACCGTTTGAAGAATTGCACAAAATAATAAATTAAAACATTAATTCAGAGTTAAATGAAAAAAAATATATTATTTATTTAAAAAATAAATCATTAACCAAAAATGCTCGAAGACTGAAAGTTCTTTCAAAATGCCCCAACTGCTCCAATGGAAGCCCATCTTTCCTTAAGATTTGATACCATCATACATTGCTGATTTTGCTAAAAATCATACCTGTCAGAGCAGTGTATAGAGGCAATTAGGGCGGATGTCAGTTGCTCCAAATCGGGAGAAAGAAGTTTGGTTGAGGAAGTTTGATGACTAATAATAACTGCATTGGAAGAAAAAAATAAATAAAAAGAAGCTTCATCCAAAAAAAGTATGTCAGAGGCCCCGAAATTTATGTGGGTGACTGTGAACTTCTGCAATGCCTTACGTTATTACAACTCATTTTGCTATGTATTATGTATTTCACTGCTAATATTCTTATAGATGCCACGATTTTTTAGGTAAAAATATATTTCATTTACAAAATTAAGCAAAGGTCAATGGCAAAATAACTGTATCCACGTCGAATATGTAATAAAAATATTTTTCATTAG
This sequence comes from Amaurobius ferox, assembly GCA_951213105.1. NCBI lineage: Eukaryota > Metazoa > Arthropoda > Arachnida > Araneae > Amaurobiidae > Amaurobius > Amaurobius ferox. Next base: position 22,020,526 of record OX578142.1, on the reverse strand, counting down.
AAAATTCTGACACTTTCCTACACACACATATGAACAAAACTCTTATAAAATACATTTGACAGTTGTATATAATCGTAGTCTGTTATATAGCAGTATTTATCAAGAATTATTCTCAACGTTCGAAAATCTGCTACTTGAGTGTTGAGAAATCGAACAACTTTGTCTACTAGATTCGTTGCCATTTCCTTACTGTTAATGCTATTGTTCCAAGCTTATTGTCGAATTTCCTACACAGCTGAATTATCATTAACGATCTGTTCTGTAAAACAATTTCCTCCTTTATTTTCCCGCTTTGAAATGCAATCTGAAATATGCCCTTTGTTTAATTATACAGGATGTCCCAAAAAGATTGAAACGCGCTTTAATTCTTTACCTGTTGGAGATAAGTGGGCAATGTAAATTACAAAAATGTTGAAAGTAAGGTAGGAAATAAGACTACGTTAATGAAATAGTCCTCTCATTAATTTTCAAAAAGTTACACTTTTTAAGTTTTTATAAGACCCACTTAGACAAATTGGGTCAATCAGAAATTTTTTTATTTTTAATGCAGCAAGATCATTAAAAAAACCGCATATCTGTGTCTTTAAAATCTATTGAATTATGATAAAGGAAAAAACTGACTTATGCCACTTTTCCGTACCATGTGAAAGGCTGTTTCATCAGTGGATCATAAACAAATTGACGGCGGAAATTGTTTAGATCAAAAATACGTTAATATGTGTCAAAAATTTGTTATCACAAATGCATCTAAATAAAGCATTACACAGACAGAGATCATATAAAGCAGTGGTACTCACTACGCGGTTGAGGCACATAATTAAAATATGCATACATTGATAGAAGACCACTGATATAAACGGGCAAATTTCATAACAAATACTAGAAACACAATTCACAAAACGCAATCCACAACGCATTCTCGAAATGTTTCCCTTCAACTCTAATACATTACTGAGCTCTTCTAATAATGCTTCTGTAAATATTTTGGAGTTCTTCACCACTAATATTGTTGCAAGCATCAATTATATTTTCTTTAAGGTCAATTGCGTTTAGTGGGCGAGTATTATAAACTAGTGTTCGAAGACGACCCCATAAGTGAAAATCGAGAGGGGTTAAATCAGGGGATCTGGGGGGCCATTCTGTTGCTCCTCTCAAACCAATCCACTGTTTATCAAAGTTTTTGTTGAGCCAGTTTATCACAATTATAACCTGGTGTGCAAATACGCCATCTTGTTGATAATACATGTTTTTTAGAAGCGATAATGTTGTCGTCTTCATAAAATCCGTTACAGTACCGTTTAAAATAAGCTGCATGTATTTTTCAGCTGTAAGAGTTCGTTCATAAAAACACAGGACCAATCCGTTTTCCATTCCAAATTCCGCACCATACAGACACAGAAAACTTTCTCCGCTGATGCATTTCACGGACAAAAAATGATTTCGTATTATCCCAATAATGATCGTTGTGAGTATTGATTGCTCCATCTTCCGTAAACAAACATTCATCAGTTCACAGAATGTTCTTAGCAAAGTTCGAAAGTCTTGTTGGATTAACAACCAGTTGTAGCTACTACACGCTGGTCAAAAACGGAGGGATGAAGTTTTGCATTCATGAAGTTCATGAATGCAAAACAAGAAAGATCAATCCTGCTTAAAGCATTGATTATGAAACACTTTCCAACTTCAATGCAATTTTATTTAAACATGTCTAAAATGCAATACATTCCTCGGTAATATTTTAAAACTAATCACAATACTACATTAATTTATTATATTTGAAAACCTAAACCTTCATCGAAAAAAATGAACTTCATTCAAATGACGGCATTGAAATATAAATTGCCTGGTTTAAACATCTCTAAAATGTGATACATTCCTCGGTAATAATTTTAGAATTATCATAATACTACGATAATTTATTATATTTGAAAACTTCATCGAAAACAACTGAAATTCATTCAAATGACGTCATAGAAAAAATAACACGCCTGGCTCTCTCTATAAAAGCAGCATTTCATTCATAAATAATTTCCCATTCATGTCATTCATCACAATACTATAATAATTTATTTTATTTAAAAATTAAAACCATGGAGCTACAAGTAATTAAACTCTATGCGTAAAACTTCATCGAAAAAAATCGTCCTGCTCTTTGTAAAATCAATGAATACTTCATTCATATCAGCTACGCAGACTCCATGAGCTAAATTCTTTTGCGTTAAAAAAATACAGCAATTTCTATACAGCTCAACATATTTTGCTGTTTACATTTTACATTAGTGAAAAATAGGCTTCGTTGTAGAAAAAATCAAATTTGGATGAGCATTTAAACTCATATATATTGTAATTGCGTTGTTTCAGTATGTAGATGCACAGAATTTAGGCAAAAATAAAGTGATTTTAGGACGGATACAACACTCAATATGAATTAAAAGGAACTTTAAAAATCACGATTTTAAGACAAGATGGATGCCATATATCATTTTGAAGTGGGTTACGTGATCTTTTCATATCATGGTCACGTGATCGCTTCGTATAAGAGGTGTTATTATTATTTTAATTTTTATTTAAAAAATTACTGAATATATTTCGCTGATTTTTTTTTATATATTTTATGGAACAATTTGAATATTACCTAAAATTTTCGAAGCAATTTGTGAATTTTAAATCCGTTTAAAAAATGTTTGAAAAATTAGGTCCCATAGGGCTCAATGTATTTCATTTTTTCAACCTGGGTTCAATCCAAAACTAATTGGGTGCTATTATTTATTTATATTCCCGTAGGTCCTACAGACCATCTGAACAACATACTAAAATTTCATTTTGATTAAGTCATTTTTCCGGCAGTTATCGTGCTAACGGACAGACAGACAAAATGAACAAAGTCATAAACACTTTTCAACTTTGTTGTAAAGTGTTAAAAATGGTTGCCAATGGTATTTTCCAAGTGTGTTGTTGTTGTTGCTAATCTCCCATCTGGTCTGACGGAGTCAGATCAGATCAGTAAAACCGTTGACTTTAATAAAATCCGATACCAAAAGGGGAGAACCATAAATGTCCTGCCTGTCCTGCCCGAGACAGTCCAAAATATGTTCTGGCGAAGCCTGGACTTGCCGGCACTTAGTGCAAATGGGAAAATTCATAGGAGTAAAATGCAGCTTCCGTTGTCAAAAAAGACCGGAGCACCAAAAGGTGGAAGACTGTCTAGACTCCAAGTGGTATTCTTTTTAGTCTGGCACCTACCCTTCGACCTGTCCGGCTAGGGAGACCCTACCAGTAGTAGTTTTCCAAGTGTTCTAGTAATTAACATCCTAGGTAGACCCAAAGTTTTGCTTGCTTTTCGAATCCTTGTTCGTGGATTGAAATAAAAATATGAGATGATGTCAGTTTCTTGGTCCTCCATGTACAAACGATTTTTTCCAAGGCCAGATTACAGTGCCTAGAAGTAATAGTGTGCCGACCGCCTATATCTCCCAATGCTGGGATATGTTCCTGAAAATCCGCCACCGCCAGACGGTGTTGGTCTCGAATAAGCGGTCAAAAGGGGAGGAGTTAACATTGAAACTAATGGGACTTTATTGGAAATGAAATGACCGATATCTTTCGAAATAACTGAAGAATTTGTGTGAAATTTGGTGTGATTATTGTAAGTGGTATACACAAAAAGTCATTTGATTTTCAGAGAGATTGTGCTAGGGATATATTCGTATTTTTAAAATTTTATTTAACTTGATCTGGTGTTCGTTCAAACCTTTGAGGTCCAAAATAATCAGGCTCATTTATCACATTAACGTGAAATTCGTTATGACGTTTCCTCTTGTGGTATATTTCAGTTCTTTCAATTTTGAAGCTTATCGGGCTAGCCCGTCCTGGGCCCGCCATAGGACTTTACCTGGTTTTTGAGAATAACTCGAAAATCAGAGAAAGTAGGAAATCTAAATTTAATATATCGTTTTCTTTTGGGGTATATTTTAATTCTTTCAATTTTGAACCGTACCTGGTTAGCCCGTCTTAGGCCCGCCTTAGAAACTAACCCGTTTTTGCGGTATAACTCGAGAACAGGTGTATCTAAAAACTCGAAATTTAGCATACCTTGTCATTTGCTGTATATTTTAACTCTTTGGATTAAACATCTTTTCTGGCTAACCCGTCCTGAGCCCAACAAAAGGAATATATCGTATTTTGAGAATAACTAAAAATTCGGAGCATCTAGAATGTCTAAATTTAATATATCATTGTCCTTTGGGATATAACACATTTCATCGCATTTCGAACCTTATCGGGCTAGCCTGTCATGGGCCCGCCATAGAAATTTACTTTCTTTTCAAGAATAACTCGATCAATCGGAGTAGCTAAAAAATGTAAAATTAGTATATCATTTCCTTTTGGATGGATTTTAATCTAAATTTTGAACCTCATCGGGCGAGCCCGTCTTGGATCCGCTAAAGAATGCATTAGTTTCTGAAGAATAACGCGAGAACCGAAGTAGCTAAAAATTCCATGTTTAACATGTCGTTGACTTTTAGGGTATATTTAAGTTTCTTCGGATTTGAACTTTATCGGGATTGCCCGTCCTGGGCCCGACATAGGAATGGAACCGTTTTTTTTATAATAACTGGAAAATCGGGGAAACCAGAAAATATAAATTTAGTACATCCTTATCTTTTGGAGAATATTTTAATTCCTTCGATTTTGAACCGCATCGGGCGAACCCGTTTTGGGCCCGCCTTAGAAATTTACTTTTTTGGGGCAATAACTGTATTACCGGAGTATCTAAAAGTTTCAAGTTTAGAATGTCGTTGTCATTTGCGGTATATTTTAGTTCATTGGATTTAAAATCTGATCGGGCTAGGCCGTCCCGGTCTCAACAAGTAGAATGTACTCGTTTTTTTAAGAATAACTCCAAAACTGTAGCAGCTAGAATATCTAAATTTAGTATACCATTATCTTTTAGGGTATATTTTATTTCTTTGGATTTTGAACCTTTCGGGCTCGACCGTCTTGGGCCCGACATAGTGATAATGTACTCGTTTTTCGAGAATAACTCGTAAATCGGAGCAGCTGAAAAATCTAAATTTAGTATATCAATTTCTTTTGGGGTTTATCATAATTTATAATTTGAACCTCATCGGGCTATCCCGTCTTGAATCCGCCTTAGGAATGCAATCGTGCTAAACTTGGAATTTTCAGCTTCTCATTTCTCTAAATATTCCCCCAAAATGAGTGCATTCCTAAGACGAACTTAAACGGGCCAGCCCAATAAGGTTCAAAATCTAAAGAATTAAAATATACGCCTAAAACAATGATATATAAAATATTTTAGCTGCTCTGCTTGCGTTATTTAAAAAACGAGTGCATTAATATGTCGGGCCCAGATCAGGCTACCTCGATACGGTTCAAATTCGAAAGTATTAAACTTTACCCCAAAAGAAAATGATATACTAAATTTTGATTTTTTTTTTAGCTGCTTCGATTTTCGAGTTATTCTCGAAAAACCAGTACATTTCTACTTCGTGCCCAAGACGGGCTAGCCTGATAAGGTTCAAAATCCAAAGAAATAATATATACCCTAAAATACAATGGTATACTAAATTTAGACATTCAAGCTGCTACAGTTATGGAGTTATTCTTAAAGAACGAGTACATTCTTTTTGTTGGGCCCAGGACGGGCTAGTCTGATAAGGTTTTAAATCCAATGAGCTAAGAAATACCGCAAATGACAACGACATTCTAAACTTGGTACTTTTAGATACTCCTGTTCTAGAGTTATTCCCCTCAAAAAGTGAATTTCTGAGGCGGGCCCAAAACGGGTTCGCCCGTTGCTATTCAAAATCGAAGGAATTGAAATATTCCCCAAAAGATAAGGATGTACTAAATTTATATTTTCTAGTTGCCCCGATTTTCCAGTTATTCTAAAGAAAAACGGGTCCATTTCTATGTTGGGCTCAGGACGGGATACCCCGATAAAGTTCAAATCCGAAGAAACTTAAATATACCTAAAACACCAACGACATGTTAAACTTGGCTATTGCGGTTATCCAGTTATTCTTCAAAAATGAAAGCATTCTTCAGCGGACCCAAGACGGGCTAGCCCGATGCGGTTCAAAATCTAAATTAAAATCCATCTAAAAAGAAATGATATACTAAATTTACATTTTTTAGCTACTCCGATTGATCGAGTTATTCTTTAAAAGCGATTAAATTTCTATGGCGGACCAAGACGGGCTAGCCTGATAAGATTTGAAATGCGATGAAATGTAATATACCCCAAAGGACAATGATATATTAAATTTAGACATTCTAGATGCTCCGAATTTTGAGTTATTCTAAAAAATCGATACATTCCTCTTGTTGGGCTCAGGACGGGCTAGCCTGATAAGATTTTTAATCCAAAGAGTTAAAATATACAGCAAATGACAAGGATATGCTAAACTTCGAATTTTTAGATACACCTGTTCTCGAGTTATACCGCAAAAACGGGTGAGTTTCTAAGGCGGGCCTAAGACGGGCTAACCCGATACGGTTCAAAATTGAAAGAATTAAAATATACCCCAAACGAAAACGATATATTAAATTTAGATTTCCTGCATTCTCTGATTTTCGAGTTATTCTCTAAAAGCAAGTGAAGTTCTCTGGCGGGCCCAGGACGGGCTGGCCCGATAAGCTTCAACATCGAAAGAATTGAAATGTACCACAAGAGAAAACGTCATACCGAATTTCACGTTACTGTGATGAATGAACTTGATTATTTTGGACCTCAAATGTTTGAACGACCACAGATCAAGTTAAATGAAATTTTAACAAGAAAGATCAATCATGCATAAGCATTGATTATGAAACACTTTCCAACTGAAATGTAATTTCATTTAAAAATTTCTAAAATGTGATTCATTCAGTGGTAATATCTTTTACATTATCACAGTACTACAGTAATTTATTATACTTAAATATTTAAAACTGTATCGAAATATAAATCATCTGATTCTTTATGCAAGATCAATGAATATTTCATTCATATAACTTGTATTCCAGACTCCAGAGCTAAATAATTTTGTGTGAAAAAAATTCAGCAATTCTTATGTAATTCATCTTACAATCGCTTGAGATATTTGCATTCTGCATATGTTAAAATTAGGCTTCCTTGAAGAAATAATAAAAGTTTAAGGATCATTTAAAATCACAACTATTGTAATTGCATAGGCACGGAATTTAGATACACAGATAATACACAGATAATATATATGTGTATGTGTATGTACTCCAAGTATTGGAATCGTGCCGAAGATCGGAACTCGAATTTTCAAAGGATCTACACGTTTTGGGACTTCTAGAACACGAAAAAACTACTTTTAGGAAGACGTCTGTGTGTGTAAGGGTGTATCTGTGTATGTTTCTGTGTGTCTGTATGGATATTACATCCACTCTAATTGAACAACTACTGGACCGAATTTCATACAATTTGGTAGGTATGTTTTTTGTGGGAAATCCTGATGTTCATTAGATTATAGTACGATTCGTAATAAAAGAATCTGCCTTCTTTGCGAAATAGCCGCAGAAATTGCCTTTATCCACTCTAGCTAAAAACTAATGAACCAAATTTAACAAAATTTGGAGTATAATATTTCAATAACCTACAAGTGATTTATATACCAAATTTAACAAAATTTTGTATATAAATCATTTGTAGGTTATTCTACTACGATTCGGGAAAAAGGAACGGGCTATTTTTGCGAAATGGCCAGCAAAAATCGTTATATATAAAAATAAAAGACTACGTGTGCTCAATTATATCAATTAAATTCCTATTTTATATGTGATTTTTGACAACAAAAAGAATAAGACTAACCCCATTACTCTAGGACTAGCCGTTCTTGAGATATTCTAGTTTTTTCGTGTTTTCGCTACGCCACCTTTGACAATAAGTCCAGCTATCAAATGAGAACCAAATTTAAGTTTAACGTGTAAATTCAATGTCATTTAAAATACTTATGTTGTGCAGATAAACTCAAATTATCATTGAATAAATAAAGAGAACGAATATGAGTCTGCAGAGAAAGACATGTGCTGTCCACATCAGAATTTTTAACAATATTACACCAATGATTTATAGAAGTGAACGGGGATTATTTTCAGGCCATTTCGAAAAAAATGTATGATCTATATTTAAAGATCCATCAAATTTTTGTCGAATAAAATGTTCAACAAATTTAAGCTGTGTACCAAATTTTAACTCTCTAGAACGTAGGAAAGTGCATTTAAAATGCCATCAATTAAATTTATCAAGAAGAGTTATATAAAATTTAAAAAAAATGAAAAATTGTTATCTACCAAATTTATTTTAAAATATGAAGCCACTCCCATATGCAAAACGTTTAAACAAATGGAGAGATATTTATTATATAATATCTCTCTCTTTTCTTTCTGGAAGATATCCCAAAGTCAGAATTTAATTGAATTTGTTTTTTCCCTATATTAAATAATTTTTTTAATTAAAAAACTACTTAACATATTTTACTGAATTTTTTTTTATATATTCTATGGGATAATGTGAATATTTCCTAAAAATTTCGAAGCAATTCGTGAATTTTAAATTTACTTAAAAAATGTTTGAAAATTTAGGTCCCATAGGGTTCAATGTATTTCATTTTTTCAACCCGGGTTCAATAAAAAACTAATTGGGTGATATTATTTATTTATATTCCCATAGGTCCTACAGACCGTCTGAACAACATACTAAAATTTCATTTTGATAAACTCATTTTTACGGCAGTTATCGTGCTAACGGACAGACAGACAGACAGACAGACAGACAGACAGACAGACAGACAGACAGAATGAACAAAGTCATAAACACTTTTCAACTTTGTTGTAAAGTGTTAAAAATACGAATATATTCCTAGCTCAATCTCTCTGAAAGTCAAATGACTTTTTGTGTATACCACTTGCAATAATTACACCAAATTTCACACAAATTCTTCACTTATTTCCAAAGATATCGGTCATTTCATTTGCATTAAATTCCCATTAGTTTCAATGTTAACTCCTCCGCTTTTGACCGCTTATTCGAGACCAACGCCGTCCGGCGGAGACGGTTTTTAGTGAACCTGTTTTTCGCCTTGGTCGGCACACTATTACTTCTAGACACTGTAGCCAGGTCTTGGATGAAATGAACCGGTAGTTCTTAATCTCCTGATCATCCGATAAACAAATATACGTGAAATTTCAGACAAGTTTGGATATCGCCGTCCAACATACCGAACAGTTTCTGCAGTATATTTATTACACAGAGCATAAATCATTGTTAATTCGAAAAGCTTGTTATTTGTCAAAAATACCATAATGCACAACCAGTTACGTGTTCTTAATTCGTCAATTCAGAACTAAACATGCTGACGATACACTGAATGAATTCTAATCTTCTTTATTTCGGTATAATATTAAAAATGTTTAGTTGTATTGAATAGAAATAATACTGGATTAAATACGTAAATTAAAAAATAAATCGTCTGCATTTTATTCCTCAGTTTTTAACACTTTACAACATAGTTGAAAAGTGTTTATGACTTTGTTCATTCTGTCTGTCTGTCTGTCCGTTAGTACGATAACTGCCGTAAAAATGACGTTATCAAAATGAAATTTTAGTATGTTGTTCGGACGGTTCGTGCGACCTATGGGATTATAAATGAACAATATCACCTAATTAGATTAGGATTGAACCCGGGTTGAAAAAATGAAATACATTGAACCATATGGGACCTAATTTTTCAAACTTTTTTTAAGCGAATTTGAAATTCACAAATTGCTTCGAAAGTTTTAAGAAATATTCAAATTATCTCATAAAAAATATTAAAAAATTTCAGCAAAATATATTTAGTAGTATTTTAAATAAAAATCAAAATAATAATTACACCCTTTATATGGAGAGGTCACGTGATAATTATATGAAGAGATCACGTGACTTACTTCAAAATAAAATATGGCATCCATCTTATGTCAAAATCGTGATTTTTAAAGTTCTTTTTAATTCATATTTAGTGTTGTATCCGTCATAAAACCGCTTTATTTTTGCTTACATTCTGTGCATCTACATACTGAAACAACGCAATTACAATATATTTGAGTTTAAATGATCATCAAACTTTGATTATTTCTACAACGAAGCCTAATTTTCACTTATGGAGAAAATAAACACCAAAATATGTAGAATGAGTTGTATAAGAATTGCTGCATTTCTTTAACGCAAAATTATTTACCTCATGGAGTCTGCAATATAACTGATATGAATGAAACATTCATTGATTTTATTCAGAGAAGCAAACGATTTTTTCGATTAAGCTTTAAGCATAGACAAGTTTTAAGCATAAAATTACTTATACCTCCGTGGCTCTAAGTTTTTAAATAAAATAAATTATTATAGTATTGTGATGAATGAAAGGAATGGAAAAATGTTATGAATGAAATGCTGCTTTTATATACAGGCGATTTTATATTTCGATAACGTCATTTGAATAAAGTTCATTTGTTTTCGATGAAGTTTTCAAATATAATAAATTATTGTAGTATTATGATAATTTTAAAAATATTACCGAGGAATGTATCGCATTTTAGAGATGTTTAAACCAGGCAATTTATATTTCAATGCCGTCATTTGAATGAAGTTCATTTTTTTCGATGAAGTTTAAGTTTTCAAATATAATAAATTAATGTAGTATTATGATAATTTTAAAAATATTACCGAGGAATGTATCCCATTTTAGAGATGTTTTTATAAAACGAGCAGTGTACCCGTTCTTCGTACGGAGTATATAATATAAAGAAACTTATAATTCGCAATCATGTGCAAATTCTGTTAAAATATTAAATTTATTGCTCCAAAAGGGAAGTTTAAGAATATCTGTTCTCACTATGCAAAATTACCTTTACGGGCAGATCTGAAGAATAAAACATCCTGGCCCCCTTTTGTAAGCAAATTTACAAAAAACGGAATTGAATCAATATATGCAACCCCGTACTACTTATATTGTCGCAGATTAGAAAATATGCCAGTGTGTTAGTAGAAGATTACCCGTATTACAATATGAGTCTCAAAAATCCTTGCCAAAATAAAAGAGATGACGTAATAAATTGAAAATATCAATAGTCCCCGTACTCTTTATACCAAAAGGTCGTAATTGATTCCAATATATGCCAATATACCTGTACTACTTATATTCTCGTAGATTAGAAGATACACCCGTGTATTTGTAAAAGATTACTCGTACAACGTACAATATATGAGTTTAAGCAATTTTGTCACAATAAGATAATTGCATAATAACTTGAAAATTTCAATAATATCTCAATCAATAATCCCCGAAAATATCAATAATAATAACGTTTAAACCTGAAGACCGTAACTGATATTATCCAGTCAAAAATGCAATGTCAATGACATTTATTATATACATATCTTTATTATTCAAATCGGAAAAGATTTAATATAAAATCGTATGCCGCATATCACATTGGATCCGTTGCTAAACGACATGATATCATTTGTCGTTTCAAATAAATTGATGAAAATCATATCGTTTGAATAATGCGATCTCCATGGAAGGTTTGGCAATATTTTAATCAATTTAGCGATAACTTAAAAAATCGCCAAATTTATCGCCAAGTTGGACTGTAGAACTGATAGTCCCATTTTGCGACAAATTGACGAAACATCATCACAATACTATACCCTAACAAAACACAATTATTTTCATTTATTAAGCGCGATTTTATCAATTCCATGATATTTTTATGGACTCACAAATACATTTATCATTTTCGTGATATTAAAAAAATTCGTTAAATGTGTTACTAAGTAGGATGGATGAATTGACTGACAAATGATACCGAAACATCATTTCTGTACTCTATTCTAAAAAACAAATCATTGATTTGCGTCAATTTTATAAATTTGGAAACATTTCCGCTAATTTGGTAAAGTTTAAGAGAAGTTACCAAGTTATTTAGAGATATTCCGCTAAATTCGTAGCTCTGAATTTGCAGATCTGAAGAATAAAATATCCTGATCCCGTTTGTATATACTAAATGAAAACACTAAAATTGTATTATAAGATACACCCGTTCTACTCTTTTTCTGCTTCAACAATCGGCTAAATGAATTTATTGGGTAAACACAATATATGAGTTTATTAGCTAAACACAATATATGAGCTGGAAACCTCTTTGCTAAAATAAATGAAAGTGATGTACGTAGTCCGCAATTTATATAATTAAAAGAACAATCAAACCGTTCATTTAAAAAATATATTTTTACATCCATTTATTTATTATTCAAATAGAAAAAATAATAATAAATATTAACAACACATTTAATTTCATTCCGTTGCCGAGCAACATGACATAAGATAGAATCTTCCTCATAAAATGCGAAATTTAATAGCCACTTTGCATTCTTTATACTTTTCATTGTTCAGTAAAAGCGTGTGAAATATAAACCAAGGAGATAGATTTCCCATTTAAATCATGTTTCAAACAATTCATGTTTTCAGAAAGTGACTAATCAGTGCAAAAAATCTCCCCCCAAACTCAGAGATGCAGTTTTAATTCACTTTCAAACGATTTACAAGCTTTTCGTTTGGATAAACCACGGAGTTAGAGAGTAGAACTCCTAGGAAAAAGTTTCATGTTTCATTAATATCTCGACAACCCCTGGTCTTAGATACTCGAAACTTGGGCTAAATTTATGGGGGGCATTTAAAGGCAACCCACAGAATTTCATCAAATTCGATTCAGCCGTTCTCCCGTGATGATGAGACAAACGAAAATGTCGATTTTTACTAATATCTCGAGAACCACTGATCGTAGAAACTCCATACATGAACTAAATTTTAAGTTGGACTATTTCCAGGCTACCCACAAAATTTCATCACATTCGGTTCAGCCGTTCTCCCGTGATGACGGGACAAACAGACAGACAGACAGATAGACAGATTTTCATTTTTATGTATATAGATTGCATTGAAGTTGGAAAGTGTTTCATAATCAATGCTTTATGCATGATTGATCTTTCTTGTTTTAAATTATTTTACTATAAACATTTGAAACGTCTAACTTAGAGTTAAAGGAAAGAAAAAATCGTCTGTGAGTTCTATTCTTCGTTTTGAAAAATTATGTTAAATTTCAAAATCAAATACATACTTGCATGTGTTTATTTATTTATTTTAATTGTTTCAAATAAAAAATGGCATGTCTCAATGTGAAAAGTACTTAAGAATCTGTGATTGCATCGTAAGCCTACGCGGAATTCGCAAAAATGTCTCCTATGTATTATCATCCAGTTTTATCTTTTTTGTGATATGTCACAAATTTACATTTCTAATTTGATATAGGGTCCCCATTCACAATGTTCAATTTTCAATTAAATATAACTCGCTCAATTTTAAAGATACCGATAATGATACTTCTAATGATCTTGTTGCATTAAAAATAAAAATTTTCTGATTGATCAAATTTGTCTAAGGGGGTCGTATAAAAATTTAAAAAGTGTAACTTTTGAAAATTAAGGGGAGGACTATTTCATTAACGTAGTCTTATTTCCTACCTTACTTTCAACATTTTTGCAATTTACATTGCCCACTTATCTCCAACAGGTAAAGAATTAAAGCGGGTTTCCATCTCTTTGGGACACTCTGTACACCTTTACACGTCTTTTAAGATGGAAATTGGAATTCTACGTACATTGATCTGAAATAATTTTTATATTTCTTAACCTTACGGTATTTAAAATGAACAGTTGAAGACCCAGACCGTCCGACTCGTCAATAAGGACATGAGCATCTATTTGGACGGACGGCCGAAACAAATGAACAGTTGTAATATTTGACACATTTTTGGTGGCAAAATAACTACTCAATGCATGGAAATTCAGCTATATACTTTCATAGTATTTTAAAAAATTCATATAAAACAGTCGTATAAATGCAACGTGTAAAAAAAATTGGAATTCAACCAGTTTCAAAGGCAAAAAACGGTCTTTTTCTTCACGATGAGCAAAAAAAATCCTAGGACAACATTCATGGGACTCTACTTTCGAAGTCGCCCATCTTATCTCTAGTTTTTTGGAAACCAAGATTATTCTTACACTTAACTCAATTCTTGAATTAGAATTTCTTGAAAGTTTCTTTATTATTTCTCAATCAAATTCCCTTGTTAGCGATTATTGTCCCTTCTTCCCTTCTGCTTTGAAATCTGCAATAAATGTTTGCATTATTGTCTGCTTCTATCATTTCTTTTTCTGCTATATGTCCTTTTTTTCCTAATTTTAGTTATTTTTCAGCAATATTTGACGAAGTTAGTCCATGTAGCTTCCAAAACACGTGGGTTCCTTCATATTGGTTTTTCACTTTTATTTCTATTGTTCACTTTATTATCCGTTATCTTACCGCTTTAGTTTCTTTCCGTACATTTTCTGCAAATTTTTCTTTTATATGGGATTTTTGTCTTTCATTCTTAGTATCCTGCATTTTGTTTTCTTGCTTTCCTGATTTACTTCTTTCCATTCTCCTCGCAAGGATATCAACCTTTCTCTTACTTTCAGGACACGTGTGCTACTGCAGACGTTGAGTTTGCTTGAATAAGAGGCTCCGTGTCTTGCTTGTCTTGATTAAGAATGGTTTTTTCTGCCTTCGAAATTTTTATTGTATTCTGTATTTATACAAATATTGTATATTAAATTAGTTTCAACACCAATTTTTGATCGTATTTTGATCGAATGTCTTATACAAGGCGCGACAACCCAGTGGTTAGCGCACGGGAATTGCAATCAGAGGCCTCTAGTTCGATTCCCGCCTCTGCCCAAACTGTTGCCGTGTCCACGCGGAGTACGATCACGTTAAACATGTGGGTCCGTAAATCCTTCCAAGAGGTTAGTGGTATGGGAAGGAGGGTACGGTCCCTGTGGATGCCTCCCCCACTGGGTTCCGGTCTAAATTGGGTGACATTTCTCGATCGTCTAAACAGTTATCTTACACCTTGGAGTAGGGCGGATGGTCTGGGTCGAAGAAGAACATTTTATACGTTTGTATAAGTAAATCACTAAAGATCACATAAAGGGTATTTCCTATTTAATGTGGTAAGTATGTATATACTAAACTCAACAACACATGCAGCAATCATTGTATCAGTTCATATTCATAGAAGTCACTTATGGGGACGTTTTAAAAACAGGAATCGGGCTCCCAGTGCTGTGGCCAGTTTTCCTAGAACTGTTTCGCGCTTTCAGCAAGAAATTACCAATTACTTTACTATCATCAAGAAAACATGCATCGAGCCTCAATTTTTTGAACATGTGCTCCAACTTTCGAAATCAGTCGTATCAAATCCGTCGTTTACAATTGGTTTCAAATTTAAAGATTGACCTCACATTACACTAGGCAAGTAATAGCCGAGTTCATTGGCACTGAATACGCCGCTATTTTTTTTTCCCTCTCTATGGGAAATTCTTGCGAGTTTTATAACTATAAATTTGACCAACGTCGTCTTGTGCAGTAAACGGGTTATGGGTTCTATGACTATGAACTTGAACAATGCAATCTCGTGCAGCCTGAGCTCAATCTTCCTTAAATTTAAAGCCAGCTACGTAGTATTCACAATAAATAAAATTGCTGCTTCTAAGAAATTAATGCTTTCTTGGAAAAAGCAGACGTGTGTCAGTTAAGTAACTACAATTATTTTGAGGGAATTATAAGCCTCCTTCTTCAGACCAAAGAACAGTATGCGTCCTTAACAAATGCTAAGAACGAACTGCGAGAATGCAAGAGTTCGAATTTTCGGCCCCGTCACAATACTTTCCTTATACATTATACTATGTATATAAGGAAAGTAAAAATGAATAATTTAAAAACATTATCTCTATTTTGCTCAACCTCATTATACAGGGTGTATATAAAACAATGTGACAAAACAGAAAAAAATCCCAAAATGTAGGTTTTTTCCTACAAATAAAATTAGAATGGGTTTTGCTTTAATAAAGTTATATAATTAGGGGTTTTCTTTCTTTATTTGGAAGATCCTATTGTAGTCTCTGTATTTAAAACTCCCGTTCAAGCTCTATCATTAAAAAACTTCCATTCTATTAAAAGAGAACCAATGAAGTTAGTGCCATGTGGTATTTTGATATTAATAATGCTAAAATTGAAGTTTTACTAGAATCGAAGTTTTCTAATAAATACGGAATGGGAGTTTTCTAATAAATCTAAAATAAGAGTTTTTTTAACAAATCTAGAATAGGAGTTTTTACTTGGGTCATTGTCGCGATCATACCTGATATTTTTGAACGTATTTTAAATAAACTGGAATATCATTTAGATGTCGTCCAAGTAGCTAAAGGCGCTTACAGAAATATAATATCATAAAAGAATCCCGTCTGGCATTTGTAGAACATTCATATATATATATATTATCTCATTTTCATTTTATGGCATTATTTATGTAAATATGTTAATGTATTTTAATAAAATTATTAAAGATAATATCTTCTTGAATCTGTATTCTTCTATTTTCAGTATACATTTCTAATCATCCTTGCTGCTGTTGGATGTGCAGTTTGCATTTTACTTGGCGTTGCAAAACTCATTCTTAGTAAGAAAATGGACAGTAAACCATTATTTTTGGATGGTAAGATAATGGATCACCTTTAACTGCAATTATTAAGAAAATAACCAATTAGCAATTTTTTAAAACAATGCGGAATTTTTAACTGCCAAATCAATAAATGATGCATCAACAGTGTCAACAATCACAATAAATGACTTTTCATCATCATCTTTCTTTCTTATTTCTAGTCTGTCTGAATAACTCCACGTACACCCTATGAGCGAAGGAATCTCACAATTTTATCGAGTTCACTAAAAATTGAAGTATGAGTAGCCCCGATGCAAGATACAAAGTGTTCTGGGGAAGCAGCCTCACTATTATATTTAGAACATATAAGAAACTGTTTCAGATTTAAGTGGAATGCCATGGATGACCTGTCCTAAATCTGGGAGTGCTGTGAAATCTTCCTAGAAGGATGTAGATCCACAAGTTTTCTAGTCACGTATATCCTTTATACCAAATGTGCCCCTAGCCAACCCTCCATTTCCTCAAGAACTCATCTTCTAATCTTGGAAGTATTATCTACCCCAGAGAATGCCTCACCTATAGAAGATACTTTTCTTCTTGTTCTATGAAATAGCTATAACAACTAACTTGTCATTTTGAGAGTATTTTATGTACACCGCGATTTATTTGATAAGGACTACATGAAAAGACAGCAACCTGGAGTTTGGGAGACAGGAATAAGCACTATCAGCTTGTACTCTTCTGACGCTACGTACCGCTTGAAAGCGCCGTATTTGAATATATGCACTCTGTTGCAAAAAAATATACATCCATAAACATTTGAGCTTCAGCCGTGAAACTCGGCATGCAACTGTCGTTTTAAAAGCCATACAAATAATCAAACAGTTAGCGCCAATGATGTTATAGGGCTTATGAAATGAGCATGAGATATACGCATCGTTCAGCATTTCAAACGACCAGTGTTCTCACTCGCGGGCCATTGGAACTGAATTTTCTGCTTTGATACTGCAAGTTGTGTACAAAAATGCCATTGAGTTCAACGGCATTACGAATAATTATCGGATTTAGAGAGAGGTCGCATCATAAACCTAAGGGAAGCTGATTGGTCCGACAGACGTATCAGTCGCTATTGGTCAACTCGAACAGTGTCCGATTGGAGGCATGTTGTCTTTAGCAACGAATCCTGCTCCTTTCTCAGTTCTGATGACCATCGCATATGTGTGTAGAGGAGGATTGGCCAGCGGCCCGATTCTTATTTGTTTTCGAGCGGCACATGGCCATCACACGTGTGTGACAGTCTTGGGCGCCATCTCGAAAGACAGCGGATTTCCTGTAGTTGTACTTCAAACCAATCTGATAGCTTTCTTGATGTCGGCCATATTCTGCTGCTGATTGTTCTGCCTATGCTGTCAAGCTATCTAGGTTCCATTTGCCAACAAGACAACGCTAGACCCCATACTGCACGATGTTCTCAACAATGTCTTTATACAGGGTTTAATATCCTCTCATGGACATCCAAGTCTCCAGATCCTAGCACCAATAGAACACGTTTGGAACATACTGGGGCGGCAATTGCAGCCTTTTCAGAATACCACTGAATTAGCTGACCAATTGCAACATTTGTGTCATAATCTTTTGCAAAGTTATATAAGCAACTTAACTGACTATATGTCGCACCGAATATCGGCTTGAATATCTGACAGAGAATAATTTACCACTTGCTATAATGTCACCTATTTGTTGCCACCATCTCTTAATAAAAATTCTAATCATTCGCATATCTCCTCAAACAATACATACATGCCGAATTTCGCGGTTGTAGCTCAATTTCTTATGGTTGCATAAATTTTTTGCAACAGACTGTATTATTGAATTTTTACTGCTATAGTGTATCTAAGATGCAATTTTTATTGCTTCAATAATTATTTCTGATAAAATTTTATTCGAATGATTATTTTACAATAGATGCATTATGCTGTATTTGATTGGCGTTAAGAAAATTCAAAAGAAAAAATAATAATTTAGTTAAATTTTAATTCAGACCATATTTGTTGCATATAATGTAAAAAAAATCTGCTGTGAGCAGCATATGACTTTCCTTGCATCAAGAATATTAATTCCCACAAAACGACAGGAATTATCAAAGAAATTGAACGTCATTCTCCATGACATTGAATTTTCTTCAATTTGGCGTGATTTGGGCGTCCAAGTTGGCGATATTTCCCCAAGTTCGTCGTCAAACGTTACATATAGACAAGCAGACGGGGAGAAGGACTGCTCTGGTTTAAGTTCTAATCAATACATGTCTTCTCTCATGAGCGGAACAAACTAGATCCAGGAGAGTGATGTTAATAAATTTGTTCCATAATACAAGTCGTCCCAAAGTTAGATATCGTTTTCAGTGAAATGAGATATTTTTTCTAAAAACTCATGTTTATTGATATTTATCATGTTTAATACGTATGTGTTATAAATGTAAAAAAAATTAGCACACGTTAAAAAATGTATAACACGTACGTCCTTGAGCTTCCTTTTCCCACCTCAAGACTGGTTCTGTGAAATCCCTATATTTCTATATTTCTCCGATTTCACATCGTATTCCTTTGATACGGAATGTTACGCGTTCTTGTGTATGTAATATTCATAGGGCTTT
The DNA here is from genome assembly GCA_951213105.1 of Amaurobius ferox. Lineage (NCBI taxonomy): Eukaryota > Metazoa > Arthropoda > Arachnida > Araneae > Amaurobiidae > Amaurobius > Amaurobius ferox. The sequence continues at coordinate 22,001,259 of OX578142.1, read as the reverse complement.
AAAAGGAGATGAGAATAAAAATTATGAAATAATTTATATAACACATATTAAACATGATAAACATCAATAAACACGAGTTTTTAAAAAAATTCGTCCCTTCTCACTGAAATAGATAGCTAATTCTGGGACACTCTGTATTGCATATGGAATTTCAACCTATCACACAATACTTATTTCTCTAATTTTGTGCAATTTTTTCGATAAATTCATTTGAAAAATGTGCAATACCCCATGAATGGTTTATGCTGGAGTTTAAAAATTACGTCATTCGTTTTGTAATGAAATATGTCTGAAAATTTTATCTATAAAATTTTATTAAAAGTCCTGATTCTTTATATGATTATTTCAAAAATTCATTCAAGATTCGGAGTTTTCCGAACTTTAGATTGAGTTTAAATCAATAGGGTTCCAGTGCCTACTAATTGTAATAACCGTACAAATTTTTTGTCAAAACGCTTCATTCGTTCGTGAGATATACACATGTAGATAGACGCATATACATATACATACACATACATGCACACAGATATCACCTAGAGAACGCTTGATTCAAGTTTAGGGATGTTTGAGATGCGCTTCTCCATCGAAAAGTCGATTTCGAATCTTCGATCTCGTCACAATGCTTTTCGTACACATTATATTCATTTGCAAACAAGTTTTATTGCCTGGGAAAAGTTTCATCCACTTGGATTGCGCATTGAAAGAGATATTTGGCTTTGAAACGAATTTGGAATATCAACTTTTATATATTGATGTGGTACAAATTGTTTTAACTATAAACCTGCTCCTAATTAAGCTTAAGAAGACAGTGAAAAACACTATATACAACCGTTGATCCGTTTACGATTTATAAGCGGCCATAACAGTAAGACAAAAACATATTTTCATTTCCCGTAATGCCGCACTTCCTTGCAGGGAATAAAATTGATATCGAAATATTCCATGGACTCAACTTCATTGCCCGAAAAAATTTCCATTTAAATCCATCGAGAACTTCAAGAGATATTTCTAATTCTCTACGTCTAATTTAATGTTGCTTTTTAAATATTAGATTTCAGATTTTTGATGAAACATAAAATTGAATGTTAAATAACGAACAGTAACATTACTGTAAAATATAATTTTTTAATTAAAATAATTTTTTAATTAAAATAATTTTTTACTTTATTAATACTTTCCTTTATAATATTTCATAGCACGCAATCTGTTATAAACATGCTTTCAATAATTCATAGCATCATTAAATATGAGATGTAAAATCATAACCTTTGTTAATATTCCTGCCAAAAAATTAATTAATTAATTTTTCTTCCTACTTGAAAAAAAATGATTTGATGCTTTGTGCACAGTAATGAAAACATTTAATGGAAAATGCATACTTCTAGAAATATAAATAAACATAATATAAAAATAAACATACTTCTTATTTCACTTGATTTCACCTCTGATTGTTTCGAGGTTTTATATTACTGACTTTTTTTACTTTCCTTATATACATAGCATAATGTACAAGGAAAGTATTCTAACGAGGTCGAAAATTCAAAGAGAGAGCACGTTTCAAGCATCCCTGAATACGAATCGAACGTTTTGGGGGTGATGCCTGTGTGTATGTGTGTGTGTCCGTGAGTTTGTGGAGACGATATCTTAGGAACGAATGGAACGATTCGAACGAAATTTAATACAAAAATTACAATCAGGGAATACTAGAAGCATATTGTTTTTAAACGCAATCGAATGTTAAGAAGATTCCCCAAATTTTCGAATGAAATTTTGAAAAAATCATCAAAAATTCAGAACCTTCAATAAAGATACGTAAATAGCCATTTCTTATGTAGCTTTCATTAGAAAACGATTGACACAAACTAAATGCTAGCATAAACCATTCTCGAGATATAACACATTTTTCTAAAAAATTATCAAAAACTCACATAAATAAAAAAAAGTATTAACTATTGTGAAATATGTTCACTTATCATATGTATTATTACGTGATAAATTTGTTAACATCATTCTCGTGAATCTAGTTCGTTCCATTCAAGAGAGTATATACTTTCGGTAATAGTTTTGTATCTTGACGCCTAACAATTCGCCAACGTCCACTTACCTACTATAAGAATAAGAATAACCTATTTCTATGTCCATAACGCTTCGCGACTTTTTTGTAAATGTTGTCAAATTGACGTAAATGTCCCAAAATTGATAAAAAAAAATACCACCAAATTGAAAAAAATGACGCAAAACTAATGAAAATGACGCTAAACTAATGAAAATGACGAGTAATTGATGAATATTCAATATCTGGGAAAGAAGATAAGAATCAACTGTAATAAAAAAGCATTTCTCCCTCCGTAACACTTTGCCGAATTTTGGTGACAAATTTGGCGGAATATCGCCAACTTGGCGACTTTTTAAATGTTGCCAAATTGACAAAAATTTCGCCAAATTTGTAAAAATAACGCTAAATGGGATATAAAGTTTCGCAAACTTCAAATTCCTTTATATGACGGGCATATTTTCTAGTATAAAAAAAATGCTCGTCTCTCCGTTTGTTAGTAACTCTTGGCGAATTTGGTGAATAATCTAGCTTAATATCACGAACTTGGCGATATTTCGCCCTAGATTGACAAAAGTATCATCAAAATTGCAAAAATGATGCTAAATTAATGAAAATGACGCTAAATTGATGAATTAATTATTTAACTATTTTCATATATAAATTTTATTGCTTACTGAGAATGCTATCAATATTGAATATAATTGCTAATTTAGAGTTGCGTGACTATAAGTTAATTGAGTACTTCGAAATAGTTTTACGTGGTGTCATCCGGAAAAGTGCCGAATATACATTTAAACGTTAAAAACACTGTGCCGTGGATCTTATACATCACTTTTCCACTGTAAAAGAAGTGCCAAACATGCATTATATAAGGAAAATCATGTGCTGTCCACATCAGATTTTTTACTCAAGATATCGAGAATACTAAAAATCTAAATGTTCTATTTTCAGCTTTAAATTCTATGTTGAGTGCATTGTTCGCAATGACAATCATCATCAGTGATGTAGCGTTTTTGAAAAACAACAATATTTGGTACTTAGATCCAGTGCTAAGTATCATCTTTTCCGTGGGTCTGCTCGCTTTTGGTATACAGTAAGTATTGGACAACTTTTAGCATGTTCGATTTCCATTGTTTAAGATTTTTTTATCGCTCTTGAAGTATTTAATAGGCACATGGTATTGGAAAATAATTTGGAGAAGTACAAAGTGATTGTAATTAAACAATCCCTACTTAAACCTTTACAAATACTTAATGGCTCAAACTCAACAAAATTAAGTTGGAATGACCTTAAAAAACTCAGAAACAATTTTGCAAAACTTTATTATAAAACATTTCTACTCAAAACCTTCTTCACAAAAATGTAATGACCCCAACTAAACCAAACTGAGTTGGAATTATCTTCAAAGTATTTAGAAACAATTTTGTAAAACACTTATAATTAAAGTATATCTATCCCCTCCTTCACAAATATTTAATAGCTCAAACTCAACCAAACTTATTTGGAACAACTTTCAAAGCATTCAGAAATATAAACTTCAAATAACGTCGTTAAAAGCAGCATATAATAAAAAATGAAAAGTATCGACCGGTTTCTAATACAAAAGCTATTTTCTTCGTCAGAACACACAAGAAAAGCAACCTTCATCAGAGAAAGATCGACGACTAATGCAGGAACTTTATTCACAAATGTTTAATGGATCAAAATCAACCAGACTGTGTTGAAACAACCTTCAAAACATTCAGAAACAATTTTTTTAAAAATCTTATAATTAAAATATCCCTACTCAAATCCTTATTCATAAATATTTAATGGATCAAACTCAACCGAACTGTGCTGGAACAAGCTTCAAAACATTCATAATTTCTTTTGTAAAACCTTATAATTAAAGTATCCTTACTCAAAGCCATCTTCACAAATATTTAATGATTCAAACTATAAAAAAAACTGATTTAGAATAACTTTGAACAATTTTATAAAAATCTTATAATTAAAGTATCCCTACTAGAAACCCTATTCAAAAATATTTAATGGATCAAACTTAACCAAATTGTGTTGCAATAACTTTCAAGATATTCAGAAACAATTTTGTAAAAATTTTATAATAAAAGCTTTATTCTAAAAGCCTTATTCACAAATATTTAATGGATCAAACTCAATCAAACTGTGTTAGAACAACTTTCAAAACATGCAGAAACAGTTTTGTAAATATTTTATAAATAAAATACATCTTTTCAAAGCTTTCTTCACAAATATTTAATGACTCTAGCTTAACCAAACTGAGTTGGAATAAACTTAAAAAAGTCAGACACAGTTCTGTTATCTCAAAGAACGCAAATTTTAGGCAAATAAGACATAAATTTAACTGTGGAAGTGATTTATAAACTTCCTTATTTTCATAATTAGCCAAGTTCAGCACAAAATTAACATTGTTTTATAGAGCAGCTTCACAAGCAAAAGGTGTTTAGCAATGTGTGAGCCGCTATGCTTTTTCTACAAGCAAAATAATATAAAATGTGTTGTGTATTTCCTTATTTTCATCTATTGTGCCATTAGAAATTATTCTGTGTGCATATTTCATTCCTCACTCATTTTTACCACTTGCAGTGCTAAATTGATCTCCTCCCCCACGAATGTATTTACTTTCCCTATATACATAGTATAATGCATCTAGGGAAAGTATTGTGACCGGGTTCAAAAATTCGAATTCTAGTTTTTTACGGAAGAGCATGTTTCATGCATCCTTGTAGTCAAATGAATCGGTTTCGAAGTGATGTCTGTGTGTATGTGTGTGTGTGTGTGTGTGTGTAAGTATGTGTGTGTAAGTATATGTGTGTGTGCGTGTGTATGTGTGTGTGTGTGTGTGTGTGAGAGAGAGAGAGAGAGAGAGAGAGAGAGAGTCTGTGGAGACGATATCTCACGAACGAATGGAGCGTTTTGAATGAAATTTAATGCAAAAATTATAATCAGATTTTAAACGCAATCGAATGTTCATAAAACTCCAAAAGTTTTGAATAAATTTTGAAAAAATCATCAAAAATTCAGAACCTTCAATAACGTTATGTATTTCTTATGTAATTTTTCATTTTTTATATAACTTTTCATTAGAAAACGATTGACATAAATTTTGAAACACTAACATAAACCGTTCTCGAGATATTGCCCTTTTTCAAAAAAATTAATCAAATCATCACATAAAATTAGAAAAAGTATTAAAGTATTAACTGTAATCAAATATGTTCACTTTTCATATGTAATATCTAGCGATAAATTCGTTAACATTATTCGCACGGATCCAGTTCGTTCCATTCACAAGTGAATATACTTTGTGTAATAGTTTATATTTTGAAGCCTAGCAATTCGCCAACAGGCTATCATCCGGAAAAGCGTCTAATGTTCGTTCGTTACTAATTCCCCAGTGGTGAAGGAGCACCTACGCACCACGTCCACAAGACCCCCCAGGGTATCCCATGGCAAAGGGGAGGAGATTTGCAGCTTCACTTTTATAGAGGCTCCCCGAAGGGCGGAAGTCTGGCCAAGGCATGACAACATCCATGCCAGCTGGCGGGATTCGAACCCGCAACCCGGCAATCCAGCGATCAGACGGAAACGCATGTCCTTGACCGCTCGACCACCGGATCGGCGCGTCTAATGTAGAATTCAACATTAAAAACATTGTGCTATAGATTTATATTTCGATAAAGTTTTAAATATTTAAGTATAATAAATTATTGTAATACTGTGATAATGTAAAAGATATCACCACTGAATGTATCACATTTTAGAGATTTTTAAATGAAATTGCATTTCAGTTGGAAAGTGTTCCATAATCAATGCTTATGCATGATTGATCTTTCTTGTTTATATTTAGTGTTGCATCCGTTCTAAAACTGCTTTATTTTTGCGTTTTTTCTGTGCATCCATATTCTGCGCTAAAGCAGGTACAATATTTTTTAGTTTAAATGATCATCAAACTTTGATTATTTCTACCACGAAGCCTAACTTTAATGAATGTAAAATGTAAACAAGTGATTGTAAGATGAGTTGTATAAGAATTGCTGAATTTTTTTCACTCAAAATTATTTAACTCTGGAGTCTGGAATAAAATATATGAATGAAATTATCACTGATTTTACATGGAGAACCAGACGATTTATATTTCGATGACGTCATTTGAATAAAATTTGAATGAAGTTTTAAGCATGGAGTTAGAACGTACTTTTACCTCCATGGTTTTAATTTTTCAAGTAAAATAAATTATTGAAATTCTGTGATAATTAAAATAATATCGCTGCTGAATGCATCGTATTTTAGAGATGTTTAAATAAAATTACAGTTGGATAGTGTTTTATAATCAATGCTTTATGCATGAGTGATTTTTCTTGTATTTATATTTAGTGTTGCATCCGTCCTAAAGCCGTTTTATTTTTGCAGATTTTCCGTGTTTCCAAATTCTGCCCTTACGCAATAACAACAATTTTTATTTTAAATGATCACTAAACTTTGATTATTTCTACAACGAAACCTAATTTTAACGTATGCAAAATGTAAACAAAACAAGAGATTGTAAGATGAGAAGAATTTTTGCATTTTTTAACGCAAAATTATTTTTCTGTGGAGTATAAGTAATATGAATTAATATACGTAATTCAAAGGAATAAATTTACGTAATTCAAATTAATATATAATTCAATACGGAATTATGTAAGTAATTGTTTGATTTTACTTAGGTAGAGAAGCAAGCGATTTTATAGCATTGCCTTTTGTAATGAAGTTATAAGTTTCCAATTATTGTACTATGATAATTTTAAAAATATCACCGCTGAATGTATCGCATTTTAGAGATGTTTAAATTAAATTGCATTTTAGTTGGAAAGTGTTTCATAATCAATGCTTTATGCATGATTAATCTTTCTTGTTTATTTTTAATATCGCGAGCATGCTCAGATAAACACAACGAGTTATATACTACCTCGATGGATAAACGAATACCGACAGTACGCTTAGTACTACCAATATAGAACTTATATTTATTTTCGGGAGGTAACAGGGGGGGGGGGCAGCATACACCTCGGCCTGACACATGAAATTACTCCTATCATTATATTCATCAGAATGAAGGCGACTAAATAAAAAAGTAACAGTAGAATGGGCAGGTGAAAACTTAAATTCATGACAAAATTGAATCAGAGGACGAAAAACCGCCGGATGGAAAGGAAAACTTGATTTATACGGCAAGATGTCAGAAGAAGGGGCAAGATGTCAGAAAAAGGGACAAGATTAGTTTTAGGAAAAATAAAAGTATAACGAATAGTGGAAAAGATTTTATAAATGAAATCGAAACAGTAAGCGGACTCACAGCCAATGTTAACGAAAAAGTATAGCGTACAGAATATAAACAAATCGAGCGATTGTAAAGCGAGTTGTATGAGAATTGCTGATTTTTTTCACGCAAAATTATTTCGCTCTGGAGTCTGGAATATAGGTGATTAGGAATGAAATATTCATTGATTTTACATAGAGAAGCAAACGATTTACAAAATGATATGTTTTGTCATAGTTACAAGAATTTCGAAGTACCAACTTAACATGAGATAAGCAATCGATGTATTTTCCATAATAATGAAATATTGTAATTGTGACGTTATATTAACTGCAAAACATCGCAAACACTTCGCCAATTATACTTTCGACGACGTCATTTGAATACAATTCATTTTGTGTAAATTTTGTGTATTCCTTGTCGTGTGGTTTTGTGTTCACTGTCTTTTATGATAAAATTTGAAGTTTTCAAGTATAATAAATTACTGTAACTGTGATAATTTAAGAAAGTCAGAGCTGAATGCATCACAATTTAGAGTTGTTAAAATAAAATTGCATTTCAGTTGGAAAGTGTTTCATAATCAACGCTTTATGCATGATTGATCTTTCTTGTTTCACTGTGAAAGAAACAAGAAAGATCAATCATGCTTAAAGCATTGATTATGAAACACTTTCCAACTTCAATGCAATTTTATTTAAACATCTTTAAAATGCAATACATTCCTAAGTAATATTTTAAAACTTATCACAATACTACATTAATTTATTATATTTGAAAACTGAAACCTTCATCGAAAAAAATGAACTTCATTCAAATGACGGCATTGAAATATATATTGCCTGGTTTAAACATCTCTAAAATGCGATACATTCCTCGGTAATATTTTTAAAATCATCATAATACTACAATAATTTATTATATTTGAAAACTTCATCGAAAACAACTGACATTCATTCAAATGACGTCATAGAAAAAATAACACGCCTGGCTCTCTCTATAAAAGCAGCATTTCATTCATAACATTTTCCCAATCATTTCATTCATCACAGTACTAAAATAATTTATTTTATTTAACGGCCATGGAGCTACAAGTAATTAAACTCTATGCTTAAAACTTCATCGAAAAAAATCGTCCTTCTCTCTATAAAATCAATGAATATTTCATTCATATCAGCTATGCAGATTCCATGAGCTAAATACTTTTGCGTTAAGAAAATACAGCAATTCTTATACAACTCATCCTACATATTTTGCTGTTTACATTTTACATAAGTGAAAAATAGGCTTCATTGTAGAAATAATCAAATTTGGATGATCATTTAAAATCAAATATATTGTCATTGCATTGTTTCAGTATGTAGATGCACAGAATTTAAGCAAAAATAAAGCGGTTTTAGGACGAATACAACACTCAATATGAATTAAAAAGAACTTTAAATATCACGATTTTGAGACAAGATGGATGCCATATTTTATTTTGAAGTGAGTCACGTGATCTTTTCATATCATGGTCACGTGATCTCTTCATATAAGGGGTGTAATTAATATTTAAATTTTTTTTTTAAAAACTACTAAATATATTTTGCTGAAATTTTTTTTATATATTTTATGGAATAATTTAAAGATTACCTCAAATTTTCGAAGCAATTTGTGAATTTTAAATCCGCTTAAAAAATGTTTGAAAAATTAGTTCCCATAGAGTTCAATGTATTTCATTTTTTCAACCCGGGTTCAATCCAAAACTAATTGCGTGATATTATTCATTTATATTCCCATAGGTCTTACAGACCGTCTGAACAACATACTAAAATTTCATTTTGATTAAGTCATTTTTACGGCAGTTATCGTCCTAATGGACAGACAGACAGACAGACAGAATGAATGAACAAAGTCATAAACACTTTTCAACTTGGTTGTAAAGTGTTAATAAATCCATTGCCACATCAGATTTTTTTTACATTAATTTGCATTTTGTAGAATTGCTATCGATTGTTCTTAAGGACATTTATTTCAAATATGATATAGTTTTGACCTACAGACGCCTTAAGGCGGAAGCCCATTAACTCTATAAGGCCCTGAAATCATAAAGTATAGCAAGACTGAGAATAATATAAGAAGAGACTTAAACTAATATAATCAAGAGAAAACTGAGAAAAGTACTAAAATTTAAAGCCCGCTGCAAAGATGAGGCTCCAATAAAGGCTACTGCATCTACTGCAGTCTCCTGATCTCATCTACTGCATTTACTGCAGTCTCCAGATCTTATCTACTACAGCCTTCAGACAAAAATCCATGAACATTAAAGGTTTTCAGTCCAGGTATATTGTAACATTGTAAATATTTTTATTTTATTTCCTAAAGACAAAATTTGCCAACATTTTCGAGTTATCCATCCATAAGTTTTTATTCATGAAAAAGTTCACAAAGTTATAGTTATTACTAAATTTCAGACATTTCCGATGTTGAGCTATTTTTTTTCCATTTTTGTAAAGCAGATGAAAGTTATTTTTTAATGCAATTTCTTTTTCTTCTTACTCTAAGTATATATTTATTTATTTATTATTATTATTATTATTATTATTTTGCTATTTCTATTCCAGCACCATCATTGCGCATGCCCGACACAATGGTTACGAAAGGAGTGAAAATTAATTTCGTTTGAGAAGAAAACTATAGTAGTATCTAGGTTTATATGTTACTTGCCATGTTATGAACGAGCGTCTTGGACCGTATACTATGTATACGAAATAGAATTTAGTGTATTGAAGACTATTGTTTAATCGAAAATAATCATCTGTACTTTGGAACGTATTCTATAATAAATTTTAACTTATTCCTTTAAGTATTCTGTTTATTTATTTCATTTGTGTCTTGAACGGTTTATATATATATAAACCGTTCAAAACGGTATATATATATATATATATATATATATATATATATATATATATATATATATATATATACGTGTAATTAAAAATGCGTACATGGTCATCTCACATCAATCAAATGTAAAAGTATTCACTTGGCCATCGCAGATTGGCTCTGCGGTATACATGGTGTTTCAAAAAGGTTGCATGATTGATATCTCTTGAACCATAGGTTGTTGTTGTTGTTGTTGAGACCCAGACCGTCCGACCTACCAGAAAGGTGTAAGGTAACTGTATGGACGGCCGGGAAGTGCCACCCAATTTAGACCGGAACCCTGTGGGGGAGGCATCCACAGGGACCGTACCCTCCTTCCCCTACCACCAACCTCTCGGAAGGACTTACGGACCCACATGTTTAACGTGATCGTACTCCGCATGAACACGGCGGCATTTGTGGCAGCGTGCAAATCTAGCGCGCAGACCACGGGGATACCGCACCCGAGATGGCCAACAGCACGCGGCGTTCCGAGGTGGTCACCCACCAAGTACTAACCGCGCCCGATGCTGCTTCACTTCGGTGATCTAACGAGAACCGGGAACCATAGGTTGTAGACCAATTGTTTCAACTTAGGAAATGCTTCAAATACAGTAGACAGTTTGGGTCCACGTAACACATTTTAGTAAAAAAAGTGCAGAATTTAACTTTTATACGGGTCCTCTACAAAGGAAGTTCCAGTTAGAAAAATTTCCCTTATTTATTTAAAGATCTTTTGGTTAAAAACCCGGTTCTCTATGCAAAATTAGCCGTTAAAAATTGTCAAAGTTATAGGACTTGAAGCACATTCACCCGATCAAAATCGGCGACGAAAACATAGATTTCAAGTGTTGTAAAAAAGTAAATTTCGGTAGATAAAATTTACATTCGAAACTTGCTATCCTTAACAAAAGTTTTATACATTCTTCAGTTACCCGTCGAAAATTTTTTAATTGAGGGTATCTCGGGTAATTTTTATCGTGACAGTGGATTTTCTTTTCTCTTGTCTGTGCGACTGATCGGGCTATGGAAAATATTTTTTACAATAGAAAAAGCATTATGGGGCTCTTATAAAAAAAATTACAGTTTGTGCTAAAACTACATTTTTTTCTAAAAAGTGTTCTTCTTCTTAACTGGCGCGACAGCCCCGGGTGAGCCTTGGTCTTCCTTAGAATTCCATTCCATGCCGTCCTGTTCTTGGCCCAGGTTTTCCAATTAATCACCTTTAAAGTTTTCAGATCTTTTTCCAAGCAGTCACACCACCTAAGATTTGGTCTCCCTCTTTATAAGGTACCAATTGGTCCAGCCAGGAAAATCTTTTTTGTGGCTCGACTGTCATCCAATCTCATTAAGTGTCCTGCCCATTTAATCCTCTGTATTGCTATAAATTTAATAATATCTGGCTCTTTAAATAATTTGTAAACCTCCAAGTTGGTTCTTCTTCTCTAATAATTATCACACTTTATTCCTCCAAATATGCTTCTCAAAATTTTTCTTTCAAATATAGCAAGGGTTTCCTTGTCTTTCTCGGTCATTGCCCATGTCTCAGCAGCGTAAGTGAGACCGGGTCTAATCAAGCTTTTTTAAATGAGTATTTTGGTTTTTCTGCTGATAAAATTAGATTTCAAATATTTTTGTAGTCCAAAAAAACATCTGTTGGCAGTAATAACTTTGTTATGGACCTCTGAAAATTGTAAACTTAACACTGTTAAGAAGCCCAATGGTGACTTTACTGTCACTGGTGAGGAGACTCTTAGTGAGCTCTTCAGAGTTCACTTTCCGGTTTCTCATCCTGTTGTTCAGAATGACAGTGGAATTGCTTGCTCCACCTTGTCTGACGACAATAGCTGGGGTATTGCTAGGAGCATTGTTACTCTTGATAGGGTTAAATGGGCAATTAATTCCCATAAACCCTATAAAACTCCGGGAACTGATGGCATCATTCCTATTCTTCTCCAGGAGGGAATAGAGATGCTTGCTCCTATTCTCTGCAACATCTACAGTGCTTGTATTGCCCTTGGTTATATACCAAATGCGTGGAGGCATACTAGGGTAATCTTCATTCCAAAAATTGGAAAGGACAATTACTATGAGGCCAAATCTTTTAGGCCTATCAGCCTTACGTCTTTTCTGCTTAAGACTATTGAAAAACTTATCGATAGGTATTTAAGGGAAGTGATTCTGGCCTCTAAGCCCTTGTCTAGTTCTCAACATGCCTATCAACCGGGCAAATCTACGGACACTGCTCTTTACAGTCTCTCCTTTATTTTAGAGAGAAATCTCAATGCCAAGGAAATTGCTCTTGCTACCTTTCTTGACATTGAAGGTGCCTTCGATAAAGTACCCATTGACACCATTCTTGTTGCTCTCAACAGAAGAGGTGTTGATACCACGATATCTTATTGGATTAAGAACCTGCTATCTAACAGGTATATCTGTGCATCTTTACTTGGAGAAAGTATGACTGTGCATGCACTTTCGGGCTGTCCACAAGGAGATGTGCTCTCACCAATTCTTTGGTGTCTTGTTGTGGATTCTCTTCTGGAAAGCATTGATGTCTCTGGTGTTTCTTGCATTGGATATGCTGATGATGTTGTCATCGTTGCCAGGGGCAAATTTGGCAACACTGTCTCTGACATGATGTCTACTGCTCTTAGGAGGGTTGAAGCATGGTGTAAAAATGCAGGTCTTACGGTTAATCCGCAGAAGACTGCTTTAGTTGCGTTTACAAGGAAACGCATACTTAATCTTGGGAATATTTGCTTATTTGGGCAGAAGCTTATTTGCTCCAAGGAGGTTAAATTCTTGGGAATTTACTTTGACAAGGAACTTAATTGGAAGAGACACTTGGACTACTGCACAACTAAAGCCAGAAGAATCTTCTGGTCTTGTAGGAATGCTATTGGGAAAACCTGGGGCCTTAATCCCAGAGCTATTCATTGGATTTACTCGATGATAGTCTGTCCTATCATTTCTTATGGATCCATTGTTTGGTGGTCCAGAATTAGAAATGAAACTGCTAAACTTGATTTAGTTAAGCTTCAAAGGATGGTGTGCATTGCAATCTCCGGATGCATGAAAACCACTCCTACTGCATCTCTTGAACTTTTACTTGGTTTGCATCCGCTTTATATGCGTATTGAAGCAGAGGCACTTATCTGCATGAACAGACTCAAATATCTGAAACACTGGAAAGATTACTCAAGGTATCTATCTTGGGGCGAACTTAACAGTAATGTTGCTA